>CM034151.1:174735000-175289749 GCA_019776745.2 Taxus chinensis
CAAGTGAGGGAATTATTTCCTCATCTACTCCCCCACTAAGATTTTGTGCGACCAAAATCCTCCTAAGCAGGGGAGGTGTGATCTACAGGGATCCAAAATGACTCTACTTCATCAAATCAATCAGCACGAAGAAGGAAAAATAACACATGAAGGTTCTCTCTTTTTAGTAATAGGACTTCCATTCTATGCAGAGCAACGGTTACATAACTGCATCCCAACCAGGGAAGCAGTCCTGGGACCTCTAGTCTACTTTGGGCGGCGGTCCTAGATCTTTCAGATAAAAAACAAAAATATGAAATGAATAGCCCAGAATTTGGAAGGTTTTATATGTATCTTCTCCTCCATGACCTTTCCCATTCTCTAGTGCACGGGAGGACATGAGAAAGGCTATAAATACATGTTTGTAGAAGAGAATAGGATCGTGGAAGCATGAAAGTAAGTGAGCAAGAAGTTCTTAGTGTTGGAATTGTGTTTTGTAGAAGAAAGGAGTGTTGAGATAGAGAAAACAAGTATTTGAGAGGAAGTGTGAGATATTATCTACTTCTATTTCATACTTATTGTAAATTATGTACTTGTTATTTTGAATTGGCTAATACAAGTGGGAAGAAAGAGCAATTTCCCTTCCCAACTGGTTTTTCCTCCTCTGGAGGTTTCTAGGATAAAACATGTTGGGGTTTATGAGATTATTATTTTTTCTTTCCTGTGCTTGTGGATTCTAAGCATAAGCATAATTCATTCACTAGTTATCTCTTTCAGTTTCTAATAGAAAGTACAATAACAACATTTAATTTTTGATTCTGTGGATAATTCTAAAGTTAAAGATTTTACAGATCATTTTGTGTGTTAGTAAAATAATGAATTGCACATTTCTTGTTTCATTATTTAGTATGTGTTAATAAAGGAGTGCATTTTGCTTTTATGAGAAGGTCATATAAAGATAAATGGTTATTTTAAAATTTGTTTTAATGTATAGCTAGTGGAATTGAAATTTGTTAGCTTCCTTTGGCATCTTAGAATATATATAACTCTCATTTCTAAATTGATAGAGGGAAAAATTATGGTTTCTCATTACAGAAAGTAGTGTTTGCTTCGAAGCTGAGTGTATTAAAATCAGGTTCTCAAATTTATTACTCTCTTTATTTAACGATTATGAATTAGATTTCGTTAAAAGAAAATTTGAGAAATTAGGAGTCTATATTAAAAACGTTTTCATGTTAAGACCCCTCTTTATTATATCTGATTAAACATTCAAAACTCAAACTAAATCCTTCTTACAGATATAAATAAATAAATAAATAAATATATATATATATATAATATATATATATATATATATATATATATATATATAATATAATATATATAATCGTTTTTGAGATATGAACCTTGTTTGTTCAGTTTTAGTAAACATGGTTCCCGTAATGGACACACACACATATCAAATATTATTAAGAAAAAGATAATTTATTTATGAAAACTTAGTTCAACGGAAGAGATTATGTTTTAGTTTTATATAAAATTAAAAAAATAGGCTGGGGAGGGGCAAAACGCAACCTAAGCCCTCCCAAAACCCCTTCCTTTGAACTTACGGGAGTGGTGTAGCCACACCACTCATGCTCCTCAAAAACCCTTATACCTCCCCAAATTCCACCATGAGCTCCCTGCATCACCCCTATGACTTCCCTCACTACGATCCCCCCAAACATTGCTAGCACTCTCCCCAATCGTGACTTCTCTGACAGATAAGTAAACTGCAAAAAATATATGGTTATAAATAGACTTTTGTTTAATAATATATATAGATATATATTTATATATATACATGCCCTTATTCAACCAGAAATATTCCTAGGGTAGTTTGAAAATTAGGGATTATTAAACCCTAGAATAAGGAAAAGAAAAATGAAAAAAATAAGTATAATATGAGGGAAATGCCTCCATCAAACCTTCAAATAAACAAAAAAAAAATCCGTAGCTTCAATATGGCCTCATCCATTAACCTACACAAATGAGTGGGAAGGAAGGTAAAACAATGATAAACAAAAGTAAAAAGGAAAGCATAAAAAATATATATTAGGGTTGTAGGAAGCCTTAAAAATATAGGGATCAAATTCATTTGATCTAAGGGCCCAAATAAAACCCTACATCTTTTTAAGTTACGAGTTTTAAAATGTTTTTTATTTTTATGAAATGGGTGGGGTGAAATAAAGAAATGGGTGTGGGTGAGTTTATTACATGGGGTGATTTACGATTAGTATGTAAATGATTAAATTATTACACAAATTTATCATGGACTAAGGTTACACCTTAACCCGGTAACGTTAGGGTCAATAGGATAAAATAATTTAACTACATTTCAAAAAAACAAATACTATACTAGATTTTTAGGGGGTTTAAGATGTATTCTAGTGCCATAAATTTGGGGCATTACAAAATTATTGAAACATCCACTCTAATCAATTGGGATTATTCAAAGGACTTCACCATATATGCCTATGGGACCGAGGATAGTATTCAAGTAAAATGTTGATGTAATAGAGTGATAAAGGTTCAAAGGAACCAGTGGCCTTCTTCAGTCAGGCATTGAAGGATTAAGAGTTAAAATATAGTAATGTGGAGAAATATTTTTTTTCCATCATGAATGCTCTTAAGAAATTGAAGTATATGCTCACAACCAACCACATAAAGGTATTAGTCTCCCATCCCAGTGTGAGAGAATTTATTATGTTAGCTAAGATCAATGCAAATGGAGCTAGGTGGGTGACAAAAAGCATAGAATATGATTTTGCTATCAAGGCCACATATTTGGTTAGAGGAATAACATTGTGTGAGAAGCTGGCTATTGACGTTGTAAATGATATAGAAAAATCCTATCTCTTGGAAGAAGAGTGAGAAAAATATATTGTAAATGACAAGGGTAAATTTCAAGCATCCCTCAAAATTAAAATTGTAAAAACTATTTGCTGAACTTTGAAAAAAATACTTTTGGAAGTATGGTGGATCATAAGAAAATTTGTTTCATGGGGATGGAAAATTTTGTACAACAATATGGAAAAAGGTTACTTGGACCACTATAGTATAATTCTACATGCTACTAGCCAGTAGCATGTAGAATGCTATTGGCTAGTAGAATGCAGAATGCTACTAATTAGTAACATTTTATATGCTACTAGTTGGTAGCATACAAAATGCCACTTAAAGGAACCAAAAAGGATGCTACTGGTCGATAGCATGAAGAGGGACATTGATAGGTAACATATAAAATTATACAATCCAGAATCATATTAAATGCTAATGGTTGATCGCATTTTGTATACTACCGAATGGTAACATATTGTTTTCTACATGCTAGAAGGATATATCATGCTACCAGTCGATAGCACAAAGAATGTTACTAATCAGTAACACACAAGGTGTTACCAGCCAATAGCATTGTTATCTAGTTTTACCCCCTTTGGTAAAATGGACAATTGGAAAAAAAAAGCACTTGGGCAGTTGACAGAGCTTCATGGTTGAGCCTAAGGTTTTCAGAGGGAAAGGAGTTCAATTCTTAGCCAAATTTGAGAAAATTGAGTAAAATCAGGAAAATGTGGCTTTGAGGACCTCTAATTCATTTGTTCTAACTCCCCAATCCAAGAAAAATCTAAGGAGTTAGTGAAAAATTGAGAGGAAAAGCCACAAAAAGGCCACGAAAGCCACAAAAAAGCCGTAGAAGCCATGGAAAAAGTCACAAAACAAAAGCCGCAGAAGCCGCAGAAAAAGGGAAATCAGCAAAACCAGATATATTTGATCCGCGCGGTCCATGGGACATTGGGACATGTAGGACTCGCAGGGATGAAATAGCCGCATTCCTTTGTTGTGCGGCAAAGTTGGGTCGAAGTAGTCCAGGTAGCACAAGTACCTACGGGACAGTTGGGACCCGAAAACCTGACTTGTCTGATTTTACAAGGCGGGTCGAAGGGATGTGGGCGAAGCAGTGGTTAACGACCCTGATGACCCGGTCAACAGCGGGACACGAGTTCACCGGGGACCTAATTTTTCTGCAGAAGGAGGCTTATAGGTGGATCAGAGGTTTTTATCTAGGACATCCAGGACATAAGGACCCGAAATGGCTAATATGCCCACATGCAAAGGAAAATTTAATGTCTGACCCTCCCGATCTTGAAATGGCCACAACTTTTGACACCGAGCTCCAATTTTCACAAAATGGGAATTTCTAGAATGAGCACGATTTATTATTTTTAATGAAGGTAGCTTTATGAAAATAAATGAAACATCTTCAGCTCCAGTCAATCAGATGCTCATTCCCGTCAAATGACAAAAATGCCTGACAGACCCAAAATAGCTTCCCACACTCAGAAGGCCATAACTTTTGCATTTCTCAAACAAAACACACAAAATTGGTACCATTGGAATAGTGGTTCTGATCCCAATACACATAAATCAATAAATTCATAATTTTATGAGAAATCAATGGTGATTTTTCAGAAATCATGCCTAGGTTCAGAACAGTGTTTTATTTGGCAGTTGAGATGCATTTAATGGAGCATGAGCTGACATTTATCACTATTGCAAGTTATGGGACAGTATGGGGAGCCTTTTGCAAGAAACATACCATCAATTACACTCTTTTATGACAACTTTCATGTGGTTGAAAAGAAAAATCTGGGATTGCAATTATCTCTCTCTTTTTAAAAGCTATAAATTGTAATCATGGGCTCATTTTGTGGAGGAGTTGGTCATTTTTTCTCTCCTGGCCCCTCTCTCTTTCTTCCCTAGGGTTGAATGTGGATCTTAAGCCTCCTCTCATTGCTTTGTAATGGAATTTTATTTCCCCTTTCCCACTAATGATGTACTATGTGAACTCATGGAGAAATAAAAATATGTTTCATGATGCATTTTGTCCATCCTTTGCTTATTTTATTGTCTCTTCTTGCCTCTCACCATTACAGGGTATACTATGCATATATCTATAACAGGTTTGGGAACCGTGTTTAATGGGTTTGAAGTGTTTTTCTGTGTGAACTTTATCTTTGGTATGTGATGCATCTTGTCGATCCTCTCCATTGCTCACCCCTCTTCACTTTAGGTAGTCGAGATTGTGATCAACAACTCTCCTTTTCTAGTGTATCACCGCTTTAGTTTAGGATTTGTTTTCATGCACTCTCTCTCCCTTGGAAATTTAGATTAGGATTAGATAATTTTCCTAAATTAGAGGAGATTTTGGCAGGTAGTTTAGGAGCAGGAACTAGCCTTCTCTGCAGGATCATCTCAAGCCTGCAAGACCCACATCTTGAGAGATGATTCAATGTTACCCAAAAACACTAGTTTCTCATTCACATAGGCATGAAAAATCAGAGGGTGATATTTTTTGGTGATAACAAGCATGTTTGGTACTTCTGGTGGGTAGCATTCTATATCCTTCCAGTAGGTAGCACATAATATTCTACTAGTCAATACTACCAAACATGTTGTCATCCAGTAGCACCTTGTGTGTTACCAACCAATAGAATATTTTGTGTTACCTCATGGTAACATTGTATATCCTACCAGTACGTATCATTCTTGGTGGTACCGATTGGTAGATCCAAGCATGTTATCAATCGATAGCACCAAACATGCTTTCAGTCGATGGCATGCATCTAAATCTTCCTATATATAGACAACCAGTCTATTTATTTTCAATTTACACAATTTCTTATCAAGAATTCCAGACCCTGCATCAAAAGAGAAAAATAAATTTGAATGTCAACCAAAAACCAGCTAGACATCCATCGATTCTAGAGAAGACATCTATTCCAAGTGTTGTAAAAATCCCAAGAAGGAAGGCCATCACAAAATCAACCACAAGCCCACCAACTTAATTATGTAAGCTTTCATATAATATCCTTGTATTTCTACAACTCTACACCCTTCTGTAAGATCCCAATTCATTTTCATAATGTACTAAAGCTTCAAATTTCATATGGCTAGTTTTTAAGCCATGATTTCCAATAGAAACAAAAACACTCAAACACCTTCTAACCAACTATAACACTTCCTCTTGTAATCTTTGTATTAATATCCCATCACACACACTATCCTTTAGAACATCCTCTAAATAATTGAAGGATTTAAAAAGACTACCGCAAAAAGATGCGGATCTTGTCACAACAAAGGCTATTTTGACAGATGAATATGTCAAGTATTTGGAGTTTCACTTCAAATGATTTATTTATGTATCTACATGTAAGTTTTTAATAATCATTTAATATCTATAACATTATTTATTTTAAGAAATTTCATTTTTTGTTTTGTTAAATATTTATCAATTTTTGTTTACTTACGTTTACAGTTTTCCTAAATCCTTCAAAATGGGAGTTCCTCTCAAGGATTTTATTAACTAGTGTCTATAAGCTATGGTTCAAATTTTCCTGGCTATAATTATAAAACAGGTTATATATGGATATTTTGTTCTAGGACTTGGATTATATAATGTACATCGTTAGTGGACAGATTTATGATTGGTGCACTTTCTTATCATTTAGGATAAGAAATGACCTTAGTAATATTCATGTGAATGAAACTTCTTCTATTAGTTCCAAAAATATTCTTGCATTATATTAGGAATCTCTATAGAATTTACATGAACTGGAAAATTCCCACTAAACCTAAGAAGAATCACCTCCTATGGTTTATTCTCTATCATAGGATCCTACCTAGGGAAGCAATTAAGCATATGGGAATTGAAAACCCCATTTACTCTCTAATAAAATATACAAGACCATCCAACACTTTTTTTGCAATTTTCCCCTTTTCCCAATCCACCTTAAATTGGATACATTCCATTTTTCAACCCTTTCTTTTGTATTTGTTTATTAAAATTCCTACAAAATAAGGCACATAAATACAACAGTAAAAATACCGACATAATTTTTTTACTTACTTTTTTGTATACATGATACCACATGGGAACAATTTAAGTAATTCAACATCACACAAGACATTTATACAAACATGGACCCACACATATCACAAGGTGAGAAGTGATTGGATTCACAAGCGAATATGACACACATAACCAAAACTACCTAAGAGGCTTATATAGGGGAGAGATCATCATTGCAACTACCCTTTATCCCTCAAAGAAGGGATCTTGGCTAGCCTTTGGTTCCTCAAAAGCACACACAACACATCAAATTCAATAGGCCCCATTTCCCCTACAACATAACATGCTCTTATACCTCTAAAAAGACTAGAAAAGAATCCATTTTTTTCCTCCAAAAAAACACATTTCTCCCTTATTCCTCCTTTCACTAGCTACACATTATTCCTCTAATAAAAAATGATGAAACCTCAATGCAAAAATAAGAAAAAAAAAACCACATGATGCAAATAATAACTACATTTCCCAATGATAGAACAAATAATGATCACATTTCCCAAAATGGCGAAGCACGATAACAATCCAACCACATTACAAACCTTTAGATAGGATCTTCTAAAGACAAGAAATTTTTATGATTACACATTTATTACAAACATGTTTCAAACTTTAACATAAGGTCTAGAAAGGGTCATAATATGTGAATCATAAATTTCTTTCCTTTTCTAGACTAAAACTCCTTTACATCATCTAAAATTAAACTTAAGGTGTTTTTAGTTTAATATGGATCATGTACATTGTTGTAATTACTTGTTTATAGAGGTATTTATATACCAACAAGCCTACTAGGACTTATCCCTAGGATTCATTCCTCAAGGCATGCATCTTGTATTTATATCATACCTTCTTTACACAATAGGGACCAGTGTAAGACCAAAAGAGGAGAAGTTTGTACTTTTAAGGATTAAGGGTCGTGATTCTTTCTTTCCTTTGGAGTTTAATAATTGATTTGGTCCACAATAACTATTATACAACATGGGTTTATTTATTCACAACATAAGAAGGTTTAATCATGTTACAAGGAACATCAAATTTCACTATTCCCGTGGAACAACATCTCATGATTATACTTCCAAAGGGAAAGCATTAAATTAAATTTTATTATAGTTATGTTCCAATAATTAGTTTAAGGAATTGAAAGGCACTTAACATGACAACATTCTTTTTTTTCTTTCTAGACTAAACTTCCTTAGTATCGCTTTACATTTAACTTTAAAAGGGTTTGCTTAGTTAGGTTCATATGTCTTTTGTACTTAATTGAGTAACCCATTTGTTAATAGGGATGTTTATATACTTATGAGGTTACGAGTCCCTTTCCTAGGCATTCGTCTCTAAGAACATGATTACATGATTTCACATCATACATTCATTACATAATAGGACAAGTGGGATAACAAGAGGGAATAGTCCTTCATTTTAAAGATTAAGGTTTGTATTAAAGTTTACACATCATGGATTTTGTTTCGCATGACAAGATGGTTTAAACACGTTAAATGAAATATCTAAATTCCACTTTTCTCCTAGCACATCATCTCATGGTTACATTTTCACAAACTTTAATCATAAAAAAAATTATTAAGTTCTACAATTAACTCTTAGTATTATATTATAGAACCTAAACGATAATTAAAATTGGATATGGAATTTATTTATAACCCTAACTCATCAACATGGATTTGAAAGGGTGGTTCATGATCTTTACCACCTGAATCCCTTCACTATACACATGTGCTGGTCCAAGAGGGTTTTGCATTGGATTTTAAATCGAATCCTCAATAGGTAACAAATTACAGAATCTAACACAGTCTCCTTGTTACACACACAACTACTGATCCTAGGAGGAAGCCACATACTCTAAAAAAATTAACCATTACCTTCCCTAACTATTGGGTTTGTGAAAATTTCTCTTGGCATATAGGCTATGATGATAATCTCAAACTTGGGCTCTTATTTCCTTAAGTTAGAAGGTGCCATCGAGTATACCCATTTAGGTTCATTCTATGGTTTTATTTTTCTATGTTATGAAGGATCACGTGAGAAGGGTAGTTACACATAATTTTTATACTAATGTTGAATATTTTATTTTGATTTCCTTTCTACATTTTCAAGGTAAATAAAAAAACATACAAAATATTTAATCATCAATTTCGCATTGAAAATGCACTCTAAGATTTCAATTTAAATTTCATTTAACATATATATCCAACTTTTTACATTAGATAAATCTAAATCAAAATGACACTATGGTTAGATGCACATTTACCCAAACACCCCTAAACATTAGCAACTCATAAATATTTCAAATTTTCTATAATAAACCTTTCAGTACTTCATAGAATGTTTTGTTATCCTCTACAGTGTCATTGTTTTAAATAACATGCAAAAATGATAGTTTTAGTGACACTTCACTTCCTCCATGTCTTGGTACCTGTAACCATCGCATGGTCAGAAAAATGTTCACATGAAATCCACCTAAATCTAGAATATTAATGTTATTAGTTTTTTATTTGGACAATCAAAATAATTCACACACAACCAGAGAGGGTTAGAGATATATAATCATTTCATTAGACTTCATTTATTAACTACTGAAGGAGAGATATAGAGATAGAGAGGAGAGAGAAACACTATTTTTCCAAAGGTTAAATTTTATGCAACAAGCCACAAGATAGAGTTTCATACAATATTTTATCAGTGTCAATAGTTTTTATTCTCAGTTTGTTGACTTCACAACGGTCCTACGGCCTTCTTTTATATTTTTTGACTAGTTACGAAAACATTCAATTTTAGCTCAGAGGCTAAGATAATACTCTAGAAAACTATATTCTAATCAGCAAATGCACAATGAGTATATTCTTACATGTTATCCTATATACCAAGAATTCACATGAACTGACATAATTTAAAACTAGTGAATGGTTTACAAATGGTGGCTAGTTTTACATGGTCATTGGTCGTAATTGGACTAGTTGCAAAACAAAAACATTTATCTCGAGAGATAAGAAACCATGTCTAAAACTAACTTCTAATGGACAAAAGATCAATGAGAAAATTCCTACGTGCTCTCTTATATATCGATAATTCATCAAAGTTGTTGGAACTCATAAATTGAAAACAGGTTACAAACAACGAGTGGTTTTCTAGAGCCACTGATCGTAATCAATCTAGTTTAACCTAGTCAAACGATGACCAGAGGCCTACAAAACCTCTTTTCAAACTAGCTAGAGACATTTTTTTCCATTAACTGGTGGTTATAAGTAATTTTCAGATAAAAATAATAGAGTTTGGCGAAGGCGGATAAACATTTCCTTGCTCATAGTCAAAATGACAAGTCGAAATGAAACTAAACTTTTCACTTCTAGTAGCTTTCTAAAACTACAAAATGGGGTAATATGGCTCTTAGAGGGATGGTGAAAAGTGCACAAATGGTAGATTGAGGTCAATATAAGGCTTGATGTGACTCCCCACATAACAAGGAACACAGAAAAAACTAGACATATCTTTTCCAGGTTCTAGAAGGTTGTTTTATGAGTCTACAAAAATTGTAATTTAACAACTTTAAACAAGGTATGATAGCTAGGTTTTAAAGGAAAACTCAAACTTAGCTAGTCAACTAGAGAGGTTATAGCTATCCATATTGGTTACATAGTTTCCAAAACATATCAGAAGGAGGGTTTAGGTCTATGGTTGACAAATCAATGTTTTTGGATTTTGTAAGTTACGAGGTGACGTTCTATTTTTTTGTAATACAAGTTTGTTTGAAAATAAAAAGAAAATTTGTATAATAATCCAAGCGTGTAAAATTTTATTTTATTGTAAATGAAGAAATAAAATGTGAGAATTATGAAATAAAAGGTAAGATGAACCATTCCTAGAATTTTTTAGCAATAAGAGTTAAGTGGTTTTGGAATTTCATGAGCCAATTGTAATTGCTAGATTTTTCCCAAAGCCTTTTCACCAAGCCTGTTTTGTGTATCTTGGGCAATCCTCCGTAATACAATAAGTGTCTGAATTTACTGCAGTTTGCTTCATATTTCAAGGAGTTTGAGACTATATTTTCCACAAAATCACCTCTTTTTTTGACACATGATGGCAATCTTCTTTGATATATCTTCCGACACACCCCTTTCTACTGTCCCATTTTAAGGCCAAGGATGTTAGATAAAATTATACACACTTACCATCCAATGCCCCTTTTAATTTTCTTGAAGTTTCTAAAACTTTTCAAAAACCCAAAATGTTCATACCCAACAAAGATTGCATTCCATGAGACCATGTTTGGTTGGGAATTTATTGGAAAGTCTTGCAGCCCGTCAAGAGTACCATTTTTTACATATCTTGCACCCAAGGCATTTTTGTTACCTTTCTTACAGACATGTGTTTCCAAGAAAGGGATTTTAGCCAACTGTGTGTTCCCATGGTACACCAGCTGGGCGGTTGGGGTGAATTTGTGGGTTTTGGCTTCAATTTTGCCCAATAAATTTGATTAAAATTTTCACAAGCCTTTTTAAATAATCCCCCCATTTTGCACAACCTGCAACCTCTATAAAGCACATGTGCACACACCTTTTTTCCTTCTTTTTCTCTCTTTTCTTCTTCTTATTCTTTTCACAAACATTTTTCCAAGTAATTCATGTGCCTGATCTATGCTTTCTTAATTTAATGGCCTGCTAAATAGGGCATTTTAAGCTCCAATTTGGCACAGGGAAGAGAAAAATCTTATAGAGAAATAAGTGGGATAGCAGAAAAGGGCACTTCTAATGCCATAATACACACAACAACTTAAACTAAAATAAAAAGAGCAGAACAACAAAGTAGTAGCCGAAGTCTACCTGAGAATGGTGTTGTAAGGTTACAGTGCACGTGGCATGGGTGCTCAGAAGCAGAAAAGCAAACTAAATATGGCTATACTTCATGCCTGATTGAAGCACCTCCTAATCCTAACTCTTTTTCTTCTTCTTCTTTCTGCAACAAAAAAAACAGTGGCAGGGAATAACTTCCTTTCCAAGATAATTAAACTCACTTCAAATAGAGATATAGATCCAAATCAATTAATTTGTGTAAATTAAAGTGAGGAGATATTATGATTTCAAGTTTATCTGTGCATACAAGACTTATTTAACCCATATTGCTTATTTTTTTAGGACGGATATAGGTAGAGATCCATTTAGCATAGTTCCCAGTAGCTTCTATTTATTTAATTTATAACCCTACTTTACCACTATTAGTAAATCAAAGCTCTTTATTTTACATTCACTGCAACTAACGAGTTAGTGCTAAATTGCCAATGTTATCTTAGGTTTCTCTGTGGTTTTGGCCTCTACATCTCAATTAAAGTGTTTATATTACTATGCAAGGAAATTGATAGGTCAGAAGGCCATTAAGGACCTTTCGCACTCCATTTTCTTTATGGATGGATTTACCCTGTTCCCATGCTTTAGAATTGGCATAGCTGGGAGCAATAACTAATGGTGAGGCACCCCATGCCTTGCAAAATCGACAAATTTTTTTCCTTCATCCTCATGCCTTTCTCTTACATACCCAAAATTTGTAACTGTTGCCACTGACAAGAGATAAGATCCCTCGCCCACTCCTTCACCAACCAACACATTCAAAAAACTTTATATTTTTTTCAATAAATTTATATTTTTAATTCTTGTTTTGTTTTATTTTTTTTTATTTTTTTTTAATTTATCTATCTTAATTGTTTATAATAATTATTGTCAAAAAGTCCCACTAATAAAGGAGAGGGGGAGAAAACATCGGGGGCATTAGATCTCCCTCCCATTATAATAGCATCATCCTCAATTCGATAGAATACCAAGGTTAACAAAGGCACTCGTGAGCAAGGAGGAAATAATCAATGACTCATGTCACCAATGAAGAAGATACATGTCGTTAAAGTTTGACCATAGGGAAGAAAGTAAGTTTGATAAGTTCTTAATGTTCTATGAAGATTAGTAGTTCAAGTTTACATTATTACTCAATTAAGTTTTCCTTAACATTATTTATTAATCTCAAGCTCTTAATGTTTTATTTTTTAGAATTTTAGTTGATTTATTTTTTGTGGGTGCCCAACAACAAATGAAATCCAAAATCCACATAAGGAACAAACACAACACTAATGGTCAACAAGACATTATGATAAATACTTTCATGACTATATCACATCACGACAACTCAAACATACCATAAAAAGAACATACATAGTCCGCACAACATATTACTTGTCACACACATGACCCTGGCACAAAATTACTTATAATATAAGCATGCTATAACAACATGGAATTCCCAACAGTACACATACAAAGGTTTCATGCAACCCGAAACCATAACTGTATCTATATACTGTCAAGATGGAATAAACATCATATAATTAATTAGGAACATAAATCCTCAACGTTAGAAAACATAACTAGACTCACATGAGTACACATAAATCATAATACCAGCCCCATACACCTCCAAATCTCCATAGACCTCCTGAAAAACTCCATATACCTTTGAAAGAACAAAATTTTCCTTTTCACTCCACCAAAGAGGTCGGTCGCCCTATGGCCCTAGACACATAGATCCCAAACACCTCTAACCCAAGTGACATAATAAACCATGGTTCAACAACCAAGTAGTTAGATATAACTCCTTGGTGTGTACCCCTATACAATGAAGTTGGCCCATAGGTACAACCAATCCTTATTGAACCCATGTCCCTATTACAACACATAAAAACATTAGAACCAACATGCCAAAACAATAAGAAAAATTAGGAAGTGGCATAAAATTAAATGGATTTGGGCCAAGTGAGAAAATAGATTAAAACTTAAGGAAGAATTTCAACTCAAATTCAACTTTCAATCAAGAAAAAAAAGTGGCTAATTAGACACAGTTAGTGAAAAAATCAAATAAAATACCTAAAATTACAAATGATATCTCAACCAAAAGTTAAATAGAAAAATTTAATGGTTCCACAAAAGGGAGAGAAAATAAAATTCAAATTTACGAATAAACAAGGTATAGGGAAATATCACATAAAAATCACTATGGGGCCTTATACGACCTCCAAAGGCATTCTCATCGAGTTGCTAGAACTCGGATGTCAAGCCTCAAATCACAAAACATATAACAAAAACAACATCACAAGCACCTCAGATCTCATCCAGCATCGGGTGCAACTCATAATATAAATATTAACTTCCATAATATCTTTCTGAATCATCCCTCCATATTCCCACAAGTCTTAACATAGTCTCAACATACTATAAGAGGTAAGGGTATAGGTCACCATCTACCGAGCCTAAGGAGTTTGCAAACCACAATGTACATGGTGCCTGTTGGGTAATTTCATGCATAATAAACAAACAAAAGTGAGTTTTCAATCTATGTAATAATTGACTTCATCTCTTATACTCAGCTCGAGTGATTGGTCAACTATACACTAGGTACACATAGGTCATCTAAACAACAACCATATATGGAGAGAGAGAAAGATACAAGTCACAATCTATTGAGCCTAAGGTGTTCATGAAACACAATATCAATTGCGCTCGTTAGGCAAGTCTCATGTATAACAAATTAACTGAAGTAGTTTTTCAGTCTATGTAAGACTCCACTTCCTATCTTGTACTCATCTCAAATGACTGGTAAAAGGTACTCATTTCCTCTCTTTACACATATACTTTTTATCAATTACATTTCTTAGGTTGGGTTAGTGTAAGGTTCACAACATAACATATAAGTACATTACTAACACAATGGTGATTCACGCACATCAACCATAACGTCTTGCGCATGGTATATTTACAGGTTATAAAAAATCATTAATTTGATGGTTTACAATACATCACACTTCTAAATAACATACCCAAACTGCAATATAGTATAACAAAGGTCATACTATCATCATATGCCACTAATTCATGACATGAATCCATCACATAACATAGGAATTACACGTATGATCAACATAGTGACTAACATCACAACATACAAATAATTGTAATACAACATGGTGGCGACATCACGACACGATCCAATTCACCATGAAATAATTTTTCATATAACACATTACCACACATACATATCACAAAATAATAAAACACTCCAAAACTTCGCAGTTCACCATAAAAAAAATCACACAACAAGGTGGTACATCACATGTGAAATTCACATTGAACTCATGAAAAAGAGAGTGATTCCTCTCATCACAAGAACATCAGCATCATAAAAAACCACTCTAAGTGGCATGGAAAATAGGTACATGCATAATATCACTAGTACAATGTTGGTCACATCACAACATATATCACATTACTCTTCCCATATCCTCCACCACCATACAAATTCATCATAAATCCAATCTCTCCTAGAGGTTAGAGAGCATAAACCTCCACTCAGATACCAAATGTAATGCAAACAAAATCAGGTGTAGAAATACAACAATAAAAAAACTGACATAATTTTTTTAACTTACATCGTTATATACACGACACCACATGGGAATGATTCGGGTAACTAAACATCACATAAGACATTTACGACAACATGTACCCACACACATAACCAAGCCTACCTGAGAGGCTTACATAGGGGAGACATCATCATTTCAATTACCATGTATCACTCCAAGAAGGGATCATGGCTAGCCTTTGGTTCCTCCAAACAACATGCACCACATAAACTATGACAAACCTCCTTTTCCCTACAACATAACATGCTCTTATACCTCCACTAAGACTAGCCATGAATCTCTTTATTTCCTCCAAAACAACACACACTTCTCCCTTATTCCTCCATTCACTAGCTACATCGTATTCCCCTAATAAACAATTATGAAATCTCACCCCAACAATAAGATAATAAAACCACATGATGAAAATCATAACTACATTTCTCAAAATGATGAAGCACCAAAAAATCCTACCACATTACAAACTTATAAATAAGATCTTTCCACTACATGACATTTTTTATGATTACACATTTATTACAAACATGTTTCAAAATTTAACTTAAGGACTAGAGAGGATCATAATATGTGAATCATACATTCCTTTCTTTTTTATACTAAAGCTCTTTTACATCATTTAACATTAAACTTAAGGTTTTTTTCATTTAATCTAGATCATGTACATTGAACTGCAATTACTTTTTTAACTTGCTTGTTAATAAGGGTATTTATATACACATAAAGATACTAGGCCTTATCCCTAGGTTTAGTTCCTAAAGGTATAAATGTTGGTTTTATATCATACATTCATTACATAGTAGGGACTAGTGTCAGACCAAAAGAGGAGAAGTTCATAGTTTTAATGATTAAGGGTCATGATTCTTTCTTTTATTTAGACTTTAATAATTGATTTGGTCCACATTAACTATATTACGACATGGATTTCTTTCTTCAAGGCATAATAAGGTTTAATCACGTTGCAAGGAAGGCCAAGTTTCCATATTCCGATAGAAGAACAACTCACTATTACACTTCCAATGGCCAGATGTTAATTACAAGTTTATTCAATCATGTTCCAATACTTAGTTTAAGGAATTTGAAGGAACTTGACATCATTTTTTTTTTTCTAGAATGAATTTTCTAAATATCCCTTTACATTAAACTTTAAAAGGGTTTGTTTAATTATGTTCATATGCCTTTTACAATTAATTGAGTAACCCATTTGTTAATAGGGACATTTATATGCTTATGAGGCTACTAGTCCTTGTACTAGCGATTCGTCTCTAAGAACATGATTACATGGTTTTACATCATAAATTTTTTACATGATAGGAAAAGTGGGAGAACAACATAGAATAGTACTTTTCTTAAAACATTAATGTTCACATTAAAATTTACATGTCATGGATTCCCTTTCTGATAACAAGATGGTATAAACATGCTACATAAAAGGTCTAAATTTCACCTTTCTCCTAACACATCATCTCATGGTTACATTATCAAAAACTAATCATAAATTAATTTTTTCTAAGTTCCACAATTAAATTTTAGTATTGTCTTATATAACCCAAACGATAATTGAAATTGGGTATGGAATTCATTTATAACACTAACTCCTAAAGATGAATTTCAAAGGGTAGTTGACGATCTTTGACACCTAAATCATTTTGTTCTACTCATGTGCCGGCCCAAAAGGGTTTGCACTAGATTTAAATTTGGTTTCCCATGGATTACTATCTTAAGATAACACATTATCCTTTCTACACACACGAATACCAATCCTAGGAGGAAGCCACATACTCTAGACAAAGTTTAACCATTATCATCCCTAACTATCAGGTTCGTGACAATGTCACTAGGCATACATGATATGATGATAATCTCAAAATTGGGATCTTATTTCCTTAATTTATAAGGTGACATTGATTATAATGATTTAATTTCACCCTATGGTTTTAGTTTTCTACGTAATGAAGGATCACATGAGAAGTGTAGTTGTGCAAGGATTTTATACTAAGGTTTATTATTTTATTTAGATTTCCTTTCTACATTTTCAAGGTAAATAGCAAAACACACCATATATTTAATCATCAATTTCACTCTGAAAATTTCACTATAAGATGTCAAGTTCAATTTCATTTAGCATATATATCTAACTTTTTACAAAACATAAATCTAAATCAATATGACACCCATGGTTAGATGCACATTTCCCCAAACACCCCTAAACACTAGAAACTGATACATATTATGAAATTTATATAATAAAGATTTCAATACATCATAGAATTTCTGGTTTATCCTCTACAATTTCATTGTTTCAAATAACACTCAAAAATTATATTTTTAGTGACACTTCACATCCTCCATGTCGTGGTACCTGCAACCACTACATGGTCAGCAAAATGTTGGCATGACATCCACCTAAATTGAGCATAAGTAACTTTATTCATTTTTTGTTTGCACAATCAGAATAATTAAAACACAACTAGAGAGGGTTAGAGCTATATAATCATTTCATTGCACTTCATTTCTTAACTTCGAAATAAGAGAGAGAGAGAGTGAAGAAAGAGAAACACTATTTTTCCAAAGGTCAAATTTCACACAAAAAGCCACAATATAGAGCTACATATAGTTATTTATAAGTGTCAATAAGTTTTGTATCCATTTGATGAATTGACAAGGATCCTACAACCTTCTTTTACATTTTCTGACTAGTTGCAAAAACATCCAATTCTATCTCGAAGGCTAAGAAAACACGCCCAAAAACTATCCTTCAATGGGAAAATGAACAAGAAGTAAATTCCTACATTTTCTCTTATATACCAAGAATTCAAAGGAACTGACTGAATTTAGAACTAACGAATGGTTTATAAATAAAATTTAATTTTCTAGGGCCATCAGTTGTAATTGGACTTGTTGCAAAACAAATAATTTTAGCTCGAGGGCTAAGAAACCACATCCAAAACTGAATTCTGATGGAAAAAATCTCAACAAAAAAATTCCTACACACTCTCCTATTTATCGAGAAATCATGAGAGTCAATGGAATGGAGAAATGGAAAACATGTTACAAATGACAACTAGTTTTTCAGAGCCACCAATCGCAATCAGTCTACTTTGAATTAGTCACACAACGACCAAAGGCATACATAACCCTTTTTCCAAACTAGCTATAAATGTGTTTTTCCATTAACTGATGGTTACAGGAAATTTTTGGGGAAAAATACTAGAGGTTTGTGAAGGCGGATAAGCATTTACTTTCTCAGGGTCAAAACAAAAATCTGAAACAAAACCCAACTTTTCACTTATAGGAGCTTCCTAAAACTGAAAAATAGGGTAATAGGGCTCCTGGAGAGGTGGAAAACAACACACAAACAGTCAATCGAGGTCGATACAAGGCTTGATGCAACTCCCCACATAACAAGGAATGTATACAAAACTAGACATCTCTTTTCCAGGGTTCATAAGGTTGTTTTGCGAGTCTCCATAAATTGTGATTTACCAACTTTTACCAAGGGACATTAGCTAGGTTTTAATAGCGAACTCAAACTCAACTAGCTAACTATAGGGGTTGTTACTATCCATCTTGGTTACACCATTTCCAAAACATCTCAGATGAAGGGTTTAGGTTTATGGTTGACAAATCAAGTTTATTAGATTGCATAAGTTACGAGGTGATGTTCTATTGTTTTATAATAAAAGTTTGTTTTTAAAAAAGGATCAATTGTATGATAATCCAAGGGTGTAAAATTTTATTTTATTACAAATGAATAACTAAAATGTGATAATTATGAAAGAAAAGGTAAGATGAACCATGCCTGGAATTGGTCGGTGATAAGAGTTAACCAAGTTTGGCATTTCATGAGCTGGTTGCATTTGGAAGAGGGTTTCCAAATCCTTTTCACCAAGCCCATCTTGTATATCTTCGTAATCCTTCATAATGCAATATGTGTTTGAATTTTCTGCAGCGTGCTTCAAATTTTAAGGAGTTCAAGAGCATCTTTTCCATAGGCTCACCCTCTTTTTTTATACATGATAGCAATATTATTCGATCTATCTTCCCTCACGCCCCTGTTGACTATCCCATTCTAAGGATTGGGATGTTAGATAAAATTATACACTACACATACCATCCACTTACCCTTTTAATTTTCTCGAAGTTTCTAAAACTTTTGAACAAGCCAAAATGTGCATACCCAACAAAGATTGCATTCCATTAGATCAAGTTTGGTTGGGAGTTTCTTGGAAAGTCTTGCAGCCCATCAAAAGTACCATTTTGTACATATCCTACAACTAAGTCATTTTTTTTTTACCTTTATTATAGACACGAGTTTCCAAGAGAGGATTTGAGCCAAGTGTGTGTTCCCATTACACACCAACTGGGTGATTGGGGTGAAATTGTGGGTTTTCACTTCAAGCCTATGTAGACGTAATTTCATAAAAGTTTCATAAGTATTTTTAAATAATTCCTCCTTTTACACAACTTGTAACCTCTAAATATAGCGTGTGCACACACCATTTTTTTCCTTCTTTTTCTCTTTTCTCTTCTTCATTTTTAACAGACATTTTTCAAGAAATTCGCGTGCTTGTTCTATGCTTTATTAATTTACTTGCATGCCAAATATGGATTTTAAAGCTCCACTTGGCCTAAAGGAATATACAAATCTTGTAGAGACATAAGTGGGATAGCAGGAAAGGGCACTTTCAATGTCATGATCATAGTATCAAATTTTGTACAGAGAGTATTAAAAAATGGACACAAAATATGGAAAAAAATGGTCCTTAGAAAAAATACGATAAATACGGAAAAAAATACAGTAATTTTTATATAAAAAAATATGTTAATTTTAATAATTAAACATACAAGTATACAACAAATTAAAAATTATTACACTTTCACTCTCTAACTACCTTTATTTAATATGATATGAACTATTATAAAAATAGAAAATTCCAAACAGAAGCCCTCAATTCTAGCTAATTCCACATTTTTTGGCTTTTACAGTTTAGTAAATAGATTTGATAAATTTATAACTATTCACAACTGAGTTTTTAGATTTTTCTGAATTTTTAACAATCAAATCCTGAAATTTTCGGAGTTCCAAATGGTGGACTGGGTAGAATGCAAAAATATGCTAAATTTTTAAAAAATGGTTGTATTTGGTAACTATGGTCATAATCAATACAACAACTCGAACTAAACGAAAAAAAACAAAACAATAAAGTGATACCCAACATCTACCTATGAATGGTGTAGTAAGGTTACAGTGCACGTAGCACACGTGCTCAAAAGAAAAAAAACCAAGTCAATATGGCTAGACGTCATGCCTGAATGAAGAGCCTCTTAATCCTCACTCTTTTTCTTCATCTACCTACAACAAACAAAAAATCAGCAGGGAATAACTTCCTTTCAAAGAAAATTGAACTCATTTAAAATGTAGATATAGATCCAAATCAATTAATTTTGGTATAGTAAAGTGATGATATATTAGCATTACAACTTTATCCCCATGTACAAGGCTGATTTAACCCATATTGGTATAGGTTTTAAGACATCTATAGCTAGTACTATGTTATAGCATAGTTCCCCATAGCTTCTATTTATTTAATTCACAACCATGTTTTACGATTGTTAGTAAAGCATAGCTTTGACTTTTGCATTCTTTGCAAATAACCAATTACTACTAAATTTCTTAGTGGTTAAGGCCTATGGATCTCAAATAAAGTGGTTGCATTATTATGCAAGGAAAGCAGGGTTCATTTTAAGACACCTCTAGAAAATAGGAGGTGGAAAATACCTGGCGAATATCCCTGGAACCGGTTTTCGTGAAAGGCGAATTTACCATTTTTTCATAACTAAATTTTTGCCTTTTTTTTGAGCTAGAGAGACCACAGATTTGCAGACACTTATGCCTCGTTGACACACGTCAAGAAGTCTTATTGACATGCATCAACAAGCCTCATTGTCACCTTGTTGACGCATTTCAAAAATCCTTGCTGACTCCTCGGTGACGTGTGTCAAGAAGACTCATTGACGCTCGTTGACGATATTCATTGACCCTAGTTTTGTCCTATAAATACCCCGCCTCCGGTCATTTTCACGTTTACACTTTCCGGCTGTCAAAATTTCTTGTATACAGGAATCCATTATCTAGGTCAGGTACAATCAAGCTCAAGGAAAACTACAATGGTGACTACAAGTGCATCCCAAGCTCAAGACAAAAATCAAGAGGAAAATCCAGTCAACCCACAAGCCCTATCCACGGGCAAGATACTCTACAAAAATCCTTTGTGCCCCCACATCTAGACTATTTTACAAATGACTTCTAAATAAAAGGATTTAATCGATGCATGTGAGTTTGGTGGGCTCATTAAGATGCCTCATTTCGAAATAGACCAAGATATTTTAAACTACCTTCTCTCCTCTTACAATATAGACGACGACTTGTTTAATGTTACTATGGATGACGACTGATTATTTCAATTCGGTATTGGCCCAGCTGATATTCTTCGGTTTACAGGATTCCCATTCAGAAATTTACCCTTTGTTACAACGAAGGCAACACTCGTCAAAGATGATAAGAAATATCTCGAATCTACTTTTGGTTTCCATGTTGATTGTAAGTATAAATTGTTTTCATTCGTCTTTTTTTATTCAGTTTTTTATTTTGATACAATTAAAATTTATATTAATTCCCACTATTTTTTGGCATTTACAAGTCATGTCAATAAATCTAGACATGGTGTGGATATGTAAGCAATTGCACACCACTTTCTTGCTGCAATGATTTCCTTTTTTCAATCCAGAATAGTTTTTCAAGGTCGGCAAACAGATATACCAAACTGGGCCATTGCATACATTGTTACAACTATCATAAAACAAAAATTTGATTGGTGTACCTTTTTATCAAAAAAATAAGAAATGACATTACAAATGCAAAGCTTTGAGAAAACCCTGTCATTTACTCCACAAACTATATCATTGGCCTTTATTACGAGGCTCTTTTAAATTTAAAAGAAAAACCAATTCCCACTTGCACGGATGAGGTGCTGATGAATTTTTCAATTCCATTTAAAGAACAATAGGTATAAACTATAAATCTTGTATTTTGACCTTACATTGTGCACAAGTATTAACTATTTACTATTTGCAGAGAAGATTTATGGAGGCCCTTCCCCGAAAAAATGAAACATCAAGAGGAAGAGGCCAACAACACACTAAGGCATCGAGAGATTCACAATCTGAAATGGAAGCTCGCTCATCTTTGAACCCCCACCTGTTTGAATTTTTAAACGCCAGAGAAGTAATACCCTTACATGTATTATTTACAAATTCCAAATTTTTATTTTCATTTTCCCATTTAATTATTACCTTATTGAATTGACATACAATCATATGTTGATGACATTACAGGGACTTTGGACCATATGTGTGTTTCTCAAAGTCAACCATCTTCCCCAACACACTCAGTTTAGTCACATGCATTTGTGTCTTCTCAACAACCACCTCAGCAATCCCAGCAACAAACAAATCAAAAACCACCAATTACTACTCCAACACGGCCACCTCAAGCACCGCGACAAGCTACCCCTCAACAACAACGTACAAGTTTTGAATAGTACTTCGTTTAATTTCGTATTTTTTCCATTATTTTCTAGTTTTTCATATGTTTTTCTTGAACTTTTCAGCACATTGCAGTCCTCCTCTTGTACAAATAGTGGCACTGCACTCCCCTCCACCAATAATATTCAAAATACCAACCAGAGTATCAGGAAAAAATAACATTGGTAAATGCATGCCAATTACTTCGGCCCCTAGTGGGACACTAAACATTGCCTCCTCGTTTAAAATTCCAACCCTCTACTTGGTGGCTTGCCCAGCGCAACTGGAATATCAGTTTTAAATAATATAAATTTAGATGAGGATTACTTGGGCATTGATAGCAATGACCCAACAGGATTTTTCAATACACGTGAGATGATTCAAGGCCAGCAGGTATACTTCTATTTCAACATAATTTACCATATTGAATTACATTTCACTTTAGATTTATTTTTTAGAATCTTGATTTATTTTATCACAAACAGGATCACGCCTCCCAAAGGTAGAAACAAGTAGCAGTTGATCAACCCGAAAGCCCCCATACCTCTCTAGCGAGATCATCTTCATCAGATACAAATGGTGAACAGTTGTTACCTTTTCCTTTAGAGAACTTAATTGGTTATGATTTTCAATCCCATGTCAATGAGTTTATTCTACCTCATATCAGTTAGCTCATAGAATGGGAGAGAAGGGCTAAAGTACTTATCAATGAGATAATAAGTCATTATGAAAATTATTGGAAAAGGGATAGTTTATATGCTGCAGTCCAAAATCAACCTGCAAAGATGGATTCCTTACTTACCCAAGTAAGAAGTGGGACTGTCACGTATTTAACAACTATAAAGATGACATTTTGGATAAGACATTAAACAAATTGGAAAATATTAGTGCTAAGGCCGAGACATATTTTGACAAATGGTCTAAGGACAAGGATCTAGTAGCAGTTGCAAATACTGAGAGAGATAGAGCGATCGTAATTATTATCACTTTCAAACAATATTTTTTGTTAATTTAAAGTTTTCTTATTTTAGTAATATGTTGAATTGACACCACTTTTTTTGTGCACTTGAAATATGAAAATTTGAAGAGTCAAGGAAAGGTTTTCCAAGTTCACTTGGAAACCACAAAGAATAGTTATCTGCAACGAAGAATTTGAAGGAAAATATTATTTTGGTTAACAAACAAAATAATAATCTAAAGCAGATAATCAAAGAGCATGGCTTCGACCCTAAAATTTTATTCAAAACTAAGGTAGCTGCTGATCCAAATTTGTTGTCCCATGGAGATGTGACAAAGCAAGAAAAAAGAATTTTAAAAAATCTAGACAGTGTCACGGAAGGTCTCATAAGTTCTGAGATTATTTCTACCATTGGGGAAAGGGGTACAAGTGGAGAAGCCATTGGGGAAAGGAGTATAGAAGTGGAAAGGGGTACAGAAAATTTAGGGTTGAAAATTTTCATTATTAAGTATGGAAACTTGAAAAATTGAATCTATATTTGAAAATTTGAAACATTGAATGTTATGGTCATGGAATTTAAATTTTATTATCTGGATTTGAAATTTGAAACTTGAATTGAATAGCCCTTGAAAATTTTAAATACTATATAATCTTTAATTTTATAACTTCCTATATATTATGTATAGAATTTCTAAATTGTATATGGCATTTATGTTTCTTCTCTACTTGTAATGATGATTGCATTACATGTGGATGATGACATTACAATAGAATCAGTCTCATAGATATGGATTATCATGAGTTGTATGTGGACGTAGATTTAGCTTCAAGCACGATCATGGAATCTGGTTGATGATAATGGATAATTATTTTAAGAAAATTTAGAATGTTGTACGACAGAGACATTTAAATGTTCTCAAATTCTTCTTCTCTATACTTGTAATGATATGATCATGATGACATTAGAATGGATATAGATGATGATGAATGATGATAATGGATAATTGTTTTTTTTAAATGGAATGTGTTAGGACAGAGACGTTTCTACAAATTTAAAATAGATAAATAATTGTTTTAATAATAATCGTAATGTTAGGATTATGATAATGATATGATGAATTTAATAATAATTGGAGTGTTAGGATTATGATATGATAATGATATGATATATATGGATGATGATGAATTTTATGTCGACGTAGATTTAGCTTCAAGCACGATTGTGGATGATGAATTGTATAATAGATCATGGATTATGAATTGTATGATATGGAAAAATCTTTCTCTGTGTAAAATTCAATTGTGTGATTTTATCCCACAAAGTTTTAAAAATATATCAAAGCATTTCGAAAATATAAAAAGTAAATTAAACATAATTGTGAAAAATCAAGAAAGGTCATATGATAGGGTTTAAGTTACCTCTAGTGTTTTAGATGGTTGTGAAATCATCACTCGTAATGTGCTAGATATTTGTTTTAAGAAAACTCAACATGAGAAATGGATTAGTAGATATATGGGTGAGTTGCTTGACATTGTCAGTCATGAGAAGTACTAGCTTCCTTGGATGGATGTCAACCCATGTTTTTTAAAAAAATAAAATAATTGTATCTAAATAAATGTAAATATATATACCTGTAACATCTTTAATGATAACAAGAGCTGAAACAAAATTTAAGGTGAAAAAAAAAGTAAGGTAAAGGAGATGCCTATTTAAATTTGAAACAATCCATTATCAATAGCTTCTTCAAACTCGATGTTCTCTTTTGTAGAGTGTGACAATGCACCAATTCTACTCTCAACATTGGGAACAATTTTCCTTGTAGTTGTATTATTCACACCTCTTCTTTCGCAAAGGGAATTCCAATGCGCAATTGCTCTATTGAAAGGAAAGGTTTCCATGGAGTAGCGAGATACATAACACCTCATGTAACTTTCTAGATTTTTATCCAGCTTGTTTCTCAATTTTGATTTTATAAATGATAATGCACTAAAAACCCTTTCATCCTCCACAGACTGCAAAATCATTATTTGGCATAACTCATATAATCTGAAATATTTAGTGATATCTTCTTGTAAGATAGAACTTTGATAGATTCCTCGCCACAGCCTTGTAATAGCACCATTTTTAGAAGGTTTGTCTAAACTTTTATATTGGTTCCTCATTGTTGTTGCAAAATTTGTTGATTGAAAATTTAATAAATCAGTATTCATTATACCTTTGATTTCCATACCCTTGAACTTCGAAGTCTTTGTGAACTGTTCCATTATTGTACCTATGAATTTATTGAAAGTTTTTCTTACAAATTCAGAACGACCACCTTCAATATTCCAAAAATTAGGATTCATCACACCCATGGCTTTAATAATTTGATCTTTAGAGAAACATTCTCTAATTTCTGATGATAAGGATTCTGAAAAAAATTTAATCTTTATTCTTGTTTCAACTATAACAGACTCAAAGAGATTACATGTCACAGGAACATCTTCTCGTTCCGATCCTATAATATCTTGACATTTTTGCAAAATGCGCAGTGGTATGTCCCTCCCATTAATAGTGATCAAGAGGTGATTATGGATATTAAATCTCAAATAGTTATTGGGATTTTTAAGATCTAATAAAGCTTTTCAATTCTCAAAAATAGGTGTATCAAAACTATCTTGGGAACAGTACAAGATATCAAGACTTTGACATATCATTTTTCTCATCTGTATAAAATCCACAATATAGATTAATCTCCCCTGTGCATGCTTCATCAGTGTATTGATCTCCTGCAACATTGGAAGAATACCAACCAATGTAAGCAATGTTTGCAAATCAGTTAAACGGAACAACAAGTCACTCGCCCTATCAACTTCATGACGATAGTTGTGCATAAAAATAACCAACGAAGGATACTCCTCATGAACTCTGTATGTAGGTTCATACAAAGAGATCCATCTAGTCTCAACATCTTTCAAAAGTTTTTTGCCATCTATAATTCCAATTTCCAATTTCTGGAACTTAAGAAATCGCTTTGGCCTTCTTGCCATATAGGCATGAATTTCTCTTATAAGGTCTTTTAATTTAGCAACATTTTCGTAGTTACCTACCATTTTATACACTAAATTTATTATGTGAGCCATACAGTGAATTGGTAGCATATATGGGGCCATTGTTGTTTGTAATCTAACACACAACCCTATTTGGTGACCCTGCATGACAGATGCACCATCTGCTCCCACGCATACCAACTTCGTAGCAATTTCATAATCAGTCATTCCAACAATATCTTTCAAATGAGAAACAACTATTTTATGTAGGTTTTTGGAATTACAGTTTTCAACCATTTTCATAACACCCAACATATGAGGTGTCCTTATATGATTTTCTAAAGTATAGACATGGATACATACCCATGCAGTGTTGTTGACTTTTTTCACTTCATCAATTGAAATAGAGATAAACTTTGATTTTTTTACATTCTCTTTCAAATCTTCCTTCTCTATCATCGAAAGGCATTTTGCCATTTCCCATCCACTACTTTCAGACCAATGAGACTGAGGTACATTCGGAATTTCATTATATTGATAGAAAACTTTGAAATCAAGGAAATCTAAAATTGGTCTTCCTTTATTTAGTACGTGAAATAAAGTATAGAATTATATTAGTTTTGCATGTAGATTTGTTTGATTCATCTTACCAATTTGTGATGTGATCGTTCCTCCCTTTTCCATGAGATGTCTACATTTTTTCTGCTCTGCTTCATAATCTATTGTATACTTAACGTACATGCATTCTTTTTCAATTTTCCACCTCTGTGTTTGATTTTTCGGCCATCCGCCCCTGTTACAGTCAAATATTGTTTTCCATAATGTTTTTCTATAGTGTCTAACTTCATTTGCATTTTTTGTTGCTGTCCCATTTTCCACGTACATATTGTACATGTACATTTAGATGGGATCTCTTCTAAATTAGATGATTGTACAGGTTCGATAAATGGAAATTTGGTTGCCCAATAAAACTTGTATGTCCTCCCAATGGTCCACATATTCTTGTTCGTTTTCAATGTTTTACTTTTTGAGTAGAATTTTGAGCACTATAACAATCACCTGGTTTCCTCTTTCATTAACCAGAATTTGAATTTAATTTCTGTGTTCCATTTTGTTGAGTATTTGTATGTGTGATATCTTGATGCACTCCTAGTCCTAGTTACACCCCAACAGGAATAATATCTTCAAGATCTGGCATATTATCGTAGGTGTCATTTGTTTGATATTGTGCAGAATGCATGTCCACCTCAATGTTTCCTTCCACAAAGTCAGTATTCTAATTCTTTCTAGTGGAAGTTATATGGTTGTTGGTAGTTTCAATATTTGTATTAGCAGAGTTTCCAAAATATTTGAACAGGGACTTCTAATATTTCTTAATTACTTTTAGGGTCTTCACATTCTGAGGACTAGCACCTTCTATTATTCTGAACAAAGTCATGTATTAGCAAAAGAACCAAGTAGCGCGTCAGAGTCAAAATTATTGTCACACGTCAACTATCGCAATCCTTGTTGTGTGTCAATAACAAACCCCCTTGTCACACGTCAACAACGCATCAACTATCACTGTCTCTATCATGCGTCAATAAGGCATCAACTATCATTGTCTCTATCACGTGTCAACTATCACTATCCCTATTGCACATCAATAAGGTGTCAATTGTCTCAGTCATGTGTCAACTCTATCCCTATCATGCGTAATAGCTAACACCCTTGTCACACGTCTGCAATACCTCCTTGTCGCGTGTATGCAATACCTCTTTTTCACGTTTCAACTATATCCATGTCACGTGTCAACAACTAACCCCCTTTTCACGCATCTGCGATACCTCCTTATCGCGTGTCAACTATATCCCTATTGCGTGTCAGGAAATATCATCTGTCACCCGAATCTAACCTACTAACAGGCTAACAACAATCTATGGTGCTTAAGAGTATGTAATTTCATGGTATTGGTAATTTGGTAAGCTACTTGTGGTAGTACCATAGTATATTACCCAGTGAATCACCTAGGTTTTTATAGGATATGTTTTCAAATGTAGGCAAAGCCGACCCAAAAATATATATATACTGTAAATTTTAGGCGAACAAGACACCAACCCACTCCGAAAAAATTATCTTTTCAAATTTTCCTAAAATGAAAATTTTGCCATATTACGAATATTCGCCACTAAAATTATCCCTGAAGGAAAGTGACAAGTTTGAAGGTCATTGAGGACGTGTTGCACTCCATTTTTCTTGATGGATGGATTTATCCTATTCTCTAGTTTTAGAATTGGCACAGATGGGAGAAATAACTAATGTTGAGGCGCCCCATACCCTACAAAATCAAAAAAAAATCTTTCACCCTCAAACTTTGCTCCTGCATACTTGACGTTTGTAATTTCTTCCAGTGAGAAGAGATAAGATCACTCACCCACTCCTTCACCAACCAACGCATTGAAACAACCTTTCTATTTTTTAAAATAAATATATATTCTTTAGTCTTATTTTGTTTTGTTTTTTTTTTTTTTTATTTGTCTATCTTAATTGTTTATAATAATTATCCTTGAAAAGGCATGTTGATAATGGAGAGGGGGAGAAGAAATTGGGAGCACCACATTTACTTAGAAAATGGTTTTACTTGGGTACTCGGACATCCTACCTACAAAATACAATCAAGTATGGAAATTATTTAGTGCTGAAATTCTTGTTTAAGTATCTTTAATCAATTTCAAATGGATAAAGTATTTCCTATTTGTACTAAAGTTTTTTCATTGCAAATGTGGTACTTCATATCTAGTTCCAAGTAGAAAGAGTCCGCTTGCAGGTGGAACATTTACTAATAGTCATTGATCACTAGGCAAACATTAACTACTTGGTTAGTAGGTAACAATCATAAAGACCATTAAAATATTGTCCCTTCCAGGGTCATGGATGTAGTCTTCCTTTTTGTCACTCGTGGAGATGATGTAGAAGCTTTATCCCTCATTTTTTTGATCCCTCTCCCTTTCAATTGGGTGATGGAAGGAGGAGTCTTGAGTACTTTCAGGGTAGTAGTGATTGTAGTGGTGAATCTGGTGGTGTTCATGGTAGTGAATGGGATTCTCCTCGCCCTAGCGGTGATGGTGGCAATAGTGACAATTCTAGTCATACTACTTGGAATGGTCCCCCTTCCCGGAAATTTCCTCATGTTGAACTAGCTATTTATCCTAGGTAGGATGATAAAGTTGATAATCAAGATGGATGAGAAGGTGTCCCAAATTATGAACTATATTGTGCTAGTGGGTCAAGTGGAAAATGAAACATCCCTCCCCCACCTTCACTTTTGACCTCAATATTTTACATTGTCACCTGATGTATTGTCTTTTGTGTTCTTTGTTCACTACTCCTTTTTTCTTGAACAACTTATATTCAATTGATGTAATTGCTAATAGTCTTCCCATGTAGTGGCCATTATTCTTGAACTATTTGTTTATTTATATTTTCGGATATGCTACCATACCACCCAAATTTTAATATGATTATTTTTGTACTTTAATTTCTTAAATTGATAGAAAATTATTTTTCAATCAAAAAATTAGATCTTTATAATCAGAACTTAATAAACAAAATACTTAATTTAAATAACCAAATATAATAGATAATTAAAATAATGAACTTAAATAGTGATTAGTAAAATGTAAATGATTATTCTTTAGGTTGGATTATTTGACAAACTTAAATTATTTTTTAGTGTTTTTATTATTATTATTATTTTCATAGTTAAATTTTATTGGACAATTTAGTGTTATGAGATTTTTAGGTGTTTTTTTTTTTTAATAATGAAAATAATATGACTCTATTTCATTTTTTTACATGTAAACATAATTTAATAACAAGAAAATTAATTTATTTATATCTTAGAATTATATATAAGACAAGTTTTTTAAGTGCAAAATAAATACAAAAAATAAAAAATATAGCCAACCAATCTAGCTAAGACAAAGAAATCTAGAGAAAGAGCCACATTGGCATCCCCAACCCCAAATGCCTATGTTGTGGTCGTCATGAATATTTTAAGCATGTGTTTTGGTTATGCCCCGTGCTCAAAGATCCTAGTGTTGGATACACTCCCTTTTCCAACCTTATCATCTTGAGTTTTTTTATTAGAAGATTGCCTTATTTGGATATTATGTTAACTAGCCTACTTACGTTTCTTATATTTGGAATTTCTTCCATTTTGTTATTCTCTTTACACTTAGGAAGGCTAGGAATAATTATTTGTTTTAACAATGTGAGCCCACTTTTGAACTGTTTGTTAATGAAAAGGTGGAGATTCTTTCTTCTTTGTGTATGCAGATCCATGCCCAATATCAGAAAGTAACTCTGGATTTTTCTCACCTTCAATAGTTGATCGACCATTGGGGAAATGCCTCCTAGACATCGCACCCGCACTCACAGCCACTCTCGAAGTGATCAGATTTCTCCTTCGTCAGCCCTCCTCAACCCCTCGTCTTCCAATTCAAGCTAGAGCCCTCATGTAGGAGGAAACGTTGTTGCCATCTCTTCAAACCGGATTTTTCCGCTTAGGGGAGAACCTAGGTTTGGTGGTTCACCTCCACCTGGTTGGGGGATTATGGTGTCACTCAATATTCACATTCCAAATCAGGATGGATGGTTGGTTGACCCCCTACTAACGAGCCTCATGCACTTGATTTCATTCCGTCGAGAGATGATCCACCACCACCTCGAAGTGCTACTGCTCCATGTGCTTAGCAATTCCTTAATGCAGTCTCTTTTTGCTAGTTTTGTTTCACACTCGTGCTCATTCTTTTTTACCCTTGTGGCTATTTTTGTTTCCCTAGTGGCCTTTTTGTTTTCCTTGTGGATTTTTTTGTGTTGCCCTTTGGGCCTGGTTAGACTTCGGGACATGTTATATTTCAACCACCCTTTACTATGTAACAATTTGTATTATTATATTTATAATATAAAGGAAGTTCCAATAGTAAAAATAATAAAGTGATTGGATGATATATTTTAGAGTTTAATATACTCATTATGTATCCATATGTACATGAATTTGATTTGTGTAGACTAAATACAATTAGGTTAGATACAATGAGAAATGGGGTGATAAGGTTATTTATCAAAATTGATGTACTCATTATTATGCCAAAAGGCATGCCTTAAATGAAATGAGGCCCTCCATATTCTTACATATAGCAAGTAAACTGAGGCTACAGATTGGTGTGTAGATGACATCAAAGTTTTCTCGTATTCTATCCATCCATGTGTCCTGAAACCATATGGAATTTCGTGTAGAGTGGTATAGGGTTTTGGAGAGGGCAGCGAAGAAATGGAGGAAGGTTTTTAAGTGAGCTGCAAAGAATTGGAGGTAGGTTATGGAGAAATTTACAAATGGATGGATAACAATTTTTTTAGTGACATCTATGTTTTTAGTAGCATCTTTGGCTCCAAAGGAAGAGAAGGAGTGAAATTTGATTTATGTTGAAGGCATTCAGATTGATGGCTGCAAAGGAAGACAAGAAACACGTCTCTTTGAAGAATCCTATAGCATAGGAATCCCTTGTTGCTGAGAAGAAGGAAGTGAAGGCCGAAAAGAAGTTTCCCAAGGAAGGAGGCACAGATAAGAAGGGAAAGAAGAACCACAGGAGCATCAAAACCTACATGATCTACATGTTTAGGGTTCTCAAGGTAGGCTCACCCCAACATTGGTGTCTCCAGCAAGTCCATGGGAATCAAAATATTATATGGAAGTTTCTAAGCAAAGTGTCTGTCAATGAAAAAGTATATGGGAGATTAGTTGATACGTTAATCATGATCTATATAAAAACCCTTCCCCATTTTTTCATCTGTATTTTTTTGGTCTTTGGAGTACTGATCTCCTCAGACCACCTTCTCCTGTCTGGTTTGCGTTGTATGTTTTTTTTTGGGTTGAGTTTTTGAAGGTGTGATGTTGCGTATTAGGCTCATGCCTGTGTTTTCTCTGTTTTGAGTCGTTTGAAGTCTGGGTTGTTGGGGGTTGAGGGTTTTTTTATATTTTTTCTATATTATTTTTGTGAATTTTATCAAAGGAACAAAATAGCTCCGAGTGTCGTACAATGGAGCGGGTCGGTCGAAACCAGTCAATTAGCTTAATCCCCTGATAAGGCATTGTAAATTTGTTCCTTAATCTCTTGACATTTTTTTATATTTCTTATACCGACCTTGAATTAGGCTCACAGCTAAAATATTTTTGTGCATTAGGGTTTTAACATTTCTTGTCAGATTATCATTTGCATATGCTTAGTCAGTATTCAACTATAGAATTTGGTGCCCATATTTTATTAATGTTCTTTGGAGGGTTTAATTATGCAGTTGTGCGTAGATGTTTTCTCTTATTTACAATTTGATTGTTAACATCCATTTTTATATTTTTCCCTAATTGTCATATTAGGATAACCCATTTAGGGACCACTTTTTGTTGTTTTTGTTATCTGGTTTTATATTGATCTTGAAACAAATGCATAAGTTAAAAAGTGATTTGTAGCCAAGTTACAGGTGATCTTTGTAGACGGGGGTTTGTAAATTTCATTTGGTGTTAAATAGTATATAGGTGTCACACAGGTTTTAAAATGTATCATGTTGTTTATAAGTCCTAAATGACCGTGCAAGGTTAATGTTTTGACGCATGGGTGGTTGTAGTAGTGCACAGTTTAGATATATATTTTTAATGATTTTTCAGGGTTATCTTTACAGCTTATGATCGTGGCTTCCATTTTTGTTTTGAAAGTTTCTTTGTATTTGTTTCATGTATGTGTTGTGGTGGTTTGACGTCTATGGGGTATGGCCATGCCTTTGTTTTAACTCTTTTTTGTCCGTTTCAATATTTTTATTGTTCTGGTTTGATTTTTTTCCTCTTGCTAGGATCCGAACAAAATGGTAGGTTGGTTCAAATCTAAAGCTCGGTATTAGAATTTATCCTTAATTTTGTAGAGTGGGAATCAACCCTTCTAATGTTTTTAACAGTTGTTCTTATATTGACATTGATATAGTTGCACAAATTTTAAAGGCATTATCTCCTTCAGCCGAAACAATGTGCAGATCCAAATACACCTGTTATTTTCTAACATTCAATGATTGTCATTTTGATTCTTATGGCGGGTTGAAAGATTACATTGTTAAATTGAAATTTTCTCTATCATGAAGTTGTACTATTTTATTTTTAGAGAATGGTTTTATTATTCATCTTGTATATTAATTTACAGTTAAAATTTAGAGAATGGCTTTTTGGAGGAAAACAGGGTTTAGAGGATGAAAAAAATGTTAGAAAGAAGAAAATGTGAAATGTTCAGAAATGACTATTCTTTTAATCAAGAGGCAATATCCAATGTCTTAAATAAATCCCCACAAATTTAACAAAATATAGTCTTATAGACCAGCAAAATACCTAACAAAGGCCTTACAATTAGGAAACAATGCCACTAACCCTAACACGATAACCAATTGATTTCATAACTTTGTATTTCTAATGCATTGTGGTATATGGTTGTGAACAGCGTGCATTGACATTTTGAACAAAGGGGAGTGATTTTTCCTTCCCAGCTCCTCTTCTACTACCATCTAATATGTTTGCTAGCCTTTGACATTGGTGGCAATTTCAAGAAAAATCAAAGATCCTATTTTGAACATCTAGACTTCTAATTGACTTATGAAATAGAATCACAAAACTTTGTATTATCTTATTGGTAAAAATATAGGATTTTTTTGTGTGATTTTGAAATCCCAACTTTCACAAATGTAGTTTCTGCAATGAAACATCGGGTCTCATCCAACCAATGTTTCATCATTGAACATGTAATAAAGAAAATAGAGTTGATTTTATCAATGCAGACCAGAGACATATTTGTAATTTTCCATTGATCGTGGTGTTGTGTTCACTGTTAAGGGGTTCACAAAGGAGGCTCTGCACCATTTTCTTCAAGGTTTTACATGCCAATTAAAAATATAATAGTGATTTAATATTTGATTACTCCATACTACCTTAAATAGTTTCTTAGTTGTCTTAGACAATGTATGTAAATTTAGATAATAGTTTCATCCTTGATTTATTATATATATGTCCTATCTCATCAACTACATAATGCACGTCAAATCCAAGGTTGATTGAACCAATGCATGGTAAAACTATTTTGAGTTATTAAGACTATTCCTCTACATACTATTTTTTGTCACAATGCATAAAATTTCCTAAACCTTTTTAGATTCACACTAAGGCATCCAAATATGCATTTTTTATCCAGTATTCATCCAACAAGGAAATTAAGTTGATTACTAAGTTTAGATACATTTGATGACATGGTGAAAATTTACTCCACATAATAAATGTGAACTATGTGGTATTTTGTAAGAAAGTAAAATAACAAGGAAAGTGGGAAAAGGGGAAAGTAGATTTTAGATCAAAGTAATCAATAATAGATCATTATGTCACACTTAAACATTTAGTTGAAAAGGCCCCGAATACAAATGCAAAAGTATATTATTGTTTAGTACATTTCAAGAAAGACCTCATGAAGTGGTATCTAAATACAATTATTTTGGTCAACTTAATATTATTGTTTACTAGATAGTAAGTTATTTATCAACTTAAAATATTTTAATATATTCATGTTCCTAAATAAGTTGTTTTATATATTAAATCATTCATGAATGGTGTAATCACATGTGTATGTTTATGGACACAGATCATGATGTGCAACATTATGCTAAAGTGATAACAAAATTTATGGAATTACTTCCCAAGAAAAATGTGAAACGCTTGGTGAAGATGGATTTACAAAAATTAAAAGAATTTTCCCAACAAGAACCACTATCATGAAAGAAAATAACAAAAAGTGTAGAGATAATATATGGTGAAGTTTTTGATTTGACTACAGTTTCTAGAGCACATTTGTTGGTTACATTCTTGAATCATGTTGATATGAAGGAAACATTAGAATTTTTTGGGTGTTGGTTTTGGATGAGAAAATTCAAAACGTATGTAAGAAGAATTTGTTGGGAATGTTTCTAAAGGAATAAGTTCTTAGGCTACAAAAACTAGGTCTTATGATAAGAGTATTTGTCATAGACCAATATTAACTTCAGTTGTAAGTGAAGGTACAACAAAGAATCATTGTGTTACTACCATTGCCAAGGCATTAAGTTTATCTAGAAAGATGATCAGAAGGTATGCAAAGAGGAGGAAGACATTGGATGACTCTAATGTGGAAGGAAATTGGGCACTAATGTGTAGAAATCCATGTTCTGATAAAATAGAGGATAATATTGTGAAGATAGTTTCTGATTTTTGGACTGAGAGGACTCATCCTTCTCCAAATGTGAGGGATGTTTTAAAACACAGGATAACTCACAATAACTATGATGAACATATTAAACATTGCCTTCAAATAAATCAACATGAGATGTACAAAAATTTTAGAGAATAAAATCTAGATGTTAAGATTGGACAACCAATGTTTGAAAATTTGAATCCTTAGTATGTGCGGGCTGATAAAGTCCTTGACACATGTTGATGTCGCTATCATGTTGGGTTTGATTATCACTATTAGGTAAAAAAAAATTATATCATGTATATATATTTTGAGGTGTGCTTTCATTTATATCTATGTTTTTGAAATTTGATTAAATTTCATTTTTTAAGATGTGATTTAAGATTAATGTATTTCAAAATCTATGTTTTTTCAGGTGGATAGAAAGTTATAGGAAGCATAAAATGGTCCTAAAAATGCCCACACATGTCAGTGAATTCATAACTTATATTCTTTGTACAATATCCGATGATCATGTTTATGATCATATGAATTGCATCAAAGGTGTATATGACAAGTGTGGGGACTTGAAATTATTGCCAAAAATAAAAGAAGATTTGGACACAAATCAAATGGTGGATTGCAAGAGGTGATTAATACACACACACACACACACACATACATATATGTTTTTCAATTTGGATGTACATATTTTATTTTTATTTTTATGTTTCCTGAAAATGAATATGACAATTTTTCCATCATGTATTGATTTTGTAGGTTCAAATACATAAAATATTCAACATGGCTTGGAAAAGATGCAACAAGATTGGATTTGGTAGAATATGAAATCCCCATTTCTACATTCATGCAAAGTTTCTGAAGTTTAATTAATTCGTACATCAAACATTCTCACTATGCAAAGTGGTAGGCTGCACAATTCGAGACTAATAGAGACACATTACCTATTGGTTCCATATTGTCCATGGTTGATTTTGATAATAATTACTCATTTTCTCATCAAAAATAAATTTAGACACAATATTATCATATTGACCAGGTTACTAACATGGTTCAAGTAATGTATAGGCATGTGCAATTGGATTTGGATGGGGTTGAAAGTAAAAATGTGAAGCGAATGATCAAGGAGTAGCACTTCTATATAAGTGATAACAAGGAACATGACACCCACTTTGTGCAATATTGTTTTGGTTTTTTCTTTCAATATATTCATCAGCGAGGAGTATAAATAGATCAAAATTTTGTTTGTTCAAATGGTTGTGCATCATAATTCAAATCCTCATGCCCTTTCTTTGCACTCATTCACTATCATCGTCATCACAAAATACCTCATTTATGGGTTTTTTTATAGTGTTCCTGGGAAAGGAGAATATGATGGTAAAGGTGCATGTAGCAAATGTGCTCTAAAGAAACAAATCTTTGATTATGAGGGAGATTGATTGATTGATACCCACACTATTATTGAATGGTGTAAGAAACATTGTACAATTCAAGCTTCAACCTCACACGCTTCAACCCTATAGGATTTAATCCCACACAGAGTGTTTAGGGAGATAATATGTACATGAACATTTAAAACATATATGTATATCTTGATGTGATTTATTAACTACAAGTTACCAACTTTAAAAAAAAATCTTCTTAATTTTGATGTTTATTTTAAACTTTATTGATCTTTTGAGCATGATTAATTGCAGGTATTTATCGAATGAAAAATTATGGATGTGAAAGGATTCCTAATTCTAGGTCTTTACACTCTTTGATGACTATGGATAGTAATAACTGGATAATCTGTAAAAGAGGTCATTCTTGTTTTTGTTATGAATGCATGAAAAAATCATATTTAGAGTGCAATAGTCAAAAACATGGGTATGTAGGTGAGTGGAAGAAAGTTCCTTTAGTTTTGTAAGACACATATGGATCAGATCATGATTATATTTTTGAATACATGCCATTAATTTCAACTGATTATGACCACATATGGACTAGTTAAATAAGGTATGTTTTATTTTTAACAGGATCATATAATTTTATCATTAAATATATATGTATAATTTATAGTATATGGAGCATTGAATATTTCTTTGCATTTTTTTGTAGGTGATGTATTTGCACTCATTGCTAAAGATGACAATATTGAGAAAGTGGAGTAATACTTGTTGTGTTGCACAGAAGAGAGAACAAAGTTAACATGTGAAATAACAAGTGAGGAGACACCATTTTATATTGGCTTGGTTGTAGTGTAGGGACCATACTTACACCAAGTGAAATCCATCCAAAGTTAGATTCACTTTGTTGATTATAAACCAGACAAAAAGGTGTCTCATTACACCCATCACATAATTGCTACAGGGTTAAAATTGCATCAAGTGAATATTAAAAGTGGTCAACACAAAAAATGGAGGCTAGATGTAGAAGACCATGAAAAATTTTTACAGTTCATTAAACAATGAGCAGAGCCACTTGGTATTATATAGAAGGACCTCGAATATTATATATTGATGTCTTCCAAGAACAAAATATTTTATCTATTTTTGGTGAAAAAATTTGTCAGGTGGACCAACTAGTGTATTTCTTACCAACTATCTAGGAATCTAATTCCCTCTACTTAACCAGTGCATGTTCCGTATATGCATGCGTGAGTAAAGTTGGGTTTTCCTGGTGGCCTTGTGGCCGGGGATCCAGCAGGGGCACTCCACTGACCCTGTAGAAAAGCTAGAAATCTCTTTCTAGGGAAGAATGTTTTTGAAGCATGGGAAAGGGGAGTCAGAAAACATGTAGGATAACTAATGTTTTAGGTAGAAAATCAGATTCATGCACACACTAGTTGGAAACTTCAATGCATGGATTCATGAGAAGAAAAAACTCTGCAAATAACAACAAGACCAAATAGAATTTATTGATCGCAAAGTATCAAGAAACCCCTTAGTCAAATAAAGCTAGAAACTCCTTATTCTTTTATTAATTTCTTAAACCAAAGTTGTCAATAGTGTGGGAATGGAAAAAAATTTAGAGTGGAGGAAAGTATAATAAAATGGCTATCTCCTTTGATTTCTCTAAGTACAATGCACTCTTGAGTTTACAAGATCAATTGCAAACCCTTTGAAAAGAGAATGGTTTTACAATTTATAGAAATTTGAATTGTCCTTTCACCTCCCTCACATGAATCTTCGTTTCCATATTCCACTCATGACATTTCATTTTTCATAAATTAAGTATTTATCTTATAATTTTGAAAGAATTCTTTTTACAAATTTAAAATAGGTCACTCAAGTGAATAGGATGAAATACAATGATGATGCATAATGAAGAAATAGAAAGGAGAGAGAAAAGAGAGGGAGGAAGCGAGAGAGAAGAGGAGAATATGTTTCCCTTGATAGTGTTTGATGATCTTCGAACGATGATGGAAATCTTTGTTATGTAAAAATTTCCCTTTGAGAACAACCTGCTATTTTTAGTAAGTACACCTCGGGGAACTTACTATTTTTAGTATGTGTCATAGTTAGCTTTTACCAACCTCGGCCGGCTATGGTAGCTTGAATTATTTCTTCTTATTTTTTTTGTCTCGCCTTTTGAACCAACTAGCTATTTATAGTGGGGGCTTGTGGAACCACTTAATATTTTTAGTAAGTGTCAATTTCGAGCCGAGATGACCTTTTCGATGACATTGCCTGCGTTACTCCCTCCATGTTCACTTCCTTTTTCGTATCCCCTTCAAATGGTGGATTACCGGAAGTAACAAACCCTTATGCAAGAAGACATTCTATTTTTATTAAGTGCGCCAAAGATGTCAAGATGCCACAAAACAAGTCTTGAAACTTTGGGTTTTATTTTGGGTTCCATGCTCCGCATTTGAGTAACTCCTTCATCTGAACAAGTGGGAAAATGATATTTTCATGGTGTGGGAAGAATATTGAAAAAAAAAACAGCCCTCTATATCCCTAAAAAATAGGGGTTTCATGGCGTAAAATCTAGTTCACGTGAAACTAGATTTTTCAACGATCATTCCCTCCAATTTTCGCATGATTTTACCCACTAGAAACCTGAGAAGTGAAGAGGTAGCTCACTTCCTTTTTCACAAATGTTCTTCATGTGACAAGGAAAACATCTAATGAAAACTCAATCCTCCATATCCCTAAAAAATAGGGAATTCGTGGCACAATAACTAGTTCACGGGAAACTATATTTTTCGATAATCATTTCCTCCAATTTTGGGTGATTTCGCCCACTAGAACCCTGAGAAGCAGAAAGGTAACTCACTGTTTTTTTCTATTCCTAAGTCATGGCAGCCATTAATGGAGCTTGAAATTTTCAGGTTTAGTTTTTTTCTCCATTCACGACAAAATAAATTCCATTTCGATAGGTTTTTGCTTCTGGTGCTTCACGTCAAACTTTACTTCAATCCGACGACCGATTTGATAGGAAATTCAACTTTGTTATTATTTGTTTTAATATGATTTTTTAATTACCTTCAAGAGATAATAACTCAAAAATAGATGGTTTGTCAATTTGTGCACCGGTTTGCAAGATATCTTCAAATCTTTGTTTTATGCCAATGGGGATTTCCATTGTTCTTCTTCTCTGTTCATCATTTCTTCTTCTTATCTCGATGAATTATTCTTCTGAGACTTGTGTATCACCATAGGGTAGAGGATTTTATTTCTGTGGTGAATCTAGTTTGAGCTTTGGCAATGGTGGAGTGGTGGATTGGTGTTCTCTTTTCTTCTGGTAATGGAGAAGCAATTAGAAGCAGTAAGAAGCACCAAATAGTTAGAAAAAATTTCAAAATTTGGAGTTGGAGTTGGGCACACTTTTTGGTCCTTAATGTCCCTGAGCTCAAGGAAATGAGGGACATCAAATTCCAGGATGAGAAAGAGGATGACGTGTCCTTAATCCGATAGAAGGGAATTTGAGCTCCAAAAATGCACTTGGGGGCTGAACTATCAAATCTGAAGGTCGCATGAGGGTCCTAGAGGTTACATGGGGGCTAGGTGCATTTTTCCAGGGTTGATGTACCTGACCTTAAGGATGTTGGGGATATAAAATCCCACCAAGCTCCTAGTGCTGACACATGTCCTCCCAAAAATTGATTAACTTCCGAACTATCTCCAAGAGGGTAACTTAGAACGATGATAACTTGAGCTCCCGGTGGAATGTATTGGTGAAATTTTATATGATCTTGAATGTAAATGGAATTTGGAATCCAATGGTGGGGTTCTCATGGATTTATTCTTCCATATTATACCTAAAAAATGTATTTTTGATTTGGTACTCTATATGTACCTCAAAAAAACTTCCTGTAAAACCTATTCTAAGTTTTCTTCCTCGGCTAGTGCCAAGACTTCAAAATCCCAAGTGAACTTTTCCCCTTGGATAGTGATAACAACATCCTTCAAGAAACTAATGGGCATTTCCTTTGTTTTTTAATCCATATATAGTACATTTGAAGATGGTTGTAATGGGGACCTTCCCTTCTGATGCCATGCATCTAGGGTGATAACATTGACCTTCGTGCCCGTGTTAATCAAAATATTGCTCAGGATCCACCCATCTACAACAACATTTAAGATAATCTCCTTTTCATAATCAAGATTGTGGGGAGGAAGGTTGGCATGTAGAACCTGCCTCTCACGTCCTCCTTCATCATGTGGTACCTTCTCCTGTAACCATTCTCCTAACAAGGGGATGATATTCTCTTGCCTCAACATATTGCATACTTTTCTAACCTCATCCAGATCCTTCTATGGAGCCTCATCATTATTTCTTTGTTCTAATTATCTTGACTGCTCTTTCAAGCACTAGATCTCTCCTTGTAATATTTGAATCACATCCATGGTTTCTTGATAAATGTCTTTCTTATGACTAGGATTTGGATACTTTCCATGCACAAACCTCTTCTCTAACAACCAGCGGTCTTTGCCTTGGTTTTTCCCTCACACGTGCATCCTTAGCTCGCGTTGTAACTGGTACTAGTTCTAGTTTTGACTCGCACAACACTCTTGGCATACATTATGAACTGTCCTTCCTTACACTTACCATCTCAGTGCCTTTTTCTTACCATTGCTACTGGCTCATGTGATCAAATAACTCTGGGAACTCCTCATACTTGTGCTTCTTTCCACACTATGAGCATTGTAACATATCAGGGCACTCATGCTTGTAGTGCTACATGGATCCACATTTGTAACACGTTCCATGAGGGAACTCACTTCTTCCTCCTCTGCGGTTACCATGACCATGAAATCCTCCTCTGAAAAAACTTCTTGTATGTGCACCTAACACCTGTGTGCTCCTCATAACGTGATGGTCATCATCACTTAGAACTACTCATGAAAGGATGGTCTGGAGCACACCAATGATCAATGGCTTCATGGATCTGGTTAATCAAGCCTACAATCCTTAGTATCATGGGTTTTGGAGGTGCATATCTTGCATAGTAGTAAGATAAATTCTTATCGAATTGAATGTTGCAACAACAGTGGACATCTACTTCACATCATGGTCCCCATGGACAAATATTCATAATCTAGCACTCATAGTGCATGTACTGATCTTCCGAGGGCAACTATCCTTGGCATGCCCCTCTATACTTCACAATTCTATACACCACATTCCACTATGCGAGTCTTATGAGCTCAAGTTCGCATATGATAGCTTTTCTAGCTGGCTTCAGTCATAGCAGCGATTTGAGTTTACAAGTAATGGGCTAACACCAGTATCAATGCTTCTAATAGCTTCAAAGTGCAGATGACAGTCTTCTAGTGCCTCGTGCGGTTCTATGAAAGTATTATGAGATAATTATCTTCTAAATGGTGTTATCAATCCTCCAAAAAACCACTTGAGAAATCATGTTGAGAGAGGTGAATGTCATATGATAGATTTTGACAGGAGAGTATTGAAACCGTGTGTCATTTTACTCCCGCACACTCTCCACCATTCCCTACTGAATCTCCTTGAGTGTGCATTGATGCTCTACTGTTCAAACTTAGGAATGTGGAATTTTGCTAGGAAGGCATTTTTCAATAGTGCAGTGTAATCTACCATTGTCTGATGGGGTTCATATCTTCCTAGTACCAACTATGTGTATGCCCTTGTACATGACATTTTTGAAAATTAACTAGCCTTCTGTTCCAGGGTCAGTAATCCCCTTCACACACCATAACAACTCACACTTGTGAACATGTTTCTACAACATCCATCTATGCACCTTAGTATTCTGGAAAGATGTAAAGACATTTCAAAATATTACTTGAGGAGGTGGCTAAGGCCCTTGTCCTCTTGGTGCTAGATCCTTGGTTTCATCCAATGTTTCCTCCACCACCAGATCCACTAGATCCACCAGGTCTTGATCCTCTTGATGCACCAGATCCACTAGGTCCACTAGGTCCTCTAGCTCCTATACCACCAGATCCACCTCCTATGGGCGGTAAGGGGCCTGAAGTGGTCACGGCTAATGCTCCCAATTTCCTGCTGAACTGTGTGCCAATGGTCTATGAGATTGCATTCCACTGTGAGATGTATGTCCCCGCACCACTCCCCGACTCGTGATTCCCAAGCCTTGCATATTTGCACTTTAACCAAATGTTGTTCCAGTAAAAAATCCTCCAAACACTGGAATATGAGTGTGCAGCCATAGAAGTTCCAAATGAAAAATTATACCTCCTGGGTATCAGATCAGTTACTCCCACTAATACCAAATATGTTAGTCAAAACTTATCTCTTTGATTTGGGAATACCAAGTGCCAGAGGTTTTATCACTAGGTGGGTTTAGATGTGTGTCCAATGAATCTTCTTTCTCCATGCGACAAACTTTCATCAGAAGCCATGAAGGGGTCTATATCCTATGCTTTTTAAGATGGGGTAGAACATAGAATGCTTAGGTTCCACATCTTCTTTGTGAACCTCAATTCGCATTCCCACAATGTCTTGCCTCCATAGATCCATCACACTTGCAAAACTTCACGTTGTCTAGCAATCTCGCTTTCACATACTTTACTATACTTGAGTCATCTCTCCTCCCTTTCTTTCTTCAGTCGCAATATCTATACATCTTCCTCCACCCTAAAATTCCTCACCCAGCACTCAAAGAATTTTAGTCCGGCCATAGGGAAGTGCCTCTAAACTCAAGTGTAACGAGTCAAGATATTCATTGCTAAAGTAATAACATTCATAGGAAATTATCCTCTAGGATCCCACAAAAATTTGAACTCAGTGACATCCAGGACAAGAATATGTAGAAATAGTATAATTCTAGGGTATTGGTCAGCTACTCAATATTCCTCTCAATCATCAATCTAGACATATAGCCAAGTTAGCGTATTCTAGAATCCTAGCAACATCTGGACTATACATCTATGGAGCTCTCACAATATTCTTGCATGGCTTCACCTTCTTCTTCTTCTCTCTTCCCTCTCTCCCTCCTTTTCCTCTAGTGGATGCTTTTATTTATATCCCTTCTCAATATCATCAAGCCTCTATAGGAGTTGTAGATCCATTCCCAAGCGTACTAAGGTGGTCCTTCATGGGAACATGCTGTGCTTCAAGCCCGAGCTCTCCACTACTTTGCATTGATGGTCTTCTAAGAAAACTTCCATCACAGGGTATATTCCTTCTTAGGCCAACCTATGCACCAGGATGGCACCTTATCCAAGATCCGCATGTGCAGTCAAGTCATGCTTTTCTCATTTTCATCACTAATAGCTGTCAAAAATAGGTCCTGACAGTCTTGAAGCCAAGATGTATTTATCTTGCATGTCCACGCCACTTGCTCTGCTAATCCCATGTGCATCAGAGCCTATGTTCTAGCGTGCTTTCTTTTTGTGCTAGCCCGAGGCCTGTAACTAGGCCTTGTCGCGCCCACGCAATTTCTTGTACTATTATGCCAATAAAATAGGTTCCCAACAATAAAGACTAGATGAAATAATTAAATGTTCATGCAATCAAGTATGAAAAAATAGGATGAGTTACTACAACAATAGACCCATATCAAGATAGCTTAGTGTTAAACATCAGATGCATGTGTTAGTCCTGATTAACTTAGGGTATAACATAAAATACATTAGGGTATATGCACCAATAATTATGCCAGGATAGTTCAAAACCGTAGTCATAAAATCCTATTGATTATAATTTTAGTAACAAGATTACATCCCAAAGAGTAGTTTCATTGCTGACCAGGAATCAAACAAACATAGGGATTTTACTCTTGTATTAACCTATGTAGATCTTGTATCATAATCAGCTATACCTTATGAACAACAATGTTTGTAGACCCATAGTATATAGACACGATATATGATATCCTATCAAACCAATGTGATGAAAAAAATATGCATAAAGTGACAATCTAACCTAATCAAACCATAAACATGTTTTCATTTTTTATCCTGTTTAAAAATGGTCTAGATGTATTGTGTCCTCTCCATGTGACTTATACCCGAGAATGTTCATATATAGGTTGTTATTGCACCCACCGCCATAGCCTATCCTACAGGAGAAAAACACTTATAAAACAAAATATACTAAATAAAATCTTCATAAAGGAGCACATTGTAGTCATAGGGTAAAGGCTCTCTACTCTTTGCAATGATGTATTTCAAGAACCTTCCATGCATGGAATATTCTTTCCTTTCCCACCAAGTCTCCAGGATGGCACCTTATCCACTCGGAATGCCTAGTCGGGTCACATTTTTCATCGCATGCATCCTTAATTCCAAATATGGCTAAGTCCTTAGACCTTATTGTTCTTCCTTGCATGTGCGCTGGTTTCTCCTAAACCCTTGTCCTGTGCACTTTTCCCCCACGCGCTCTTCTTCTTATTGGTCCTGAGCACATACGTGCCCTCTAGGACTTAGCCAATATTTTGAGGCCCAATAGCATACATCAGTTATCTTCATCATGAAGTGGTTTAGTGGGTTCTTGATCACCTTAGAGCATGGTAACCTCCTTTTATATTGTATTCTATACTAAATATGGTTTCTTGCTCCTTGTGAAGTGGGTGTTTACCTAAATAAATCTTGTGTGATATGTCATATTCATGCAAGTATTTTTGATTGAGTAATATATTCAAAATTTTTAGTGGGTTTTATTTCCTTTTAGGCTTTCCCACTTCACAACTTGTGTTCTGGTGTACTCTCTTGATCTATGCTTTTATTAATGGTTGTTTCATGTTGTTAAGTTCACAATAATGTATAGTTGAATGGTTGATTGTTTAGATAATTTAAATACAATTGGATGAAAGTTTTGAAGGACTGAATAGCCCCCCATCTCACAGTCTATTATGATTTTAATAGTAAAGCAACCCTCTTTGGCTTAGCAATGTCATAATGTCAAAATTTCTACATAACTGAGGAGTTGCAAACCTGGGCATGTGTTTTTTAAAGAATTTTTACCTCCAAGATTGATTGTAGCAATTTTTGCATACAAAAAACACTAATATGGTATAAATTATGGTCTGAATCTGTCCCTTGTGTATATTGTTGTGTTATTTCCTTCTACTATTTAATTTTGATTGTGTATACATGGTGTTTTACAAAATATTTTTTCAACTATGTCAAAATCAAATAGGGTTGGGTTGATCAGAGAACACTTGATAGAACTCACACAATAATTTCGTGTGGGAAAGTAGGCCAGGATCAAGGGCACGGAGGAATAGGAAGGACCCGCACGCGGAGGGCAAGTTCAGCTTTTGGGACTTAGCCAATTTTGAGCATGAAGACCTATTTTTAGAAGATGGTTTGAGGAACACACCAACGACGCAGAGACGTGCACACCACGCATTATCTATCTTTAGAGGATCGAATCAAGTGTTTTGCATAGAGATGAGATAAGAATAGGATTGTCACTTCAGTTAAATGTAAGAAGTCTATAGATAGCACACTTACATGTGTGCCTATGCCTGTAAATGGCATGTAGCTATTAATAGCATGTGGCCTATTTCTGGAATAGATAAGTGGTGAAGGGCAAGTCCCCACCCTATATATATGATGTTAGGCACATAGTAGAAAAAGGTAACAAAGAATATTCAAAGTGTGTGTATGTATGATGCGATGGATGTGAGTGTGAGGTAAAGAGATATACGCATATGGACTGAATTACTGTATCAGATCCATATGCACGCATCGCTATATATTGATAATACTATAAGGAGATTCTATATTTATTAATAGATCGAAGATATTGGCTGAATCTAAGTGTCATTCTGTGTGTAGTTGAGTAGTGCACATTATTAATTCAATCATGATTACTATTTAAGCTTGTTCTTTCATAGATCTTAGGGTAACATGCATTATAGAATGATGGATTAGTTATGGAATCTATATGTTTCTTCCTTCATCACGCTAACATCCTACTACAACAACCTTAAAGAGGGACCTGGTACCTTTGTGTGCTTTGGGTGAGCACTTAGTCAAGGATGAGTGATGTGTCTAATGCGACTAGGGTGTTATCTCGGTAAATTCTAGGCTACATCATTGGTTCTGTTGTCGGAGACCTCGTTTTTCAATTATTTTTCAGGATGGTTCATGATGAAGACGTATCGGTTAACTCTAGCAAGTATTGAGGAATGGATACATGATCTGGAGGAAGAATATGCATGGCAGTTTAGCAGTGGATCTGATTTTAATGCACACACTTGGTTAGAATAGAATCTGTATAACAACTTATATGAGATTTTTTGCCATCTTTCCAATAGAATTATATGAGTGGATTACTGCTTATGCATCTCAATGGAATTGGAGGTATCACTCATTTGTCTAGACATAGGAATAATTTCAGGCCCTTTATGATGCTGATCTGATCTAAACTCATGTTGTGGATATGTGCTTCCATGGTGTTCTAAATAGTTATATTTTGGAATATTCAATTTCAACGTATTTTTTCCTGGAGGTAGCTAAATTCTAGTTTTTGTGGTATCCAAGAGGAGTATATCTACAAGGTATTCCACTGGTGATCAAAATCTTGATGGTAACTTTGAACATGGAGAGTAAATCAATTGCTACCTAAACTTGACCATGTGTAAGGGCAGGAAGAGATTTTGTGAGAGATGGTAGACCTAGCGGCAGAGAGGTAGAGAGAGGAGATGCAACTTAAGTATAATGAGGCATGCAACAGGGAGATAGAGAAGCATCATTTTATTGCAAAAAGTATGGAGTTGAGGAGAGAGATGGATCGGGATGGATTTATAGCTCACGTAGAAGACGTGGAGCCAGAGCATCAGGAACTCCCCAATCTTGGCAAACATGACAAAGATCCCTCCTTATCCTCACACAGAAGTGTGCCAGTAGATAATAACTGGGCCGCGGGATGCATCTTAATCCACCTGGTGACCTAGCCCTTTTGCTTGGTTTTCCACTGTCTAGTATGACAAGTAACTAGCAATATAACTCGGGAAGTAGGAGAGCAAGAGCAAGTCAAGGAGCAAGTACATCAATGGCAAGACAAATGGATTCAATGATATTTGGAGGAACATTCTTAAGCACATCACCTGCACAGAATATGAGTGCATAGAATGTTGGATTCACCTCTAGAAGTGGAACTATCTCATAGACTGGATGGGTTCAGTATAGTACTACTGTCGGAGCACAGGGGAGTACATCTACAGGTCTTATTCCAGCTACAGGTGGAGGATTAGGAGGTATAGGTGGTTCTAGTTCTAATGGATCTAGGGGTTCTAGAGGTAGAGGGAACACAGGAGGTTCTAGATCAAGTGGTCCAGGCCCACAACAACCACAAAATATCTATATGGAGATGTCTCTTTATCTCCCATCATATAGAGGTATAGAGGATGTTTTCGAACATGTTCATATGTGTGAAATCTTATGGCGAGTTAAAGATATCACAGCTACTGAGCGTAATGCAATTCAATTTTCTACTACATTATAGGGATGTGCACACAACTGGTACAGGAAGTTTGACCCGGATCAGACTTGCGTGGATTATGCAGCATTGAAGGATGTTTTCTTGAAAGAGTTCCATATACCTGAGTTTGAGTAGAAGAGTATAAGTACACTCAAGGCTATCAAGAAAGTTATTACTAAGAGTGTATGTGAGTATGATGCTCATTTTAAGACACTTCTATCTAAGCTATCTTATGATATTCACGCAAGCCAGCATGCACAATGTTTCATTTGCAGATTGATTACACCATTCAGAAGAGCATTGTCACATAAGACATACATTGATCCGCATGAAGCACTGGAAGCAACTTTGTGTGCTGAGGTAGTTAGGAGAATTGACACTGGTGTTAGTCCATTCTTAGAGGCATAGATTGTAGCTATGGCCAAATAGTTAGAGAAGTTATCAGCGAATTCAGCCCATGAAACACGCTCAAGAATTTTGTGTATAGATTGTGAAGTAGAAGGTCACATCAAGGATAGTTTTCCTCGTAGAACAATACGTTCATTACTATTGGATTGTGAGATAATCATTTGAATCATGATGCTAGTTATTGTCCTTTATTACAGCATGTAATACGGAAGAATGTATCCAATTTTTACAAAAATTGCAAGTCCACGACCCATGATACTAAGGATTTTTAGCTGATTGGTCAGATCCAAGATGCTATAGACATTAGGGTATCATAGATAAGTGTAACAGATAATTCTAAGGGTAAGAATGAGCACCAAGATTAGGATCATAATCAAACACGCTATGACAAGAATGAGGAGCATTTTGAAGGAGGTCATGGAAGGGGACGTGGATATCGTGGTGGATATGGAGGATGATGTCGTGGTGGATGGAGAGGTGAGTTCCCTCATGGAACATGTTATACATGTAGATCTCTTGAACACCATAGGCACGAATGTCCTCAGAATTGTATACACCTGTAGTTTTATCAATACACTATTATTTCTAATGGTGCGCTAACACTTCTTCCCTTTACAAATTGACGGCACACCGCCAATTAGACCTATCTAAATCCCTTCTCAGGATGCCTTTTTGGTCATTTTTTCTCTTATAAACCATTTAAAAAAGGTTGTTATAGCCTCGTTCTAACTACATTAGCTTCTTATTCCCTTCTAGCTTACTTTTATTAGCTCCCTGGAATATCAATCCACTTCGTTGGATTGATTAAGCCCTTCAGAAACCCATTTAGAACCTCCCTAGTTCTCTCTAGACCACTTCTATTGGCTTCATAGGCTATCTATCAATCACAATTGGTTATCCAAACCCCTCCCAACTCTCAATGAGTCTCTAATCACTTGATAATCAAGTTTAACTAGCCTAAACCCTAGTTAACTAGCCTAAACCAAGCTTATCTAAGCCTAAAGTATGTTTATCCTAATCTAATCCTAAAGTGCTTTTTGAGATTTAGTCCCACAAGTACCCAAATTTCAAACTCTTCCATTTGGAAAACTATAAATACAAGGCTAAGCCTACCCATTCAACTTACACCTTCACATCTAGGATATCTTATTAACACTAAGAACACCTAGTTTTGGGATTCCATTTGTATTAGCTTCAAGCTATAAGACATTTGATCTTAAACTTACTCCCTTCATTGATCTTGAGCTAATAACCTCCATTTGCATCCATAATCCAAGTTTTGAGTAAATAGAGAGAATCATTGGCCTTGAAGACATTAATGGTGAGACTCCATTCTTGAAAGCTTGAAAACCATAAGTAACTAATCACCCATTTGATTGCTAAGTTGATCTTATTAGGTTCAGTTTCTTAATTAAATAATCTAAAGAGTAGAGAGTAGTATATATATATGATAGGTTTTGATGTTTTTGTCAAAGTTATGATGCATGTATATGATTAACTCTTATTTATCTCTTATCTCATGGTGCATGGATGAGTTAGCAAAGCTTTGAGATTCTTTAGTCTCATTCCATAAATTTTGTGAATTTCCATTGCACACATTTGGTGCATTCATCATCCTTCATCCTACTAATTTCTCTTCTACCCCTTCAAAAAATTTCTACTTGTTTAAGTTTGTCTACTTTCTTTGAAGTGACGTAGCTTACGTCACCTCAAAGAGGGGCAACTGTAGACACCTTTAGTTTGATTAATACACTATTATTTCTAATGGTATGCTAACGCTTCTTCCCTTTGCAAATTGATGGCACACCGCTAGTTAGACCTATCTAACTCCCTTCTCATGACGCCTTTGTGGTCGTTTTTTCACTTATAAACCATTTAAAACAGGTTGTTATAGCCTCGTTCTAACTACATTAGCTTCTTATTCCCTTCTAACTTGATTCTATTAGCTCCCTAGAATATCAATCCACTTCATTGGATTGATTAAGCCCTTCAGAAACCCTTCCAGAACCCTAATTACTCTCTAAGAGAGATTAATTAGTCTAACCTAGGTTAAATACCCTAAACATAGTCAAATCACACTTTGACTTGCTAAAAGTGCTTTTTGGACTTTATCCTTTGTCCCACATGCACCCAAATCTCCCATTTCCCCAAACCAAAAACTATAAATAGGGCTATACCCCCTCCCTCATTTCCTAAGAATTCTCTCTTCTTCCTAGCATAGATTATAGCAATTTGTTTAGGCTTTAGATTGTATTTCATCTTCTTCCATTAAGCTAAAAGCATTTGATTTTGTATTTCATAGCACTGACATGGATTAAAAGGGAATATCCATTGGCCTTGAAGCCATTAATGGGGAGATATCTTTCTCTTAAAGACATAACTAAATTCTTAGATCCTCTTAGGTTCATTATTTCAAGCTTTCAAAGGATAGAGGTTAACTTCATTTTCTTAGTTTGCATGTTTATTTCAAATTAATGTATGCAAAGAAGAAAACCTTACTCATTTCTTATCACATGGTCCATTGATCAGATTGTTAAAATTCTTTGGGTTTATTTAGAGATTCTTACCCTAAATCCATGGCTTTTACAACTTTTCATTGAACACATTTGGCACGCCTGGTGGGACACTTATGTCCATCCTCCATTAATGGAGGTCTTTTAGGTTTTTCAAGGTTCATTTTTAAGTTTTTGGGTCAAATCACTTGTTATTTCCTCATTTTTGTTTCTAAACCTAGATAAATAACCTTCAATTACATGTATTTTCTGGGTTTGATATAGAAATAGGACACTTTGACTAGCAACTAACCTGTTTGTGCTTGAAAATTTAAAAATCTACATTTTTTGTAGGTTTTGCACAGGGTGCGCATAGGTGTAAAACAAGGGGTGCGTACATGTTGAAACCCCAGTGTACTCATCAGATCAAGTGTGTACCTATCAAGAGGACTTCATCATTTGAAAAATTTCTCTCTACAGAGATGCGCACATGTCTACATAATCTGGGACGCGTATCCGCCTCTCTGACCATGCATGTGTAAATGGTCTGAATGTGTAAAAAAATTTACAATTTCTTGTTTCAGGCTTGGGCGTGTACACATCAAAACCTGAGCGTCCATGTCAATATGGGTGTGTCTCTGTCATGTTGCGAGCATTTTTGTGTTACGGCATTAGGTTTTATTAATTTTTAACTGCAGGCGTACTCGTTAAGCAGGGCGTGTATCCGTTAGTTGGGAAGCGTTGGTATCAGTATAGGTGCGTAAGTGTCAGTATTAAAATTGGATATTTTTACAGTCTACAAAATCTTTTCTTCTAACCCATTACTGCAAGTTTTTAGAACTAACAATTCAAAAAATAGTGTTTTCCTTAAACATTTCAGTTTGCATAGTTAAAGTGTTTTGTTCTTGGCTTAAAATTGAATTTGTAGAAGTGTGTATGCTCTCTTCTTGTGTATTCAAAGGAAATCTTGGATATCAACAACACTTATACAAAACTCATATGAATTGTTCAAAAAACACTTGTTTTATAAAGGATGAAGCAAAACTTTCATGTGATTTCAGTAGGATTTTTCACGTTGCATATGTTCTTCCTTCGCGCCTTTTAGTGATCTTAGGAATCAAAAACAAAGTGTAGAATTCTCTTTCTTGACATCAACCTACAAACAAGAAAATTACAAAAAATTGGTTGTCTACAGGACCTAACGATTGTCAAAGAAAGGTGTCAAAAAGAAACACACAGAACTGCTAATACATGTGTTCTTGCAGGTTGTCAAATGGTGTGCTACTTAAAACCACATTAAGTTAAGAAAGATAAAACACACACCATATTCAAAACATTGTATTACAGGTTTCAAAAAAGGGTACATCCCTATCTGCTCAACTGAAACATAACCCCTTTGGCATAATTCCTTAAGCTACAATAATAGGGGTGGTTCTAGGAACCCTAAAGTAATCCACCACTGAATAACCTCATGGATGAAATAGGAAGCACTCTGCTTACCCACTTGACTAGTATGCCTTGTGAGATAGAGTTACTGGTTGTCTGTATGGTGACCCCAAGGAGAGCACACATGGATGCACTAGTTTCCCTTTGTGCTCGAAGGGGGTAAAGTAAAGTCGAGATTCTCCCAAACTAGTCATTATGACTTTTTGGGTAAATCGTGCTCGCTTAAGGCAACTTTGTAGCACCTAAGTGAGAGAAATTATTAAGGAGGCCATTCTATCTTGGAACCCACTTTACTAGTCCATTTTTACGTCAAGCCATCATTAAGTGACAACTCATCTGGAATCTAAACCTTGTTTGTCGAACAAGGCAAAAAACCCTTGTGATTTTTATCTGAGTGTCTTTCATTACGAAACTAAACTACGTCCCGCCCTTGCTTAGTTTTATTCTTGTCTTCAGACGAGACGAAGCTCTGCCTAGGTGGCTCTTGGTTTATTTCCATCTTTTGATCAATACCCTTGCATTCTCACTGCCCATTGTTTAGGGTGAGAAAGGTGCATACATTGCATTTTTTATCAGAGATAGTGCTCGTCACTTTTTTGTCCATTTACGCCCATCCATGTTTGTGGCTGGGTTGTTAAACATCTAAATTGTGTAGATACACTTTTCATATCTTTGATAAAAGTCCATCCATCTTGATTTCAAGATCATCTTCACTGCCGTGGGTACGGTTCATCTTTTGTCTCTTCTTGAAATGATAGTTCTGTTTGCATCCTAGACGTACAATCTCAGTACTTACATCGTACTCTCATTTTGTGAGAAGATGGTATAAGTCCCCTTATTGCACGGTTACGCTGCTCACATGATTAAAAACTCCTTGTTATACTTATCACTTAGTTTTAGTTTCGACGTCATCTGAGTCTTCTTGAAAAGTGTCAATAACAACTTATATATAGCGTAATAAAGTTTTCATGGTACTAACACCTTGCTTGCTCAGTTAATGTATCATGATGATGTTATTACGCTATATCTATTCACGACTTCCATTTTTTAGAAGGTTTGGCTTTCATCAGCATTCAAACTATTTTTATGTATACCTTGTCGAGGGACTGCGATAGCATCACATCAGTGCTTAGGCCTTGTTGGGGTTCTAACTTGACTTACATATTAATAAATCACTGTCGCTATCTATTTTTAGGGCTTAGACTTGGTAACAAAAAATTGAGTGATCATTACATTTAGGTGTGCATATGAGTGTTCCTTGATCAAGATGATTACATAACACTACATCTAGGATACACTGTAGTATAGTTCCAACATCACCTTGAAAGAATTACAGAAAACCATACACTAAGGGGTTATGCTAGCTACATACAAATGTCTGCTAGTAATGCCTAAAATCATAAAAATGGAAGCCAAATCAAATGAGCATGATATAGGAGAAAATCCTTTCGACACCTTCCCATTTAGTGGTCACAATTTAGGACCACTCTTTTCTCAAGTCAAAGATATGGAGATGTTAATTGATCATAGTGGAGAAGATTTAGACTCTTCCGGAGAACAACACAAGTTAGACCTAAATAGATTTGAAGAACTCCTATATTATAATAAAGATCAAGTACTCACAAGAGTATTAGCATTAGGAGCTATAAATCCACATGAGTGCGAAGAAGAAACAAAGGTCATTAACCCTAACCTAGGAGAGCAAAGATTCATCTTAGACATAGATAATCCTTTTGATGTGAGATACGCTTCCACTTCTGGGAAACATAAGGCCGTTGTCAAAGGTGAACCATCACAAAAACCTCAGTATAAAGCTTCGCTTAAAGTGAAAATTGAGTGAAAAGCTTCTCCTCCTCTAAAATTTGATGAAGAAGAGGACCCCCTGGTTGAGGAGGAGATCCTCCAAAAATAGATCTTGAAGTTGAGTCAGAAACTAGCAAACCTAGGCTCTTCAAGAAGAAACATATACAAAGAAAAAGATAAAAAACAAACCTAACAAGTCTCAATTTGATCCACATACAAACTATACCTTTAAGGTGACTTAGGCTCAAAGTCCAATGTCACCTACTAAAGAGTGACTCATTCAGGAGGAATTGAAATCTATGAAAGATACACTTACTACACTACAACAGGGAAATGTAGGCCAAAATAGAAAATATTCATATGAAGAACTATGTCCTTACCCCTTTGATAAGGACATGTTACAATAGCCTTTCCCAAAAAACTTTACCGTTCCCAAGTTTGATAAGTATAAGTGCAAAAGTGACCCTCATGATCATATAAAATACTTTTACATGGCTTGCCAAGAGGTCATGCATAGCGATAATTTCTTGATACAACTCTTTCCTCACAACCTTGGAGCAGTAGGATTGGAAAGGTTTTATAGCATACCCAAGGGCTCCATTACAACATGGCCTGCATTGGCAGAGAAGTTTTTAAGGCATTACTCCTATAATATGGAGAGCGACATCACAATGAATGATCTACGTAACACAACAAAAACCCAATGAGACATTTGCAGGATTTTTACAATGATGGCATGGGTTAGCTAGTCGCTTTCCTTGTGCCTTACTAGAAAAATAGTTAGTGAGCATATTTGTTCCTAACTTAAACCCAGAAATAGCCTTTCACTTGAAAATGCATTGTGGCTCAAACTTTGAAGAAGTCATAGAGAAAGGCCGTCAAATTGAGAAAGCCCTCACTACCAAGGGAATGCTTAAACCTGTCGCTAAAAACAAACATGAAACCAAATCCATAGACAAACCTAAATTCTTCAATAAGAATAAACATGTTGTTGGTGATGGCGTTATAGACTCCAAGAGAGTCCAAGCTATAAAGATAGGCCCACTCTTGAAGCTTTCGCAAGGACCTCATCCTAAAGCGCCTACAAAATGTACATTCACGTCCTTAACATAGTCCTTATCTACCATCCTAAAAAAATTAGATGACACAAAAATGGTAGAGTATCCAACTGCAACAGTACCATATCCGGAAGATGCTCCAAAACCGGTTTGGTTCAAAGATCATGAATATTACGACTTCCACCATGTTAAAGGACACAAAATGGATAGATGTTTACAATTACGCCATTATATCCAAGACCTCGTAGAGGAAGGGAAGATTGTTATGGATTCTCCCCCTGAGACCGGTAAAAGTTCAAATGAAAAAATGGGTATTTAAAAGGAACCTTTTCCTAACCATACAGATAAAAAGAAAAGAAAACCATATCAAGGGCAAATCTCCAATGACTATAGGAATGCTGCCTATGTGTACCCTACAAATGATATTCCTTATGATTCCCTCATTGGATGTATTAGCTCATCTAATGAACAGATCAACACCATTCAGATTTTAAAAAATAGTTGTGCAGTCAGGACGAGACATGCCCGCTTAGTCATACCAGATCTTGTGCATATCCCTCAGGAAGGTGAGTATAATTTAATAGAGCAATTAGAGAAAACACCTACTAAGATATCTATTCTTGATGTCCTCAAGATCTCTAATGCCCATAAGAACATACTGTATAAAACTTTATAGAATTCAACAGTTTCCATAGAAGTAGACCCCACGAATCTTCAATCCATGATTGCACGCTTAAACACCAATGATCATATTACTTTTGATCATACTACAATCCCACATAACAACCCAGAGCATAACTTACCATTGTATCTCGAAGTGGTGGTTACCTGTTGCAAAATCAAAAGAGTACTTGTAGATGGGGGATCTAGTCTAAATATTTGCACTTTGAAACTGGTTAAGCAGCTAGGCCATTCAGAAATAGAGTTGGGTGCTAAGACTATCACAATCATAGCATATGACAATGAAGAAAAAGAGTCAGTAGGGACTATAGTGGTTCCCATGGAGGTAGGACCAACGTGTCACAACACAACATTTCATGTCCTTGACTTGGACCTTCCATACAACATGCTCTTAGGATGCCCATGGATCCATGTCATCCAAGCTATTCCATCAACTTTTCATCAGTGCATCAAGTTATGTCATGAAGGGAAGGTGGTTTCCATTTTGGGTGACCTATAACCATTCACACATTGTAGGGTATTACACAATTTTTCTCGTGCAGCTTATGAATGTCCTTCTGCGGATGTTGTTGTCCCTCTACAAATGGAGGCTATAAAAGAACGAATATATTCATAATCCCTCATGCATTTCAATTAATAAATTCCCTCATTGGTCAACCCATTTTCTTTATGGGAGGCAACATCAGCAAAATATGACCCAGATAATCCATTCACTCTTAAGTAGGCTCTATTGGTATCAGACTTATCAGTAACCCCCAGGATAAGGGGTAAGCCTTATTTTCAGTTCAAGAGCACCCGTGAGAAATGTCCTAAACCATTAGAAAAATTTGTCCATAATGGTCTCCTGTCTGAGGAGAAAATGTTAGAAGACCCTACCAGTAAAGTTCTAGAAGGCACCATGGCTTCATGTAATCAAGCACCTCATTTCATCAAGGTCCCCGCATGATTTTTGGCATGGGCTATAATGGGTCTAGATGTGGCGTCAATGCACAAGGCTGGTTGGAGCCTATCCCTATCCATCATTTTAAGGATGATAAATATGGCCTTGGAATAAGGCCCCATGATGCTCTACCTTCTAAGAATGACACCACCTCTTCTGAACGTGAGGACATTTCATCTCATTCTGATAGTGATGTAGATTCCCAATGTAGCCTTTACAAGGATCTTACCTCCACAAACCTATTCCCAAATTCTTCGGTCCATACCTTATCTGAATCCATCCCCCTAGATAAATATCTAGTAGCCCTTTTATATCTTGAGCTTATAGATTGGGATCAAAAACTTCACGTGCCCCTGGATTTCTTTGAAAAAGATGAGGTATTTGCAGAGTTCATGGGACTCAGGGACTTTATTCCGGCTGGAAACCATAAGAAAGGATTTAGGATTCAACTAGACACATGTTCCTACTTTGGGGAAGAAGAAGAGATGTGTGGATAGTTAAAAAGAAGACTATAAATAAAGCTACACCTACTTCTAAAAAACCAAGCAAGAAGGCTCAACGGAGATCCCATAGTGACAAACTCTTTGATAAACTCATAGAAAAACAAAATGAAGAGTCTAAAAATGAAGTGATTTATCCATTTAAAGATGATCATGAGCTACCACAGGAAGTCAATATTACTCTTCCCCCTAATCCTACGCAGATGGAAGATGCTTCTAAAATGCTTATTGAGGAAACAATCAACATCAACATTGGCTCAGAGGAGCAACCTAGAATAATAAAGTTGGGAGATTCACTTTCAACTCAGGAATAAAATACCTTTGTAGAGATCTTAAAAGAATACGTGGACATATTCATGTGGACATATGAGGATATGCCTAGTTTAGACCCAGAGCTAGTTGTGCACAACCTTGTTATGCACCCAGATGCTAGACCAATTAAACAAAAGTTCAGAAAGATGCATCCTAAGGTGGTGCTCTTAGTCAAAGAAGAATTAGAAAAGATGTTAGTTGTTGATTTCATTAAACCTATTGATTACTCAGAATGGATCTCTAACATAGTCCAAGTACAGAAAAATCCTGTGGGCATCAGAATCTACACTGATTTCTGTGACATTAATAAAGCATGTCCAAAGGATGATTTTCCCCTACCTAACATTGACATGATGGTTGATTCAACAGCTGGTTATGAAAATTTAACCTTAATGGATGGTTTTTCAGGTTATAACCAGATACGAATTGTGGAAAAATATCAGCATAAGACAACATTCATCACTCCTTGGGGAATGTTTTGCTACAAAGTCATGCCCTTCGGGCTCAAGAACGCTGGGGCTACTTATCAACGGGCCATGATAGTTATTTTCCATGATATGATAAGTGACATCATGGAGGACTATGTTGATGAAATCCTAGAAAAATCCAAAATTAGAAAAGAACACCCTGAAGTATTGAGACGTATCTTTTAGCATCTAAGAGACTATAAGGTTCGCTTGAACCCTAAGAAATGTGTCTTTGTGTTTTATCAGGAAAAATCCTAGGGTTCATTGTTTCACAAAAAGGGATTGAAGTAGACCTTGCAAAGGTTACAACTATCAAATAAATGTCACCACCTACCACTCTCAAGTAGCTAAGGAGTCTACAAGGAAAGATTCAGGCAATCTGTCACTTTATTTCACAACTTGTGGATAAGTGCCACCCCTTTACTCATTTGCTCAAGAAAGATGTCACATTCAATTGGGGACTTGACTGTCAGAAATCCTTTGCATTACTCAAACAATACTTGACCAGCCCACATGTACTAATGCCACCTACCCCCAGTGAACCTCTCCTCTTATACATTTCCACTACCCAATTTTTCATTGGTGCATTACTTTCCCAATATGACTTATCCCATAAAGAGAGAGCATTTTACTATCTTAGCCGCACCTTAATCACATACAAGTTAAATTATCCCAAAATAGAAAAGGCATGCTTAGCGGTTGTCTTCACATTTCAAAATCTTCGCCATTATCTCCTGAATAATAAAACCAAGCTCATATCCAAAGTTGACCCTCTTAAGTACCTTTTATCCAAACCCACCCTCACAGGCCAAATGGCTAATTGGATCATTCTACTGAGTGAATTTTATATCGAGTTTGTGAATCAGAAGTATTTAAAAGGACAGGTACTGGCTAATCAGTTGGAAAAATCTCCTCTCCTAGGAATGGAACCTTTATGCTTAGATTTACCAGATGCATCTATGATGTATATTAAGGAATCTGTAGAATGGCAGGTTCATTTTGATGGATCTTTTACCTTCCATGGATCAAGAGTAGGAGTGGTGCTCATCACTCCAACAGGTGATGTCATACCATGAATATTCTAGTTGGTATTCCCATGTACAAATAACATTGCAGAGTATGAAGCACTCATTGCTGGCATCAAGCTAGCTATTACATGGAACATCAGATAATTGTGAGTCAATGGGGACTCTAAACTTATCATAAAACAAGTTAATGATGAGTACAAGGTTAAAGATGAGAAGCTTATTCCGTATAAGAAAATGGTTGAAACTTTGAAGGAATATTTCACACAAGTCATATTTAAACAACAACCAAGGTCGCATAATAGATCCACGGATGCCATGTATATTATTGGATTTCTCTTACGCATAGCACCTGAAGAAAGAAAGATTCCTTTCTTTATGTAACATTTACAGGTACCTGCATATGATATTCTAGAGTCATGTTTGGCATGTGAAGTTGTTGGTCCTTTCTCCCCTTCATATGACCCTATCTTCCAATACCTACAAAATGGTACTCTTCCACCTGACATTAGCCATTCTGAACAAAAATCCCTTATTCACCACATATCCCATTATACCCTCCTAGGGGGCACCCTTTATCAACGTGGTTATGATGGGAATCTACTTCGTTGTTTGGATGTTGCTGATTCTATCCATGCAATTAAAGAAGTACATTGTGGTATTTGTGGAGCACATACTAATGGCATGGTCTTAGCTAAAAATATATTGAGAGTAGGCTATTATTGGCCTACCATGGAATCTGATTGTTGTAACTTTGTAAAGAAGTGTGAACTATGCCAAAAAGATGGAAATTTAATACATGTGCCAGCACAAACCTTACATCCTATTGCAACGCCTTGGCCATTCTCTAAATGGGGCCTGGATCTCATAGGGAAGCTCCATCCTTCTTCATCAGAAGGTCATACTCACATCATCACTGCCATTGAATACTTTACCAAATGGGTAGAGGTTGTCCCTCTTACTTATGTCACCGGTGTACAAATTTCAAAATTCATCATGAACCATCTCATATGCCATTACGGGATCCCCTCAGCCATTGTCATTGATAATGGTAAATCATTCAAAAATAAAACGGTTAAAACATTGTGTCAACGCTTCCATATCCAACTTAAGCGTTCTACCCCTTATTACCCTCAAGGTAATGGACAGGAAGAAGCCACCAATAAGACCCTTGTATGGATTATGGAGAAAATGGTCAATAAAACCAGCCGTAATTGGCATCTACATATACATCCCACCCTCTTGGCCTATCGTACCTCCATCCGCACTCCTACTAGTGTGACCCCATATTCACTTGTCTATGGCACTAAAGCCATCATACCTTTGGAAGTGGAGCTTCCCTCCCTGAGAATATCTCTCAGAGACTATCTTGATAAAGACGAGGACTACAAGGTTCCTCGCCTAGAAGAGTTAGAACTATTAGATGAAAGGCGTATCAGAGCACTCAATCACCTAAAATTATATCAAAACAGAGTGTCCAGAGGATATAATAAATGCATCCTTCATCAGGAATTTGATCTAGGGGATATAGTTCTCAAAGAAAATCAGAAGAACACCGTCAAAGACAGAGAAAAGAAAGGAAAGTTTAAGGCTAATTGGTTAGGTCCTTATGTTGTAATTGCAAAAAATGGATTAGGAGCCTACAAACTCTCATATTCAGACGGTGAAGAGCTTCCAAAACCTATGAACTCCATGCACCTAAAGCAGTTCTACGCTTAGGCATGACGAGAATATCAAATAAGAACTAAAAATTAGAAAAACAAAGAAAAAACAAGCAAAAATGGAAAAATGAGAAAATAGTAAAGAAAAAGCATGTCGCCCACATGCGAAAACCATGCAATTGTGGTGCAGTGGGTAGGTCTTTGAGTGAAAACCAATTTTTCCCACTCAAGGAAGATTTTCTGGACATAAGTTACTTTACGGAAGGATGGGTAATCATTACCACTTTTTAGATATGACCTTATTCTGTTAGGTCTAGGAACCCTACTAGGGCCACCTTTGCCTTGCCATGATCTGGTTTATTTACTCTTATATATGCATGGAGGACAATAACTTTGTATACTCCCATTCAATGTTGAGCATACACACACCGTTGACACCTTCTCACACATACACGTGTGGCATTATACCTTTTGTATATTCCCACATCACATTGGGGGCATCCATGCTTCTTTGTTCTTGTGCATTGCTTTCAGAACATGACCTTGGAAAATACAAAAACATTTGGAAAACGATACACAAAAATCTAAACATCTGGAAAATTTCCCTTTTCAAGGATAAAGCTACATTCATCTCACAAAGTTATCTTAGGGAAACCTAGACAACAATAAAAAACATAGCTACAAAAACTTATCTTTTTAGATAAACCCAAAAACATTAGAAAATATGTCAATGTTGTCCCACAAAAATAGAGTAGTGCTTTAATTACTTTTAGTTGTTGGTTTGTATAGTTTTGATGTACTCAGTCTGTTGAATTGTTTGTTCTTTAAATGGATCATTTTCTTACCTTATATTGACTCTTGTTTGATTTGATTGTGTATGGAATTGCATTCATTTAGGAACTCTCATGCTTGTAAAAAATTGTTGTAGGCTTCTTTATTTGTTATGTGCATCTAGTAAAGTTCATTTTTACTTGCTTGGATTAGATCTCATTTTAATCTCTTGTTAAAACTTTTGCATGTGTTTGTTTAGTTGTAGTTTGTTGTGTTGTTTGTATGTGCATATTTGTTTAGTTTTGTTAAATTTTGCTTGCATATTTTTCATAGTTGTTTGTTATCACATCTATCATATATCATTTCATCACATTTCTAACATCCTTCACTACATCATATATATACAAAAATGCTAAGTATTACAACATGCATGTATGTTAAGCTAATCATCACATATCGTATCATCAATGGGGGCAAGAGGGGTTGCGTATAATCACAAATCTATCCCCCCACACACCAATATCATCTAGTATCATCCTAAGTGCTAGAAAAAAAACTCAGAAACAAACCATGAATCCAAAACATGTGGTGTTATCTACAGATACATCATCAATATGAAAGCATGAAATATACACATTTCTAAATCTAAGATATGTCACATACATTAATGAAAAAGCAATCATATATCATAAATCCATCATATTATGATACATCAAAAATGTTCGTATATACATGTATAACTGTCTAGGTAAGTACTCAAAATTATACATCATGATACAGCATGCCATCAAAAAAGGGGCATGCATCAAAAGAATCAAGCATTCATCACAAGGCATCATCAAAATAATGGTATACATAGCTATACATCAAAATCCACCTTCATAAGAGGCATGTATACAATAATATATACAAAAAGAAGCAGTAAAATGAGCTCACCCATAGCTCTCGCCCTCATCGGGGCTCCCGGGTCCATCACCTAGTTGACAGAATAATGGTGGTTATGATGGACTTGCACCAGGCATACCACCAAACTGTCTAGATGACCCCTGTCTAGCCAGCTACTCTAGTATAGGCTTCCTATTTGATCTCGCTGAATGGCTTGATCTCCGTGACCTGGATCCTATCACACTCACATCGGGCTATTGGAATGATACTACTCGTTGATCTGTTGGAACTGCCCTGAAGTAGGTAGTCCTATAGTACAAGGCCTCACCACCAAATCTCTTCGCATCTCGTATCTAATCTATATCTCCAGAAGCAAGTGTTTTCTATAGAGTGGCATCTCCCTAGCCTGTCAACCTACCAATATCAACCTTATCCTGTCTCGAGGAAGAAGCCTCTCAATCCCTGTCTACCATAATAACTCACACCTGGGCTCGTGCCTAATCCCTCTATATAATATAGCCCTATAACTGTGCTTATGCATGGTCCCTATGGGCAACAACCATCCGCACCTGAGTCTGGGACTGGTGTAGGAGGCTCAATATCTAAGTAACCTATTCAGCCATCTCTTGCATCTAACTCTACCATGAAGCACTATCATTTCCCTAGGTGGCTTGTGCTCTAGCCTAATCTCTCTTAGTGGTCAAAATCTGCACCTGGGCACGTGCCTAATCTTGCTCTACTATAAGGGCCTGTACTTATGCCCTAGCTGCATCTCTCTCCCTAGTCACCTGTAACTGTACAGCAATAGCTACCTATAACTAATGCTGAAGAGCAGTCCGCTGCCCACCAGTGCTGCTACTCTTTGGAATATCTAGTGGTGGGCCCTTCTCTAGAAGTACCTGCTGAAGAGGGGTATATATCCCTGTTGGAATGCCCACTGGGGGCAACTCTATGTCCACTTCCTTGTATACCTGTCTCGACCTAGGCCTAGGACCCTGTCCCTGTGGCTACTATGGTACGAGACCCTATCTCCTACCTCTGACATACTGGTGTGCATCGGGCCCACCCTCGTCACCACTAGGAGACCTTACTGGAGGAGGTCTCACACTAGCATTATACGCTACTCTAGATACAGTCAAACAACATGGAAGCACACCGTGATACTAGGGCCCATACTCAAAAGTAGTGACGAGATCCCTAATCTGTCTCAGTGGCACCCAAATAACAGGTGCCAACTATCAGAAACTGGCCAATGCTCTGTAGTGAGTAATCTATGGCTCCATGTCAAATTTTTCTTAGGCTCTGCGAGCATACCATATATCTAGTCCAAGAACATCTTGGGTAATGCCGAACTACCTATGGCACTGATCAACCCTATATATCTCTCACATATAGCTGCACAGTGGCGGTACTGAACTCTAGGTTATCCTCGGGCCACTAGAAATGTCTATAAGGCATCCAAACCATGGAATCCTACCTCATCTCATCTAGCTCATGTTGATAATGATATACAACCCCCATGTTGGGTTGCACATCCTCCCCTGCTGGAACCCAACCCATCGTTGATGGCTCGTCATGAGCTTGAACTCTCAGAACACCTAAGGGGTGACCAATGGCAATATGGTCCCATGCCCAAATCTGCAGGAGGCGAGTAGGTCCTACCATCTTCTGATGGTAGTAAGTAATTGGATGAAGGTCCCAGTATATATGTGCTAATATACACTGACCCCAGCATCAGGTTTCTCCCTCTACCAAACACTAAATCACTCCCAGGAGTCCAAGTTGAAAAGAAGCACTATTCTTGTCAGGGAGTAAAACTCCACTAACAAAAGTCATCATGTAGACCACTACTCGGTCTAACTCTAGATCATCTATACATCAGGATAATTTGATGGACATCCCACACCGTGGTATAGTAGGGACACCAAATAAATGTATAATATGTCACTGAATATCAGTTCAGTGGCTCATAGTCTGGATAAGCTGGCCTTGAATGGGAACTTTCATGATGCGCCACATGTCCTCCAGTGTAATGGTGATCTCCCTGGTTGGGAGCCGAAAACACTGACTCTTGCTATGCCATCTGCTATGGCTGTCAAGAGGCCATGGTCCAATGTAATCTATGGCATCTCCGCCACATGAGACAATCATGTCACATGCAAAAGGCTCTCCAGAGTCACTCTGTCATCATCATCAAATTGTGCCTCTATAATAGCTAGCCGACCGTAGTGCTCACGAGTCTGCAGAATGGGTAGTATACTCTACAAAATCAACACAAGTGTTAGGTACTTACTTATTTCTATTTTTCTAAGGAAAAATGCTTCTTCAAAAAAACATCTAATTCACTAATTATTCTTTTCTTCTGAACTCATCTCATCTATATTCTTCTATACTTGGTTATTTTTTAGCCAGTTGTATTTTCCCCCTTCATTCTAGCACCTACGCGCCTCCTTTGGCACCTGGGCACCCTAAGCAACTACACACCCTTATGGACGCATACACGCACTAATTCTTTTTCTCCTTTTCACACAGGCCACACAGAATGCATATGCACCCAGTGTGATGCCTACACACCTGCCTCGATGTGCACGCATGCGCGTGGATGTTCTAGCCTAACCAACACATATGCGCCCCTCTGTCATCAAATTTTTCTACGGTTACATGTGTGCATACCTGCCTCTTCCAACAGATACACTTGCACGAACCCGTTTCTTCCAAATAGGTACGCGTATGCGTACGCGTCCCTACCTCCTATGAACTGACGCATGTGCACGTCCATGTCCAATTTGATGCATACATGTTTTCATACCCATCAAGCCGACGCATACGCCCATGTGCATGTGTCAAAAAAGTCCTACCTACCCTATAAAATCCTTAAAAAGTGCAATAAATGCATAATTAATGGGAGGGATAGGCCACTCACGTATGGTCCATCTGCTGGGTCCTGCATGAACTCTCAGATGTGATCCCCACGTCTCATCCTCCTCGATATTCTCGCTATCTCACTCCAGGGCTATCACTCTCGCTCACGGTAAAAATTTGTCAGAGCTCTAGTAGAAATGAATTGGCCATGATTGTTTTACCGATCTCGAGTGGGTATATTAACCCATCGCAGTGCCCCTAGGGCATGTTTTCTCCACCGTGATCATTCTAACCTTCTTCTTTCCCCTGTAATAATTATTTTTGTATTAAAATGATTATTTTTACTAATTTTCACACGCTGGGGCACTTCGTGCCACCCAACGGTCACTTCTCTGTCGCACTGAAATAATTTACGCATCTTTCAAGTGCCTTTTCCCACCTTTTCCTCTAATTTTCATCTACTTTCCCCCATCGTGGTATATTATTTATTCATTTATTTTCAATGAATTCTTCCCGACTCGTATTTCTTCTTACGAGTATATATCCTAGTTCTTTGGCATCTTTGCCTTCCCGTTACAGCCTTCGCGCGTACTTTTAGAAGATCTTTTATCTTTTAAAAATTCTTCTGACCGATCAAAAACCTAGAAAAAGAAAAAAATTCAGAAAAATATATAAAAACAACAAAAACAATGCAATTCTTCAAGAATGGCTTTAAAATTAGTAAAACCAATCATCTATGGCTGAAATTTATGTCTATCGCATGGCACTCATCCCAGATCTTGCTGAAATTTTCAAATGTTTCAAAACAACAACTCGCACATCACCAAAATCTTCAATCACCTACACAAGCTATGTTGCTTACTTCATCTATACTAAGGGCACTATCAGTTGCTTGGTATTGTTTTCGTCATGCACATTACTTTATCGTGGGACCTAAGTGTCCTCCATCTTCCCCCTTGCATAATACATATTTCTTGGAGCATCATTCTTAACCCTTGTCGTTTATCAGAACATTTGGGACCTCATCTCGATAACAAAATATTTGTGCAACTATCTTAAATGTCGTTGGTTTAAGTGTGTGTGATTGTACTTATTTCCCTATTAGGTGATTTTTTTTATTTATCATATTGCATTACATCGGTGTATGTTACATGGAGTTGGTCATTTTTAGAATAGGTTGGTTGTTTGTATCTTGGCTTTTCATGTCATTTTATGCTTCCGTCACATGCTCACATTTTAATAAGGACCCATGAGGAGGATTCAAAGCATTATGATGATTAAGTATTGTTAGCAATTGATTTGCGGATAGCTCAATATCCCTTTTTTCTAAGTTTCTCATCTTCTCTATCCACTTCTCTCTCTATTTTTTTCTTTTTTGATCGTCGATCAAGTTTCTCCATCACCCTATCGACACTCGAGGGGGAATTCATCATCCTTCATCCTACTAATTTTTCTTCTACCCCTTCAAAAAATTTCTACTTGTTTACGTTTGTCTACTTTCTTTGAAGTGGCATAGCTTACGTCACCTCAAGGAGGGGAAAATGTAAACACATGTAGTTTGATCAATACACTATTATTTCTAATGGTGCGCTAACACTTCTTCCCTTTACAAATTGACGGCACACCGCCAGTTAGACCTATCTAACTCCCTTCTCATGATGCCTTTGTGATCGTTTTTTCTCTTATAAACCATTTAAAACAGGTTGTTATAGCCTCATTCTAGCTACATTAGCTTTTTATTCCCTTCTAGCTTGCTTCTATTATCTCCCTAGAATATCAATCCACTTCATTGGATTGATTAAGCCTTTCAAAAACCCTTCCAGAACCCTAATTACTTTATAAGAGAGATTAATTAGTGTAACCTAAGTCAAATACCCTAAACATAGTCAAATCACACTTTGACTTGCTAAAATTTCTTTTTAGACTTTAGCATTTGTCCCACATGCACCTAAATCTCCCATTTCCCCAAACCAAAAACTATAAATAGGGATGTAACCCCTCCCTCATTTCCTAAGAATTCTCTCTTCTTCCTAGCATAGATTATAGCAATTTGTTTAGGCTTTAGATTGTATTTCATCTTCTTCCATTAAGCTAAAAGCATTTGATTTTGTATTTCATAGCACTAACATGGAGTAAAAGGGAAGATCCATTGGCCTTGAAGCCATTAATTGGGAGATCTCTTTCTCTTAAAAACATAATTGAATGCTTAGATCCTATTAGGTTCATTATTTCAAGTTTTCAAAGAATAGAGGTTAACTTCATTTGCTTAGTTTGCATGTTTATTTCAAATTAATGTATGCAAAGAAGAAAACCTTGCTCATTTCTTATCACATGGTCCATTGATCAGATTGTTAAAAGCCTTTGGGGTTTCTTTAGAGATTCTTACCCTAAATCCATGGCTTTTACAACTTTTCATTTAGCACAAGAATATTGCATGTTCTTTCTATGGAAAGAAGCATAGCTATGAAAAGTGCCCAGACTTATATGAACATTTGAGTAAGTAGCATAAGCAAGAAAACAAAGGTGCCATGATGGTTAGAATCCAGCACGTGATAGAAGATAAGTGGATGCCCAAGATAGCAGAAGGACCTGAGGCATTAACAGTGAATATTACTACATAAGCTAAAGAGACGCGTGTAAGAGAGGCATTGCACCAGAAGCCTATGATCACCAAGGAGGAGGTTTTGCATGCAAGGTACCCAGATATTTCTCATTAGAAGGAAGTTTACCAGGATACCATGGAAGTGCGAAGGAATCTTTAGGGTGAGATACAGTACCTCAAGGAACAGAAGAAAGCATCGAAGACAGTCCAAACTGATATCAATGATCTGAGAGAAGTGTGCAAAATGTTACGCCATGAGAAAATTATTCTACTATTAGGAAGTTGGTTAAAAGCAAACACTTTGTACACAAGTATTGAGACCAGATGGAAGATTCTGCATGCAAATCTTCCCCTTGATAGCATTGACTATGACAAGAAAATTACTCTAAATGTTGTTGTGGATGGGTGGTTGTTGAGCAACATATTGATTGATACAGGTGTGGAAGTAAATCTGCTTACATTAGATGCATGGGTACAAAATGGGATGCCTCTATTGTAGCCATCATCTAATGTGTTGTTTATGGAAAACCAGACTAAGGCAACTCCCATAGGATTTTTGAAGGATGTATCTATAAACATACAAAGGGCCACATTCACTGGGGATTTTAAGGTATTAGCACTTGCAAAAGCAGACAATTTTCTAGCCTTGCTTGCATGCCCTTGGTGTTATGCGAATAATTCTGACGTGAGATTCAATAAGGGGTATATAATCTTTAAGAACAAGGAAGAAAGTTTTGTGATACCTCTAACAGATGGGAAGTCTACACCATATGTTGAGCCTCTAAGTGAGGAAGACTTAAATAGAATTTATGTACGCATTATTCAAGACCCAGAGGTCAATGAGGCATCAAAAGAAGGCATCCTACAGTGGGAGGATTCTCATTCTATTAGTGATACTACAAGTTTTGCTTGTGACAATTAGGATCATGGTATATATGAATTGGTAGGGTGCGAGGTAAAAAGTGCGGTTACGCACAAGAATGGACTTCGTTCGGTTTGACAGATAGGTAGCACAATACCTTGGTATACAGGGGAAGAATATCTTCTTGTATTTTTAAAAGCCATGGAAATACAGTGGACAAATCAAATTAAGAGAAGAGATATGTTAGTATATCAGAAGGAAGTTTACCATGATACCATAGAAGTGTAAAGGAATCTTCAGGGTGAGATACAGTACGTCAAGGAACATAAGAAAGTATCAGAGATAGTCCAAACTGATATCGATGATCTGAGAGAAGTGTGTAAAATGTTACGCCATGAGAAAATTATTCCACTATTAGGAAGTTGGTTAAAAGGGATTACTCCGCTCACAAGTATTGAGACCAGATGGCAGATTCTACATGCAAATCTTCCCCGTGATAGCATTGACTATGACAAGGAAATTACTCTAAATGTTGTTGTGGATGGGTGGTTGTTGAGCAACATATTGATTGATACAGGTGCGGAAGTAAATCTGCTTACATTAGATACATGGGTACAAAAGGGGATGCCTCTATTGTAGCCATCATCTAATGTGTTGTTTATGGAAAACCAGACTAAGGCAACTCCCATAGGATTTTTGAAGGATGTATCTATAAACATACAAAGGGCCACATTCACTGGGGATTTTAAGGTATTAGCACTTGCAAAAGCAGACAATTTTCTAGCCTTGCTTGGATGCCCTTGGTGTTATGTGAATAATTCTGATGTGAGATTCAATAAGGGGTATATAATCTTTGAGAACAAGGAAGAAAGTTTTGTGATACCTCTAACAGATGGGAAGTCTACACCATATGTTGAGCCTCTAAGTGAGGAAGACTTAAATAGAATTTATGTACGCATTATTCAAGACCCAGAGGTCAATGAGGCATCAAAAGAAGGCATCCTACAGTGGGAGGATTCTCATTCTATTAGTGATACTACAAGTTTTGCTTGTGACAATTGGGATCATGGTATATATGAATTGGTAGGGTGCGAGGTAAAAAGTGTGGTTGCGTGTAAGAATGGACTTAGTTCAGTTTGACGGATAGGTAGCATAGTACCTTGGTATACAGGGGAAGAAGATCTTCTTGTATTTTTGAAAGCCATGGAAATACAGTGGACAGATAAAATTAAGAGAAGATATATGTTAGTATATCAAAAGGAAGTTTACCATGATACCATAGAAGTGCGAAGGAATCTTCAGGGTGAGATACAGTACCTCAAGGAACATAAGAAAGTATCGGAGATAGTCCAAACTGGTATCGATGATCTGAGAGAAGTGTGCAAAATGTTATGCCATGAGAAAATTATTCCACTATTAGGAAGTTGGTTAAAAGGGATTACTCCGTGCACAAGTATTGAGATCGGATGGCAGATTCTACATGCAAATCTTCCCCGTGATAGCATTGACTATGCCAAGGAAATTACTCTAAATGTTGTTGTGGTTGGGTGGTTGTTGAGCAACATATTGATTGATACAGGTGCGGAAGTAAATCTTCTTACATTAGATTTATGGGTACAAAAGGGGATGCCTCCATTGTAGCCATCATCTAATGTCTTGTTTATGGAAAACCAGACTAAGGCAACTCCCATAGGATTTTTGAAGGATGTATCTATAAACATACAAGGGGCCAAGTTCATTGGGGAGTTTAAGGTATTAGCACTTGCAAAAGCAAACAATTTTCTAGCCTTGCTTGGATGCCCTTGGTGTTATGCGAATAATTCTGACATGAGATTCAAATAAGGGTTATATTAGCTTTGAGAACAAGGAAGAAAGTTTTGTGATACCTCTAACAGATGGGAAGTCTACACCATATGTTGAGCCTATAAGTGAGGAAAACTTAAATAGAATTTATGTACGTGCTATTCAGGACCCAGAGGTCAATGAGACATCAAAAGAAGGCATCCTACAGTGGGAGGATTCTCATTCTATTAGTGATACTACAAGTTTTTCTTGTTAAAATTAGGCTCATGGTATATATGAAATAGTAGGGTGCAAGGTAAAAAGTGCAGTTGTGCGCAAGAATGGACTTAGTTCACTTTGACAGATAGGTAGCACAGTACCTTGGTATGCAGGGGAAGAATATCTTCTTGTATTTTTTAAAGCCATGGAAATACAGTGGGTAGATCAAATTAAGAGAAGAGATATGTTAGTATATACCTTACGCAAGACAACAGTGCACTGGTGGGTAGTCCACAGAGATAATCTTATAGAATGGGAAGAGATTGGAAATGCCCTATCTATTAGGTTTGTAAGGAACAATGCACCTATGTAGATCTGAACTTATCATGGTGATAAACCTCTTCAGCACCACATTCAGAAGTGTGAGAGACTCTGGATAACAGGACAGGAAGCATTATCACCTTCACTCTGGGTGCATAGATTGTACTCTATGCTATAAGGATGTGCACTCGCGCCTAGTATTTATATGCATAGCTACATCGAGAGACTTGGAATTAGAAAACTTTGACTACAAGAATGATCCAGACCTTTGACTATTTTTCTTCCCAACCTCCAATAGAAGAGGCATTAAAATTTGTCAAGTGGTTAACCATGGGAGATAGTGCAAAAGCATAAGAGCATATTCATGAATTATTTGGTGAGACAGAGTTTGGAGCGCATTTCAAAAATGAAGAAGAAATGAAATCCATACTACTTGAATACGCTTTCCTTGAGAAAGAGAAAGGAAAGACGGTTTACATTGTGGATGATGAGGAAGTTGAGAACCTGGATATTAAATACTCATAAGGGGTGAGCGAGGTCTTGGGTAGTGCAGACAAGTATATGCACGCCTATCAAAAACCCATGAAGACAAAGAAGGTGAATGTAGGATCATAGGTTGAGCCTAAGGAGGCCATCATTGGAGACTACTGGTCAGACTTGGAGGTAGCAAAGATCATTGAGTTACTCAGGGATTATCAGGAATTATTCCCTTGAGGGTATCATGAACTTAAAGGTGTGCATAAATAACTTGAGGAAATGAAGATAAAGCTTAAGGAAGGTGAACGCCCCACGAGAAAGTGACCTTATAGAATGAATCCTAATTTGTGTGAAAAAGTAAAAGAAGAAATTGATAAAATGTTGAAATCTAGAATTATCAAGCCCCTTTATGAGTCAGAATGCGTTAGTCCAATGGTGATCAATATCAAGAAGGATGGAAAAATTTGAATATGTGTGGACTATATGGATCTAAATGTTTTCTGTGTAATAGACCCATTCCCTACGCCATTTATGAAGGAAATACTAGAGTTGTAGGGTGTGAGATATATTCCTTCACAGATGGGTTTTTCGGGTATCATCAGGTTAGGATTGCTCAAGAGGACCAGGAAAAGACTACATTTACTATTGAATGGGACATCTTTTAAGAAGACATTTTTTTCTTTCTACGAACTAGTATTGCACCAGAAGGAATGAAGGCATTATAAAAGTAATAGCTTGTTATACGCACGACATTGTTTATGTTAATCAATGGTGACCTCTACAAGTTACGCAGAGATGAACTATTACGTCATTGTGTATTAGCACATGAGCGTTAGGATATTATGGAAGAAGCCCATGGTGGTATTGCAAGAGGCCATTATGCAGGTGATGCGATTGCCCGAAAGATCCTACTTGTTGGATTATGGTGGGAGACATTGTATAAAGACTGTAAAGAATATTGTAAGGCATGTGATCATTATCAGCACCTAGGAAAAATAGGGAAAAGAGATGAGATGCCTTTGAGACCAATTACTAGTGCCGAACTGTTTGAGAAATGGGCCATTGACTTTGTAGGACCTATTTATCCAATCACGCGCAGGACTGGGTTGTGCTATATTATTTCTTACACAGATTATCTCACACAATGGGAAGAAGCAACACCTACGAAGGATTGTACAGTAGCTACAACGTTATGTTTTCTATGGGAAGAATATTCTTCCAAGATATGGATGTCCTTTAAGTTTTGACAAGTGATAGGGGTACACACTTTGTAAATGAAATCATAAGGATCCTATTAGATGAGTTTAATGGTTGCCACCATAAACACACCCGTACCACCCTTAGAAAATGGGAACGGTTGGTGCTTTCACAAGATTTTGAGCTATTACTTTGAAAAAAAAATTGTGATGTTGGAAGAAAGAATTGGATGAAAAGTGTCATCTATTCTTTGGCATAAATATAGAACCACTTACAAGATCTTGAACAAAGCCACACCACCATTTCAGTTTGTGTTTAGCGCACAGAATCCGTTCTCCCTATAAATTTATGTTACCATCTTTACATAACATTGCATACGTTGGAGGTCTAGCGGATGAATAGTCTGTTAGAAAGTTTATTGAGAAACTGATTTCAACTGGTGGAGAAGAGCCCTAGCACGATGGAGTCATAAGTAGAAAGCTAGGAAAAAGGCATGACTGACAGAAACAATAAGGGCTAAGAAATTTGAGGATTAGACAACTGGTACCTCTTATGACTCAAAGTTTCTTACACCATCCAGGAAAAAACTAAAATTACATTGTTGGGGCCATATGTCTCATTTACAATAATTTGAATCAGGTGCTTTCCAATTATAATCACTTGATGGAACAGGCTAACCAGACTTTAACGCGGTAGGCTAAAGCCCTACTTATAATAAGTCCATTCTTGGTTTGTTATAAGGCAGTATTGCAATTTGATTAGGTTTCAATTATGCATTTCCTTAATGTTGTTTCCTTCATAGTTTTTATGTTTTGTCAATTAGTTTATTGTTTTTGTAATAAGTGTGCTTGCGGCATGAAGCTCTTATTGTATACGAATTTTATGCTAAAGTACTGAACATACCTTTTTAGTGTGTGGTGGTTGCTTTAGCCATAAACCTGTGGGACTTGAAGGTGAAAGGAATCAGCTACTCTCTTCGGGTGGTGCTTTAATCAAAAGAAGATTGCTTTCTAAAAAGTGACCAGAATGGATATGAATAATGAAGGAACAATTTAACCCAGGTAAGCACAGAGGCCATGATACTACCACAGGAGAAGGTACGTGGCGAGGTACTCATGTCCCAGGGGCACCTTAAGAGGAATTCTATGACCCAAATGATAGGCAATGCATGCTAGAATTTTAAGCTGGGGCGCGAAGAGTTACCACGTGGACGAAAGAATTTGGTCAATGAATGAGAGGATATTTAGTAGGTGAATGATAATAATGCATCAAAAATTATATCAGGATTGATGCGATTCAATTTTGGTACATTGTGGCCTAAGGAATTTGGAGAAGAGCTAAGTGCAAAGAGCTAGTGATTGGGTTAATGTGCAAATTGTTTGAAACCAAGTGTGCAAATAGATTTGTTTGAAAAGAAGCTTGCTTCTCAATGGTGAAGGGTTTGAGAAAATAAAGGAGGAAAAGATGAGGTAAGGGCCAATGATTTTCGCACCTAGGGCATGATTGAATTGAGCTAGGGTTTGACTCACAAGTTGTAGAGTTAAAGAGGAGATGATTGCAAGATAAAAATGACACCTAAGAAGGTAGCTATAGTAGGAGTAAAAGAAAAGAAGAATACTTGAAGATACCCATTATTAGTGCGACAATGCGATTAGTGTGGGGTAATGTTGATCAGAGAACACTTGACAGAACTCACATAAGAATTCTGCGTGAGAAAGCATGCCAAGATCAAGGGTGCAGAGGGATAGGAAGGACCCGCGCGTGGAGGGAAAGTTTAGTTTTGGGGACTTAGCCAATTTTGAGCATGAAGACCTATTTTTAGACGATGGTGTGTAGAACACACCAATGATGCAGAGAAGTGTGCACCAAGCTTTTTGTATCTTTAGAGGATCGGATCAAGCATTTTGCATGGAGACGAGATAAGAAAAGGATTATCACTTCAGTTAACTGTAAGAACTCTATAGATATCACACTTGCATGTGTGGCTATGCCTATAAACGGTGTGTGGCTATTAATAGCATGCGGCCTATTTCTGGAATAGATAAGAAGTAAGGAAATTCCCCACCCTATCTCTCTGATACATAATCACCTATTATAATAGGTATGTTGTGAGAGATGGACTTTGTGTTGTGATAGAGAGATTAGGCTTGGATTACTTGACAGATCCATTGGGTGCCTCGGTATAGATTGACATTACCTGTAAAAATATTATGTTGTTTATTAAGAGATGGATATTGGCTGAAACTAAGTGTTATTCCTGTGTGTATTGAGTCGTGCATGTTATTGATTCAATCATGATTAATGGGTTTAAACTTGTTTCTTTCATAGCTCTGCTGTAGCACTGCCTTTACAGAAGATGATTTAATTAAGGAACTATATATTTCTTTCTTTCTTCATCACACTAGACATCTTGCTACTTACGGAAACCCTAAAGAGGGACTTGTACCTTTGCACCTTCGGGTTGCTCATTCTAGGCCGAATTAATGTGCTAGTGCGACTAGGGTGTTATCTGGTAAATTCTAGGCTACAACAGGTTGTGAGATGGGTTGATTATAGGGTTGAAAAGTGGAAAGAATCTGCCCCCTGTACCTTGCAATTGATCTCCTTCCTTCTCTGAAACTTCAGAAGAGAGATATTAACACCTTTTTGGTGTTATCACAGCATTTCTTAAGCTTAGTTTTTTTATGTTTTCTTTCTTCCTTTCTTCATCTCTCCCTGGTTACTTATATCTTTTAGAGTAGGCTTAGTCTAGGAGTAGTTTTAGCATTATTTTAGGTGAGGAACCAACATTCTCTAGAGGATTGTTTCAATTTTCAAGTCCCACACTTGGAAGTAATCGAACGTTGTCCATAATTTCTTGATCTTCCATGATCATATCATGAGAGTGTAATTTTGAGCTACAACAGTAGTCTTAATTTGAATCTAATGATTTAATGCATTAGCATGATAAAAAAAATACCTGATTTTTTAATGTTGAGGAGCTTCGCTTCACATTATTACAAAGTGTGACATAGGTGATCAAAGGAATTGAGCTTGTTAAAAATAAATGAATCTTGTAAAGGGACAATAAGACTCTTTGTGAAAATATCTTGTAACTCACTATTGGATAAGATATTATTTGTCTTAGTAAACATGTTATTTTATCCTTGTTGAATTTTATCCATTTTATATTAATGTACATTGTATCGAATATTATTGAAAATTGTGCAACAAATTGATTTTCCATAGGAGTGAAATTCTACACATAGTGTATAGGTAAGTTGTAAAACCATTATAATGAAACAAATTGAGACTTAAAGGGAATATCTTTGTAACTAATATATCATTTGAATAATATTCTAGGAAGTAAAAATAGAATCTGCCATCATAGATAGGAATCTTAAAAGAAACAAAACCATTAGGAAAAGGATAATATAATCCATTTCAAGTGCAAGTGAGTTATGAATAATTGAGTAGAATACATTGATGAGAAGACATATAAACAACTTGTTTTAATTGTAAAATTTGATCTTACAAATTATGAAAAAGGGATTAAAAATCCTTTATGTTGGAATGATAAGTATATACAATATTATGAATAAAAAGAGGAGATGTAGGAATAGTTATTATCAAAATAATAGCTATTAAAAAACCGTGAATTTGGGGATTATATGGCCCTAATGATATAAGTATTAATGATGTAGAGATGGTTAATATGTATATGCTAGATGATGAAGGAGGATTGGGATCAACCATGGAAGATATAACAATACTTTTGAGTTGATCTTGGGAAATATAGAGGAGGAAATCAATATTATTAGGATGATCCTTTTAAAAATATGCAAAATATTGATCCTAATTGTCCGAAAGGACATGGTTATTAGACATGACATGGGATCCTTCACCTTGCATATTAGTAAAAAATGTGAGCATGAAATGAGAAAAGAGATCAAACATAATATAGTCATTCCTCAAAAAGGTAGATAGTTTATGATCACATGGTGTGGGATGATGAGATTGATAATGTGATGTAATCATTTTTCCCCACTTAGCATGAGGAAATCTAAACCAATGAAACGATGTAAACTTCTACTAAAGCAGGTGGAACCCTTTGATTGAAGATATAGATGGTGATCATGATCTGTGATATTTGGAGAAATAATAGTGATATGTGGTGTGCCTTATCTATGTGACCTAATATTTTATTACTTGAAACATTTAACAGTTCTTGGAGTGAATTTTCTCTTGTTAAAACAAGGTTATATGACCCTTCTATGATTGAAAATGGAGGAAGCTAGGCTCTTTGACCTAGTTGAGATCTTTATTATTGTAATAAATACTTATCTAATTGATGTGAAACTATTTTGGATAAAATTATGTACCCTTTGAGTGATTTTGAATGATATTTCCAATAGAATCTTATAAGAGTGTCAGGTAATTTGTAAATTGATAATCACATTCTTATATATCCTTTCATAGGTGAAATATTCTAATATCGCTGATTCTAGGAAGATGAAATGACCCAAATATGATATTCGAGTTCTAAAAGCAGAGTCAATGATCTTAAGGATCCTGGATTATACAAGTTAGCCAAGATTGGACCCCACATCCTAACCAATTTGTATGATCCTGGATAGAGAAGGAGAATATAAAGAAAATAAAGCTGGATATGAAGCACATAGTATCTTTACTTGTTTGAGAAGATAATATTTATATAATTGATGATAGAGAAAAGTCTCAAGATAACAAATTCACAAAAGAGCTAGAGCGATGAATTGTTAGGATTCCAAATGTGAGTATTTATCTTAGAAAGGGAGCATGATCAAACTTGGCATTGCATAAGGACAAGTTACCACATGTTAGTGTTTACGCCCATAATGTAGTTCCATATCACATCAAGATATTATTAAGATGAGATTGTATAATATTCTCTATGTGTTCACATAATGCATTTATTGTGATGGGTAATTGTTGAAGTACATTATTTACAAATACTTTTAAGTAATTATGAGCTTGATTTTGCATTATGTTTTTCATTGTGAGACACCTAAACTAAGGGTGTTTCCCAAAATGATTATCTCAATATGATTATTAGCTGTTTCACTTATTATTGTAAATGTACACACTTTATTCATTATTCTAACCAATCATACCTTCCATCAAGGAATAAATTTGAGAAAACCATGTTTAGTAAACATTTTGTCATATATTCATTGAGCAGAGATATATCAATTTTAGGAAAATTTATTCGTTAAATAGGATCTATTTTTAGATTAATTACCCAAGCATGAATCATTTGATGGGAATTAAGGACCATTCTACTTAACTATCTACCCAACCATGATCTTAAAAATTCGTTTATGCAAATAAATGTATTGCAAGAAAGAACTGTAATAACATCTAACGTCAAAAAGAATTCCGTATGAGATAGAAACAAGATTTAATCATGGAAAAAACATTTCATGTAAAAAAACTAGCAACGTAAATCTTTATAAATACTTCACTTACATGAATCTGAATTACAAGTACAAAAATATCTACAAGACTTTATTGAGTCAATATTATGGTAATTCATGCACAAACACATCAACTACAATACTTCTCACATCTTTATTTTGTTCTATTCTCATATCTTACATCCTAATCATGTTTAGTATTTATAAGAGAAAATGATAACAACCACAATATTTATTTCAATTATTTTCTCCTTTATTTATGACTAGGAAAATGTATTTTTTTTAATTAGTGCATGCTTTGAAGAAATACACAACTTTACTAACAATAATTATGATGTTCCCTCTAACTACTTATCAATAATTAAAAATATGGTAATCTTCCACGTTTCCATGTCATAATAATGTTAAAATCATCATGTCACACATATAATCTTTCATTAGTTAGACAAGTTCTCAGAATACATGTTCACTCCAAAATTATGTAAAACCTTTGTGCATCACAACACAACTATTTTGCCATGAACTATCATAGTGAACAGTCATATACATAACCCCTATATATGCACAATAGTTCTAAACATATTGCACAAACATGGTACATAATGCCCTTGTACCCATATACATACACACATTCTCCTACAAAAATATTCTTGTGCTAGTCATTAATTATGCAATAAACCTTGTGCAATTCCATACAAAGTAGAAACAATCCCAACATTCTCCAACTTCTTGAACAATTCTATTTAAAAAGGAAAAAAAACACAATCTTTCATATATGTTTCCACCTTCTCGAGTGACAACTTCCTTTCGTCCATAATTTATCTTACCAAATGATACCCTATATTAGTTTTCTTTGTGCTTTAATTACATTCAAGGTTATTTTCCATATAAGTTGCACTTAATGGATGAAAATCTATCCTGGCTGCACCTTGGTGGAAACTAGTAGTGGAACATAATCTATAAATCCAAACCTCTTCCTTTCTTGCATGAGGAGCTACCATGTACTTTCCTTTTGCAGTGGCTATTGTAACACCTTGATGATGTATTTTCATCAAACTTACCACTCCACTAAACAAGCTGAAAATATATCTATTGATAGACCTACACATATTGAGATCTCCTTTCCAATCAAATTCTATAAACTATGTAATCTTGATTTCTTACTTTTAGTAAGACTTCCTCAATAGTGAAATGCATGATCATATATTTCACTTAAATATCTGAAGATCCTCTTCGCTAAAGTTCAATGCTCCTACCCTATATTCGACATGTATTTATTGAAAACTCCTATTACATGTACAATGTGAGGTCTTTTACAAACCATTGCATACTTCATACTTCCCATCACACTAACATATGGTACTTGAACCATGTTCTCCAACTCCTCTTTTATTTTTTCTCATTGTGTAACTAAGAGTTTCTAGGTAGCTATGAAAGGTGTTCTTACATGTTTAATATCATGTATATTAAACCTTTCCAATATTATCTCAACATACTTTCCTTGACTTAACTAGAGCTTCTTGTTTTCTAGATCTCATTCATTTTCCATGCCCAAAATGAATTTTATAGCACTATGATCTTTCATAAAAAAACAATGCAAATAACTAAGAATTCACTTGCTAGATTATTTCCTTATAATTCTTGATTAGCAATATGTCATCATTATAGAGCACTATGACGAAAAAAACAACCCTTTCTTCTTTGAAGTACACACAAAGATCTTCCTCGCTATTCACACGGCCAACTTAGTTCACAAAGCCATCCGATTTTTTATTCCACGTCCTTCATCAATTTTTCAAACCATATAAAGCTTTCTTCAAGAAACAAGCCAAAACGTTTTTTCCATTGACTATAAAAAAAATTAGGTTGTGTCATAGATTTCTTCTCCAAATTTCCCATGCGAAAATATTGTTTTAATATCAATCTAATCTACCTTTACATGATATGCAATGGCTAAAATAAATATGATTGAAGTTACTTTCGCAACCAAATATAACACTTCACCTACTTCAATTCCCTCTTCTCCTGATATTCCTTTCGCAACCATGTGAATCTTATAGTAATCCAATTTACTTTGTACATTGTACTTCTCTTGAAAACCCACTTGCAACCTACATATTTTCTTTTAGGAGTTAACGTTACAAGGTCCCAAGCCTCATTCTTATGTAGAGAATCAATATACTCCTTTACGGATTTCTTCCAACACACACCTTCCTTGTCTACTAAAGTTTTACGCACCATTTTTGGATCATCACCATTACTAAAAGCAAGAATGTCAATGAAATTCATTTGCACACGTTCTGATCCCCTTTCTGTAGGTTTTTTAGGTTCTTCTTCCTCCTGTGATGTCTCTTCTTATTCCTCCTCTGATCCCCTAGTTTCTTATGTCTTCTTCGTTTGGGCATTATAGGTATCTATTTGCATATTTCATATTTATCAAAAATACAAAGAGTTGATCCTCAAGTTTATCTGACATTTGTTAGAATTAATTTAATGTTATCATTTGAATAAACAAAAATATGTCATTTCCTAAAACCATTTTTAAAAATAAGAACTAATTCATTTGAACTATGTAGATCTATTTGTACATAAGATGCGGGTAACTTTCAATTTAAATTAATGCAAAACAAAAACTTAGAACAAACTACATGACAAATATTGATTTTTAAAAATAAATAATTATAATAAAATTCTTAAACAATAGTAAATGATTATTGTTTTGGTTGAATGTTTTTGACTGATTTAAATTGTTATTTTGGGGTATTTTAATGTTTATTTTTGCTCCTCAAATTTTATTGTTCACTTAGTGTTTGTGATTTTTTTTTTTTTTAATTGAGTGTGTAAGCTTTGCAATTAGATAGTCGTTTATATAAATTATCCACGCCATCAAAATCATCCACACCATCAAAATCATCCAAGACACAATCCCTAATATTTTTTATACGAATAAAACTACTTCAAAATAAACAGCCATTAACATAAATATTTCTTTGAAAATAATATAAATCCCATTCATTATATAATAATAAAAAATAAAAATAGAAAGAGACAAAAATACATAATTTTAAAATTAATTTTATTTATATATATCAGAACTTGATATACTCATTAAGTATCATACTTACAAGTATGATACTTCAAAAATAGTGCAAACCAAACACAACTAGGTGAGATAAAAAAATAGTAGAGTGATAGGGTGATATATCAGAAAATTAAACGCCGCCAACACCCAGGGAATGCAGTGTTCTGTCGCATTTCCTCCATTATCATGCACAGCAGCTGTACATAGTCTTGCAAAAACTCCATCATCTCTAGTAACAAAATCATCTCTATGAAATCATGCAAACCAAAATAGCTTTAAAATGCATAGCAGACCATACGGAAATATATGCCATATATATATGCCTTCCACAAACGTACCAGAAATTTCTACCCAGGCATGAGGATCGTGCAGGGAAGAGATGTAGCAATTATTGAAGAGCAGGGAAAATATTTGAAAATGATAGATTCTAGATTGTCAGGCAAACTAAATCTTCTAATACAATTTCTTATTTGAAAGCAGGCTGGATTCAAGAAACTGTCCTAACATAAGGAAATTGTAATAAATTTTTGCTTTAGAAAAATAGCTCCATGTCTATTAATGTATTCGACAAGTGGAAGGTGTATTAAACTAGTGAAAACTCTTAACAAAATTGGTTTTCTGTTTACTTTTTATATTATTTTATGAAGTGTAGATACCCTAATTCATATACATTTTTAATGCAATATACATTTTATAATGCAATACACATGCCTTCCCTGCCAAACATTTAATTATGTTGAGGGGTGTATTATAATGGAAGTCAATTATTTAGAAGATGTTGAGAGATATATCAATCTTAAGTTGTCTATATTGGATTAGTTAAATAGGCACCTTGAGATTGATATTTATGGGTGTATTATGTTTATTTAAGATATCTATGCTAGTAACACCCAGTTTTGTTGCAATGTGATATATTTACAGTGGAGCAATATGTTTATGATATCCATCCTTGTGTATTTATTTGTTCTTACAATTATTGAATTCTTTGTTTTTCCTCCCTTCTTTTCTCTATACCTTTTCTACTCTTCAATCTCTCAAATTGTTCATATGTGAAAGGAGGTGAAATCCTTGGTCCATATAATGAGTTTACATGTGATATAGCAATAAATGTCAAATATTTTATTTCTATAAGTCTTATATAAATTGTCACTTTGTTATGCAATAACTCTTGTGATTTGTGGATTGTCAACCCCCTTTCCAATTTCAATCAAAATTGACACAACCTCCTCTTTCTATATGGTAATTGGAAATGTAATTAGATTTTCATCAGTAAAAGGAATACCTTTGTAGTTGTCAAATTCAACCATTACATATATGTAGGTGGTGTCATTCCTTGTTTGAAACTAATGATTTGAGCATATCTGAGTGCACCATGGACAAAACTTACTTCTTTTAATAAATTTTTAGTAAGCATCACCCCTACACAATTAGCAATCAACAATTCATTTTTCAACAGTTCATCATCCAATCCCGTAACAATATTGTTGTGTTCTAGTTTCCATGCTTTGAGAAATATGTTGATTTAATGAAAACAATTTTCTCTTATTATACTCACACACATTGATATTTTGTAAATAAATGTATGTGTTCATTAATATCCTCCTTTTCAACTATTTTAAGTTTAAAAAAGATTCTAATCATTAAAAATTGTCAATATCCAATGCTTGGATGGGCACGTATCTTAGATTTGTTAGAAGCTACTAAAACCATTGTTGTCTTTCACTTTTTCGTTATCTAAAATTCATATCCAGTATAACAACAGTTTTGAGTTTTTTCTATAATAATTTTTCTTTCTTTGTGTTTGTATATGAATATGTAATCCATTACCAGAGGCAACTGTCCCAAGTCTCAAAAAAATCATAGACCTTCTAAAAAGCACATATCAACATTTTTTTAGAAACAATTGGTGTAGTCAATAATCTATATTTTTAAACATAGACCTATAAGCCACTATAAAGCTCGTCTCATCAAGTATTTCTTCTTCAAATATCATTAACCTTGATTTTTATAGCTTCTCAAACTCTAAAATAGGCATTCGTAAGGTTTTATGTATTTTTTACACACTAATGTTATATGTTGTGACTCTAGTTGGATGAAATAGTAGAAGGGGGTACATTGTGGCTATTATATCTCTAGAAAAACTAGTGTAATCTCTTCTACAAGATATAGTTTTCATGTTGTAGATGTTCCTTGGATAATCATATATAATGGAGCTGCAATCTATCATTTATTATAGTGTATAATAATTATATCAAATGTTATTTTATGTTTCTCATTGAGGCTATTATAGCTAAAATTGGAGGGTGATTCTTCCTTTCTAGGAAATGATTTTCTCTAGCCATGGTTATTAATTTTAAAGATTTAATCATATTTTTTTAAGTTAGGTTGTTGATAATCTAAGGTTCCTACCTGTCAAAATCTTTTCAACCCAACATATCAATTTTAGAAATTTATAACAGTTATCATTGGTGTAGTCTTATTATTATCTCTCACTCATGTTATTTGGTGTTGATTTGGATATTATCCTCATTTGCATCCTCTATTCATGTTGAAACTCAATGTTATTATTTTTCAATATTTCGCTCTATATGCGAAGGATTTTATTGAAATTGACAGCAATTTAGTTTTATTATTTCATTTTTAAAGGTCATTATCATTTTCTATATCATGAAATGGTTTGTACAATAGTGAGTAAGTGCACCAAGTTGGGGGCCAAAAGGGGGTCTTAAATGGACGCATTTTTCTGAAAAATAAAAAACTCCAACTTGTACGAGTTTTTTGAAATAGTTACACTCAAAATTGAATTATGTTGTATAAACATGAATCATAGAATTTTGAGTCCAACTTCTAAGCTACTAAATTTTATTGAAAACAGATAATTTTAAGTGGGTCAAATAACTAAAAGACCAACAGGTGCTCCTATTTTTGTTAAAAAAATATAATAGAGTGACTTTTATGCCCCCCACCATTTTTTTAGCACCATTTGGTATTTTTGAATGGTAGAAAGATAGCTAGGAGCATCTAGTTTGGGCTCCATTTTTTTATATATATTTTTAGCAAGTAGTATTTTTCTTATGATTTTTCCAGTACATAAATTTTAAATTTAAAAACATAACGGAGCTTCGACCGTGCCCCCACCCCAACTATCTCAAAAAATATCGAAAATTAATTTTTTTTTAATATGTATATTAGAATTAGGCCTAGTTTGGGCTAGTATAATTATTGTTTCAAATTCGATGAGCCAAAAAAAAGATACACGACAAAATATAGACATGTTTAAACTTCAAAAAACAGTTATAAAAAGGCATAGTTAGAAAATAAATAATATGGAAACCTTATATTAGTCAAAAAATTTGAAAATTTATATTGTTAGAAAGAAGAAACTCTACTCCATGTCGTGGTATAATGTTTTTTAAACGAATAAAATTTTTTATGTTGATTTATCATGGCGGAAGTGGAATTTTTGCTTTTTCATACAAACAACATCCAATGATAGAGAAATCAATGAGTCTTTCAATCAGGAGCAGATCAGAAGTTTTCTAAATCTTCATACTCAAAGATCTAGGGATAACTTATCATACAGTTATAAATCCATCAAGGTTCCAAATTCAACATCTATTTTGGGCATAATTTGGTTCCATCTAAATCGGTAGAACAGCTATGGTTGTAAATTCATCTTTGAATGAAATATATATATATAAAGACCTGCATATAGATTTAAAAAGGGAGAGAACATATACATACAGATACATAGAGATAGAGATATAGAAAGATCCAGTATGTTTTTGTAAGACGTAATATTTCAACAATAAAATAGCCACTTCGTTTTGAGAGAATATCACTTTGTCAAATCCTGATTCAAGGTGGAGCAAGGTCCCACTCCTCAAAGAACTAGGATTATCATTTTATTGGTATTTATATTTCTAAAGCAAATAGTGTATATATGTTAATTTTGTAAATGTTTTTTGATTCTTTAAGTTGAACTTTGTTTTATACTTGTCTCTGTAGGTGTTATAGACTAGATTTTCATTTCCTTGTAAGATTTTCACAGCATTTTCGACCATGTATTTATTTTCAATCAAAGTGTGTATATTTCCAGCAATCTATTTATTTATGTATGTGTGTTTATTTCCAGCAATGATTGTCTATTTTAGCAAGTTTCTTACGGCATGGAGATAATAAGGATTTGGCCATGGAATCCTAAGGACATTGCAAAAAAACCCCAGAAAATAAAATAATAAAAACCTACAAACAATTACTAGATCACTAGGATTTTCTTGTTGCGTATAGCTTCAAACACACCCCTGGTTTGAATATGACATCAACAAAGAGTTGATTAAATGAATGGAATAATAACACCCATCACCATACAAAAATCTTTAACTCTAAAAAGCATGAAGCTAGGATCAAGGGTGGCCACTTATATCTCTTCTGCATTGTTTAATGATAGATCCCTGAATTTTTCTTGTTGAAAAATAGTGTTTGCATCATGAGATCCTTCTCTTGCAATGAATTCATTCCATCTTCACACGCATACTATCTGCAAGGCTGATCACAAGGATAACACCATTCAAAACCCTGGTCCATATTGTTTTATACCAGAACAATGGCTTTGCTCAAGATAGGAGATGGCAGAGGTTGCGGATTTGGATTTAGTAGTCTCCTTTGTAGGTAATTTTGTCTAAATATCTAGTTTAGGTATTGAGATCCTTGTTGTGGATAACCCTGAGGAGAATTAGGATAATTTCTAGGGGCTTGAGCTTGTTGTTTCTTAAGGGAGACAATCTCATTCGTTAAATTTTTTATTTGAACACTATTTCCTTCAATTTCTCTGTGTTTCATAGAGGAACCAGATGTGGACATGGATGATGAATCATATGTTGATGAATAGGAGCAATGGTGGGTGAGGTACTTTATGGAAACTCAGGGAAGATGGGCATTGGAAATCTAGGAGCTAGTTTACCTACTTGGATCAAAAAAATATCTAATTGCTATTTCATAAGCATTGGGTAATTTATTAACACCCATAAACTAAATCATTATTTTTATATTAGAATGCAAACCTCTAAGAAAATATAGAAATGCACATTGAGGGGTTGGTCTTAGAAGGAGTGGAATTCTATCACATGTCTTCTAGAATATGAAGTTGAAATCTGTCATAAGTTCACTTGGAGCTCATTTTATAGTATTTAACTGCTCGAGGAGGGAAATGTTTTCCACCTTCTCACCAAATAGCTAACAAAGGGTAGTCCCGAATTCATCCCAAGTGCATGTTGAAGCATTCATAAAAATTGTATACCACTTTAAATCCTTTCCTTTGAGAGACGATGTCAAAATATGCACTACAACATCATCCTCCATAGCCACATGTATTTAAAAAATGTTCAAATTGTCTTGAATGTGATCCACAGGTGTGGCAGTGTTTTTTCCTATGAAGAAGGGGATACTCTTCAAGGATGCAAACTTTATATCATGTTATGTGGCAAGAAGCAATGGGCTACCACCAATGAAGTTAAAAAAGGAAAGTTCTTTTGATGTACCATGAATGGGATGGGTCTCAAGCTTCTGATAAGAAAGGGGAATTCTCTATTAGGATGTAGAGTTAAAAAACATCTACTTGTAGACAACACAGATCTCTGTAAATTACTCTATTTTATTTTCCTCCAAGAGGAGAGCTATAGAAAATTGAATGGCTCACCTCTGGATATTTTTATCTTCATCTGCACTCTTCTCATGAAATGGGAGGACTGAAGGACCACCACGTTGGAGTACCAACCCCTAAAATCCTTCTGAGCAAACATAGACACCATGATTTATTACATTGTTGACTTATATTACAAGCATGGGTACCATCTGAAAAGATATAACTATCACATCATGATTACTTATTTCAATCACATGCCATAAAACTCCATAAGATGATATCACACTTTATTAAATTTTAGTGGTTGAGGTGGTTGGTCATCTGGTTCAAAAATAGGAATGGTTGAGGAATTACTTTGATCTATAGTTTTCCGAGGCCTTTCATATTCCCTGAGTGATGAGTGAAGTTTCCTTTTTATGCATTTATTTAATGTCTCTTACCTTATCCATTTAACTCTCTTTCCTTTCCATAGAGGTTTTTCCTTCTTCCATTGTGTGGTGATTAATCTGCGACTATGTTCCTTCATTCCTTGGGTGTGGTGAACACATGGAAAATTTATATTTGGGAAGCCTACGGAACACTAGGATGGTGGTTTACACCTTCCAACCTTAGTCACTTTCCAAATTTATTTCCTTTTCCATGTGGAACCTTGTAGCACCTTTTCCCTTTGCGTCAAGGAATTTCTAAGCGAACTTCATCCTCGGTTTCATGGAATTGATAACCCCACATAATGTTGTGTGTTTCGAGTCTGTATAACACTTTGTTTCTCCATATCCTGAAGCACTAAACTTCTCATTCCTTTTCTTGCTCCGCTGATCCTATCCTTAGCCATTTTTTTAACTTTTTTATGGCCGTAAAACCCCATGATGCTCTAACTTACTTTCAAACTACAAGAGATTGATTGGTTCCTACATAATATTGATTTCCTTAATGTCCCAAAGGTATAAAAACTTTGTGAAGCAATAACTTCTCCAAAATTTTCCAAAGTCCTAAGCTCTTAATTCATTCACTCTGTGGGTGTGGAGAACCTACACAACACTATATTTTCCGCACTCCATAGGACATTAACTTAGTGTCCCACATCTTTCTTGAGAAATTGATGGTTAAGTCCATTTTTGATAACTTATTCAAAATTACATGGGGGTGTAATAATGGACAACATGTGATTTGGAGTCAAAATCATATAACGTTTGGCCCCTAAAGTCCATGTCATGCTCCCAAGGAAAAAAATCACTTCTAGTGTTCTAATTTCAAGAAAGAAATTGTACTTAGAAGTGATGCGTATGAAAATTACAAAGGGTCTATCCATATCATTTTTAAAGGGATGACATCAGTTAAAAAACCAATATTGAGTGCATTATTCACCCGCAATTGTCTCATGTCCATTTTTCCTTGATACAAGGGGACAAGAGGGATAGGAACATGTTCCCCCTATCAAGAAAACATGTTTCATCACTTGAAAGTCACAACTTGAAGGGTTATGAGTGGTAGAACAACTTTATTTTTAGTCAAATTTTTCCCCCTCCTCATGATGCATGCACCCATGGCACATTTTTGAGCTATTTTTTTCCTTTTCCCTTGTTCCATAGTGCAAGGGGATAATAGGTACAATAACGTGTGCTCCACCTCCTTTACTTAGCCCCTAGACACATGCTAGACCATAGTTGAGCCCCGAAATCTTGTTTTCAGCCCCCTTCATCTCACTTTCATGAAACCCATTATTGAAACTTTTCTTGATCTGGTGCAAAGTGAATTTTTGTGCCCCTCTTATCCCCTTGCTTCATTTTCCCCCTATTTTTAGGGTGTAACTCCACGTCAACTACCAGCTAGCCCTAATTAAGCTTAAATGGGTTAAAAGTGAGTTTAAATGTGCAAATAAGGTATAAAGCCTTTTTATTCAAACATTTAGCATTGTTTTTATTTAAAATGTTTTTTTCTATCAAGATCTCTTCTATGTTGTTATGGTACTAAAAATATGTTAGGGACCTCCATGTCCAAAAATGGAAAGTTCATCATGTCTCTCAAACCCCTTGTCTGTTTTCCATGAAATTTTAACAATAGCTCATTCTCAAAAATGAATTTCACACGCTTTATCTCTTTAGTGATGTCATGGTATGATTTATTTTCTATTTGAGAAATAATTTTCTATCCATGAACTCTATTTTTTCCCAAAATTGTTTAAAATGTAGTTGTATATTCCCAGTGACTTAGTGAGCAAAATTGCCTAGAAAATTGGAGCATATGATCCTCATAAGATTAGATTTCATTTGACCCATTGCTTGCATGATGAAGTGGATTATTTTTGAAGATATGGAGGATAGATTTTTCTCATAGTATTTTTCCCTCTTTAATGAAATCTACATTTTCCCAGTGATCTAACTAGCCAAAATGCCTTAAATTTGGAGAAAATGTTCTTCATAAAATCAATTTCCATTTTATCTATTTATTGCATGATGATGTCTAGAGTATTTTTTGAGATATAAAGGACTGATTTTTCTCTTGGTATTCTTCCCTCTTCGATGAATTTTTTACTTTCCCACTAATATAGAAAAGAGAATCATCTAAAATTTAGAGCAGAGCATCCTAATGAAATAATAAAACTTTTGAGACCACTCTTACTCCATTCTAACACCCAGAAGACCCACTTCTTAAAAATAGTAATTATTACCAAGTTACAGAGTCTATATATAGTAAGTATTGGAAACAGTTAATTTCCTAAGTTTCCTTCACTTCTTACATATCAATAACACTCATAAGTGCTAAATTTTTACACTTACTAAAAATAGACATCTTGGAATTTGACTTACTAAAAATAGCAAGTGTTGGGATTGTGGTCAAAATTTTCATACTCAGTCATCTCACTGACCTTTGTTATCATGGAGCTCAAACACTCAATTTTGGAGCCAATTTCAACTTCAAACATTGAGTATCCTAATAAGAGTGACAGTGATGTAACATGTAAATGGAAGAATTAAAAACAAGGATGTTGATTGAAGACTAAACAAATGCAGAGGAGAATGTATTCTCAATGGGCTATTTAGGGTTGTGTTGGGGCTCAAAACTATACTCTTGATTTGATCATGGAAGATCATGAATTTTGGGAAAACATGGGACTATCTCTAAGTGTGGGACTTATGGCTTGATACAGACCTCCAGAAAAGGACAACTTCCTATGTTTTGCATATTATGATAATCTACAGAACAAAAACTATCATAATTCTAAGACTAATCCTAAAACTAACTTACAAGAACACATCCAATGAATCAGGGAAAGAGGGGAGGAAAGAGATGTAAAAAGTAAATCCTAAGCTAAAATGGGCGATGATAAAACCAAACAGAAATGTGTAACTTCTTTGGTTCTAAGAGAAAAAAATACAAGTTTGTAAATGAGTATATTGAAGGATGAACATAAATCGAATGTGATCAAGTAAAAAATGTGAAATACACAAGATGGAAGAGATATTCATGTCAAATGTTGAACATTTGACATAAAGAAATAAGCCACACTTGTATTAATAGATGTTTAACTATTTACTTACAAAGACAAGGAAATAAAATCCTCCATTCATAAGTTGTAGAGGTTGAAAGCATGAAGTTTGATTTCACAAGCATGAAACTCTGAAACATGTGAAGGAAGAAAATAAGAGAATAAATATTATGTGTGTGAGCACTTAAATTTATAAAACTCATTAAGGAAGAGAGAGAGAAAGAGAAGAAAGAAGGACCACCATGTTGGAGTACTAATCCCTGAAATCTTGTTGAACAAGCATGGACACCATGATCTCGTGCAATCCATGTATGACATGGACATCGTCTGAAAAGATCCAACTACCACATCACGGCACCTTTATTTAATCGTACACCATCAGACTATGCAGGACAATGTCATACTTCATTAGATTCTAGTTAGTGAAGTGGTTGGCTGCCTAGTTTGGAAACAAGCATAGATTTTGCTTGTTCCTTGTAGTCTTAATTTGATTGATAGTTCTCTGAAGCCTTCCATACTCCATGATTGATGAGCATAATTCCCTTTGCTTTTTAGTGTTTAAATGTTTCCACACTCATCCCTTAACCATTTAGCACTCTTCCTATACAGTGGTAGTCTTTCCTTCCTTCCATGTACATCATTTTATCATTGACTATTTTCCTTCATTCAATGACCCTTGAACACCCATAGAACACTACAATCGGGGTGCCTACAGAACACTAGGGCATTGTTACATGGACTCTAACCTTAATTTCTTCCTAACTTTATTTCCTTCATTGTGTATATCTCTAAAATTATCTTCCATGTGTCGTGGCTTCACTAGAGTGGACTTCATTTTTTGGCACTCACTCAGAGTTAAAAAACTCCACGAGATAATATTTTTTCCAATTCTACATAATGTTGTGTCTTTCCATGTTACATAGTGCTAATATTTCTTCCACCCCTAGACCCATGGACTCTGTCCTAAGCCAATTTTCAAAATTTTCACGGGCGTGTTACCCCGTAATTCTCTGACTTGATTTTGAACCGTGAGATATTGATTGATGCCATAAGAGATTGATTTCATCAATGCTACAAATATATAGCAAAATCCATGAAGCACTATCTCCATCAAATATTCACCTATGTACTTTTCTCGATTCTCCTTTGTTTTTTAGGTTAGGAGAACTTGTAGAACACTACATGACTATATTCGGCAGAATGCTAACTTAGTCTTATGTAGATTTCCTAAGAAAAAACTGGATAATTTCATATTTTAATGAGTTGTTCAAAATTACATGGGGGTGTGATTTTAGACAACAGTTTAGTGACCTCCAAGGGACATCTACCTATTAGATGATGAAGACAAGTAGCCTTAAATTATCCATTAAGCATGGAATCAAGCATAACCTTGACGAGAATGGATTTCAACCTTTAAAATATTGTCTCCTAAATCCACATGAACTTAATATTGTACTGAAGTTTGATGTTATGGAGGTGAAAGAACGTGCACTAAAGGATACTCCAAATTTATGAGTTCTACCATGGAATTTTCTCTAAAATGACCCGTGTGTGGATTCAAGGGGCTTCCAAAACCTATGTACAAAAGGGGAAATTATACATGTTTCAAGTAAAACATACAGAGAGTACACAAGAACTTATTATAAAACAAATATGATCACCACAAGGATTGAGTAAAAGGAACTCAATCGGTGATCAACAAACAAAAAAGGAGGGAACCTCTAACAAAAAAACAAAAAACACACAAGTATTTACAAGATGCAATGAGATATAGTAATGGGAATATTTAAGATAAATCCCATTGACTAGGATCTGTAGGTATTTTCCATTAATGTAGTTTCATATTGTCAAGATCTTAAGTGAAAAATTTGGATAATTATCAAGAACTTTCCATTGAAGTGGAAGATGGCCTTATCATGTTAGGAAAGGTCAAGAATTATTCATTGAGGAATAAGGTCAAGAATTCTAAAGATGAAATTGTTGATCTTTTGTTGAAAAAAATGGTCAATTATCAAACTATATTGAATAATAAAATTACTCAACATACCGCATATCAAAATCAAATTGTTGAATCACCTCTAAGGCTTGCCTTGGAAGATCCACCAGTTAATTCAATATGTTGAACCTATCAATATGAAGGAGAAGAAATTGTTGAATCAAAAATTGAAAGAGAAGAATAAGATGGATATGCCAATATAATATATTTTGAATACTCATCTGATGAAGATATTGAAGATCCCATGGCTGATTGAACTTATTTGAATACTCTTGTGTAGTGTTCACCTGGTCATAAATTGAGAAAGAGGCCTCTTCTTCCACTTCCTAAGCAAAGCAATCAAATCCTCAAACTGTAACTCTACAAAAAAACAACAACAAAAGGAGGGTCATCATTTCCCACTTCCATGGGGTTAGTCAAGAAGAATCCTAAGACTACTTTGTTCAAGACTCCATCTACCTCTTTGAGTAAGTCTATTTCATCTCCTCTTGTCAAATCAGATTATGCTTTTGTTGATCCTAAGAATGTAAATCCTACTCATGTCAAGTCTGGCATAGCTCATGATGTGCCTACCACTTCTTCATCCTTTGACATCATTGACCAATTCAATAAATCCAAAATTTACTTTTTTTAGTCTTATTACTTGAGAACTCATCCCAAGAAATTTAATAAGCTTGTCTAGTTTATCAAAGGAAGTAGTTCAAATTCATGTTCAAAAAATGTAAGCACCAAAGAACCAATTCCCACTTATATCACCACCACTTCTTAAAACATCCTTAACTCAACATCATCCTCTTTTGATAATTTGGAACCCTTCTATATCTCTTTATTGGTCAATGGATATAAATTAAACAACTCTATCATTAACTCTAGTACCTCTGACAATGTCATTCCTACCAAAGTTTTCAAATCCCTCGGTCTTACTCTCAACCCCACTACTGGCCATTATTACTCCATGGAAACCAAATAAGTACCTCTCATTGGTTAGGTTAAGTTGCTCAAGTAACATTTGTGGCTTTTCCTAACAAAAAAATCACAATGAAAATACTTGTGGTAAACATGTCAAATTTGTATGGTATTTTGTTGAGCTAGATTTTCTATCAAAATGTTGGTGGATATATACAGATGGATTGGTTGTATGCCACCATTCTCTTTAATGGTAAAAATAATAATCTCCTTTCTATAAGGAAAATGAAATACACAATTCAAAAACCAAATGACCCAAGGGAAAACATCTTACTTCAAGATTTAAGGTATAGTAACTTTTTCATAACTTTAGAGGAAGGTGTTAAGCTGACCATGTTGATAAAGTAGTATGCAAGTGTGATGGAGCCAATTGAGAAACTACATGATGACCTGATGGATCTAGAATTTGATAATGTGTACTTCCCATTGAGTATGGATGCATGTTCTCTACTTGGTGGTGATGAAGGCCATGGAAATATAGACTTATAGAAAATTGATCTTGGGTGACGAGTAGTAAAAACCATGAAGAAAAAGGGATATCAAATAACTACTCAACTTATGAGCCCTAAGTTTCAAATCACCTTCTCAATATATGCAATGAATATTTGTTTGATGAATACGATTGTGAATATGAATCCTTCTCCTTTCCATCAGAAGATGAAGACCTTCTCAATGAGGAATGTATAAATAATAAGATGATTGGGTCTCTTAAAGTTGAATTTACTCAAGTGGAGGATGTCTCCATCATGGAGATGAATTTCAAAAATCAAGATAGTCAAGATGAGGAAAATGATTATTTCCATATTTTATGCCCAACCTTATTCTTAGTCTCCTTTCATGAAGATGAAGCAGTCTACACATCACACTAATTAACTAAAATTGAGACTAAACTATTAGAAGTATAACAAACTAGTTAATCTAATATATGAGGAATAAAATGTTGTAACCTATGCTAACGCAATATAGAATATTTGCAAATAACTATATTAAATGAAATAATACCCTAAATGTGCAAAGATGTAAAAGGAAAGGACTTAGCCGATTGTTGGAGACTGTCGTAGGTTGTCACAGGTTTGACTGTGGATCTTGGAAGTAGAAACGATCACTCAAGGGTCCCGCAAAGGTCATATCTAGAAGATATAAGAGGACTACAGCACCTAGGAAGGCATTGGGGTGCCCCGAGGCATCCTAGTCTGTAGAATAGGTTCCCTAGTCTCTGCAAATTCTCATAATCTAGTTTTGGTAGTGTTACAAGATGTCCTGAAATTCTGTCTATCATACTGGATCTGTCAAACTATGTCGCGTGTGTGAGATAATGAAGGAATGACCTGTAAAATACAAAGAATTATTAAAACCTTAAAAATAAAATATGCAAAATGAATGGGTTAGACTAACCTCAGTTGCCACAACATTGGGATTACTAAACTGAGTGTTGAACTACATTTCAAACCCAAATGTAGTTATGGTGTGTGTGTGTGTGCAAGTCGTACCCCAGGTGCTCTTTTATTAGTCACACTTTGTGAAGTAATGAGCAAGAATAGCTCTAACAAAAATGTAATAGTATGTGTGCATGGAATAGAATAGAATCCCTCCCCCTATTATGTGTGTGTTGATGTATATCTCCTAGCCTTGATGCATGACACTATGTGGATACAAGTGATGCAATGGATGCAACTCTAGATAGAGTGATAGTAGTATGTGATACTAGGACCCTCATTATGGTCTCATAAATTTATATTTATTGGGTTCTCTTGCTTTAATTTCATAATTAACCCCGGCATGGCCAACTAGGAAAAAGATAATGATGAAAAATGGCTAAAAGAGGCCCAAAAGAGGAAGGAAAGCAAAACAAGGACCGAGGCACCCCAGGTGGGACCAGGGTACCCCGAGGTGCCCTGGTACAAACCTGGGCACCCCAGTTTAGGATAAACTGATGGGATAATTATGAAATAGCTGGATATGTATAGGAAAATACGCGGGAATTACGAAATAAAATGTAAAAAATAAGATGGCCAAAAGGTGGGATTAATTACTACTTTCTTCGATTAAGAACCCTATAAATAGTAGTATAAGACCATGATAAATAATGCCTAATTTTCATGATTTTATGTCAAAAAAATTCCCCCACTTTTTGTTGGTGAGCGTAACGCTCGGTAACATAAATTATATAGAGATATGTACCTGATATCCATGTAGAGTGTAGTAGAGACGTGCTGATTAACTAGACTCAAGCATATAATGAAAAAAATAAAAAGTGGAGGAACGTGGAGGAACGTGGATTCTAAATATGAAAAATGTGCATAAAAAGTGATAAGAGTGAACCTAGGGTGAAACATGTGTATAGTTGTTGTGGTGTGTAGTGTACCTTCATGGTTACTAAAGGAAAGTGTCATCATGGTGTGTTGTTGTTGCACTGTCATCATTATTGTTTTTGTTATTGCCCCCAATTTGATTACTTGTTTCTCATACGACCGGACCTGTAAGGAGTAAATGATCAAGTAGTCAAATATGTATGTATGTAAAAATGTTGCGTAAAATATGCATGTGTATAGAAATGTGTAAAATACATAAATGTAAATTATGCTAAAAGGAAAGTGTAAATGGAACATCTACACCTTATCCATATCAAGAGAAAGGGTGTAGAAGGATATCATGTACTGCTGCAAGTTTTTTGGGCAATCTCACCCCACCCTAGCTGAAAAAATTTGGGGAGGATTTTCTTTGTATCCTTCAACTCTAACCACTTTTGCTGAAATGTGTGAAGATAAACCTCTATTGTCCTCATTTTTTGGGTGATCCAACACCAATTGGATGAAGTATTATAGAGATGAACACCCACTATAACACCCAAGCTTGTAAATTCTTCTAAAAAATGCTAAGGACATCATGTTCTGTAAATTCCGATGTGTATGAAGTTCGTAGATTATTCTAAACTCACTCATTGTATGTAAACCCATAATTCCAAGGGAAAAAAGTGCATTATAATGAACCCATATAAATATGTTGTGTTAGTATGTAAAACCCTCAATACTTCCCCCCTCTTTAGGGATGCATGAAACGTCACTGAAAGGATAATGTAGCCCCAAAAGAGGACCTACCACATCCTGACTTGTAGAACTCTTCCCTGCAGGGGGAAAGGGAAATAACTTGGTAGAAACCAAGACACGCAAAAAATGGGATGGAAATGCAAAACAAGTATTATTCTAACAACATGAATATTCACTAAGAAAAGTGTAAAATACGTAGAAAATGTAGTGACTACCAAACAAAGTAGTGTAAACACACAAAAAATGATGTAGACCACACAAATCGGGTTGCAAACATGGCACATCACTCACGATGTGACAATACATGCAAGGCTATCATGGCCACCAACAACAAACAAGTGTGCACACAAGAAAAGGGAAAATCCTGCATACAATGGCAGATAATGGAAGACAAGTATAAAAAAAACAAATAGTCATGGAAACATGTAATTCTGCAAAACAATTGTTCAACATGGAACAATTGTTAGCATGTTAAAGCAATAGCCAATATGTCAAAGTGTGTATGAACAAGTAAATTTAATATTCTAAGTATAAAATAAAACAATATCACCTAAATAAGATGAATTTGGATGTCCCCGGTGACCAAAATAGGAAGGGTAGAAGGCGAACATCCATGTCACATGTAAAAGTCATGTATCTACGATCACACTAAAAAAAGGCATGAACACACATGTGTTTATGATATTGATAATTAAATATAAGAAATCAATCTAACATGTGTAGTAAAGTGATCATGCAAAACACTGGCAAGAAAAAGTAAATGCCCCCAAGACAATGCAGTATGTTTTGGATGGATGGAATGGAATACAAGATGGAATGGTAGGAGCAACATGCCCCCCAATTGTATGGAAGTTTATGTAATGATGTTCATATTTTTTCCCCCACAAAAATCAAGAATGAACTGTAAACAAGAGTGTGTCATCAAGAAATTGTCGAGTAGTGTTTTTTGTGTCTAACGCATTGTGATGAGTGTTTATGTGTAGTGATAAAGTGGGACATATAGAAAACTTGTGCATGTACCCTATAAGAAAATAATATATCATGACATTTTGACAATATGATGGGTGAGTGATTATTTAGCCCTAAGAGTATATCACTATGAGATGAAACCATGAGTGATGATTTATCCCTAAGCGTATATCACTATAAGATGAAAAAATGGAGGGCGGTGATTTAGCATAAAGCGTACATGCCACTATATGATGATAGAAAAAGGTTACAATTTAGCCTAAAGCATATGTCACTAGTCCTAAGAATGTCACATGATGAAATGTTGCATGGTGAGTGTAAAGGTCCATTCGATTAGTAAACCTTTGGTAGTCAAGTATTTACCGAGGAACTAAAGTGTGGCATAGGGTAATGAGCTCAATGCATAGAACAATGTAGTTTATGTAGTAATGATGAAATGACTATAGGATAAGTAGAATGTATAAATGGGCATTGTAAATAATGAAATGTAGGATGGGTATGGTTTATAGAATATGTAATACGTAAGATGTGATAACAGGCGTAGATAGAAATAGAATATGTAGTGATAAAATGTAAAGCTAGACCCATAGATATAAGGTAACCTAGCGTAGTATGTAGAACGTATGTGGAAATGCATAGTATGACTATGTATAGGTTATGCGTGGATAACCTAATAATGTATTTGGTGTGTAGGGTAAGGAATAAAATAATGTAGAATATAGGGATGAAAGGTAAAACTAGATGCATAGGTAACGACGACTAGTATAATGTAGAAAGTGAATGAGATGAAAATGTACAATGTATAATGTGACTAAGTGCGTAGATATTGGAATGAGTGTAATGGATAGATGAGGTCTAGTATGATGTATAATAAGTGTAGAATGAATGGTTTATGACACACAATGTATGATGGAATGCAATGTATAATGCCTAAGGTGTAGTGTGTGGGGTTCATTGTAATGGTAATTCCTCAACATTCAAGTGTGAACCGAAGCATAAGAGTACATCATCAGGTAGTGACGCTATAATGTATGATGAGTATGCCTAATGCGAGAAAATGAAGGTATGATAATGTGAAGAGTGAGATGTAGAACTAAGTAAATATGCTAGAATGAGGGGGGGATTAGTTAATATGCCCCCCTAAGTGTACTATGATGATGGATATCTATGCAATGATACAAGAGGTGTCATGCCATTGTGGGAGAGTGTCATTTTTTTCGTGATAAGAGTGAGGGCCAACATAATGGTAGGACAAAGCAATAGTAGGACCATATAATGGTGGTGAAACTTGAGATGTGTCTTGTTCATCAGTAGGAGTAGTAGCTTTGAAAAAAGTGAGTGGATGTGATAGAGAAGTGTGACCATCAAATGGTTGATCATCTTAGTAAGCATCATATGTGTCCCTATCGTCAACGTATGTAGGATCTATAGCAGATGTAGGAATTTCAAGATTTACTTTAGGCGGTGATTGTGGTGTATAACTTGGTGAGGTGGTTGATACCTTTAACAGAAGAGGAGTGAGACCATCCTGTAAGAGGAGGTTGTTTATGTTGATTTGGTGATGTTAGAGATGATTGGAGAAAATGTGGCATATCTATGTTGATGGTTTGGTTGCTTCGGCATACTCTTGAATTCCCTTAGAAGTAATGACATGATGCTTATTAGATGAATCAGATTTAACAACCCATTGAGATGTAATAGATGTAATAAGTAGAGATGACCATGTAACATAACATTGTGCATTGAATGAGATAAAACCTTGATACTCAAGATGTTTAATTCTTTTTTTTTTAAGCATAAAAATCATTGTCATTATGTCCATTGATTTAATGATAATTATAATATGGGAGACCATGATAATTTTCAAGCCGACACGGAGGATAACCATGAGTATATGGAAAGTTGATTAATAGATGAGTTATACGTTTGGGAAGAACATCTTGTTGTGTAGCATTGATTTTAAACTTAAGAGGCATAGGTTAGTGGCAAGATTTGAGGTTTGCTAATATGAGCACATGTAGAAGACCTAGGATGGATATGAGAAGAATAATAACTGTGATCCTAATAAGTATCCTTAAGCTATTGAATTTCATATTTAAGAGATGTGATTTTGGATTCCATAGCTTGAAATTTATCTTGAAATACAAAATGAAGAGCTCAAAATTTATTTCGAAATAAAGAATTAAGAGCTTGAATGGATTTTCAAATAGATTTATTGGAAGTGGAATCAAGGGAATCCACAGAAAGACAACCAAAAATAGCGTTGACTTGGGTAGGTAATATGTTGATAGGAAAACATATATTCTATAGGGTTTTTTACAGAGTGTATTTACAAGATGGATGCACTTTAATAAATTAAAGCAAAGAGACTTGACAAATATTAGAAGCCATGGTATAAAAGATGAGAAAATCCCTAGAACAAAGGTGGATTCAAAGTTTAGGTTCACCAAAAATGATTAACTAAAATTGAAAATCAACTATGGAAAAGTATAGACAACTAGTTAATCTAATATAATAGGACTAAAATATTGTAAATTACACTAAAGACGGTATATAATATTTGTAAATAATTATATCAAATGAAATAAAACCCTAAGTATGTAACAAATGTAACAAGGAAAGGACCTAGCTTGATTGTTAGGTACTATTGTCACATGTTGTCGTAGGTCTGACTGTAGGATTCCTGGAAGCAAGAAACGATCACTAAAGAAGTCTCGTACAGAGGCCATATCTAGAAGATATGAGTAGGAGTGTAGTTCCCAGGAAGGTATTGATGCACCCCGAGGTGCCCCGAGGCACCTTGGCCTATAGAATAGGCACCCTAGTCTCTAAAAATGCTTAGAATCTATGTTTTCCGGCAGTGTCGCAAGATACCCTGGAATATCTGTATGTATGTCAAAATGGATCTATTGAACTGTGTTGGATGTATGAAATAATGTCGGATGAAGGGATGACCTGCAAAAGACAAAGAAGTATCAAAAACCTAAAAATAAAATATGCAAAATGAATGGGTTGGACTAACCTGAGCTGCCACAATAGTGGGCTTACTAAACTGAGTGTTGCACTACATTTAGTACCCAAATGTAGCTTTGGTGTGTCTGTGCATATGCATGGTGTGCCCTAGATTCCCTTGTGCCAGCCACACTTTGTAAAGTAGCGATCAATAATAACTATAGAAAATGTACTAGCATGTATGCATGGAATATAATAGAATCCATCCCACTATCTTGTGTGTGTTAATGAAGATCTCCTAGCCTTGATGCATGTCACTATGTGGATGCAAGTGATGCAATGGATGCAACTCTAGATAGAGTGATAGTAGTATGTGATGCTAAGGCCTTCATTATGGTTTCATAACTTTAACTTTATAGGGTTCTCTTTCTCTAAATTCATAATTAACCCTGACATCAGCTGACAAAGAAAAATGATAAGGATGAAAAATGGCTATAAAGAGGCCCATAAAGAGGCAGGAAGATGCAAAACAAGGACCGTGGCACCCTAGGTGGGCCTCGGGGCACCCCGATTTTAGGCTAAAATGATGGGACTGTGACAAAATAGGTGGATATGCATATGAAAATATGCGGGAATGAAAAAATAAAAGGTCAAAATAAGATGGCCAAAATGTGGGATTAATTATTATTTTCTTCACTTAATAACCCTCTAAATAGTATTATAAGACCGGGCTAAATAATGCCTAATGTGCATGATTTTTTGTCTACACACACCATAGTGATAATAAATTCAAATGTGATCCAATATTTGTGAAGGATAATTTTTTAGAGCAATTGAGAAACATGGAGTACCAAGAAGCTTGTGATGGGGTTCACAATATCAAAATAGATATTGAGAACCAGCTAATAGAGACCATGGTCATGAAGAAGAAGAAAAATAAAGGTAGAATTCCCATCAAATACCATAATCCTTGGTGTGAAAATGGAAATCTTTGTATGATCAAGACTCATTCTTATAGCACCAATAGAAAATTACAAATTGGAATAAATTTGAAAATAGATTATCATAATGTCAGAGAAACAAAGGCAATGAGCTATTAGAGTGGACCTCACTTACAAGAAAAATTATGAAAATTTTCCTTAAAAATTAGAAATGGGTCATATTTCATTGATCCCGTCAATGGGTTTGCAAAGAAAAGGAATTCAGTGTTACTCATGCATTGGTAAAACATTAAGATGAGAATTAGTGCTACAATGAAAGTGGGTTGTCCCCAATATATACCATAGCTGATTTAGGAATGTTGTATCATGGTTTCCCTTTCTGTTGTGTGTTTCCCTTTCCATTATGTGTTTCTCTTCTTTTTTTTTTTCAATTGGTTGTGTTAGTAGCTTTGCTAGTTATTCAATGTGGTGACTTTTTGGCCCAATGGATAAAGCACTAGTCTACTCCTCCATAAGATGTATCAGGTTCTTCATTACCTCTTATGGTCTAATGTCCCTTATTTAGAGCCATTTGTTTCCATGTTAAATGTATAGCATGCAAAATTGAAAATTTTGATCATGACAACTAATCCCACCATTTGAAAATCCATAATGTAACATTCCCATTTTAAGACATTAGAACAAGGAAATTTTTATTTTTTTTAAATATATAACGTTCTCTATTCCAAATTATGTAATTCAAAAGACACGACTAATTTTTAATAATTGTTCACTATCTAATTAATGTAATTTAGAACACACAATACTTTATAAAACCAATGTTCTCTGTTCACATTTTTTATAATATGTAACACACATTCAATGCCATTCAATCATATAACAGATACCATATGCTGCTGTAATGACTCGAAGAACTACCGATCTCCCATTTTATGGCTCGAAGTTTCAACGATCTCTCATTTCATGACTCGGCTACTTACCAATCCTTCATGTTAATCCATGCATTGTATACTAAGTATACTTGGTTCTCTTTACCGTTTTTGGTTATCGAAGTGTTCCATTTAAGAGGTCTATCTGAATATTTGTTACCAATATTCATCTGAAATCCTACTTCTTAAACTAGGTGATTAGGACAATGCAACCAGCAACTTGCGATACTTTGGCCAAAGATTTTCAAATTCTTTGCATGATCAAATTCTAAGACGTTACACACATCAATGGAATACGTCCTTCACCTCACTTCGTCTGTTATCTAGAATGGTCTTTTCTTATCTCTGTTAGTCCTCTCATCCAAGGTTAAACTTTAACCCAAGATAGCAATATGAAAGAGTATAGGGAGGTACTCGCGGTGACTAAAGGTATGCACACATACCTTGTTCACCCTAGTCGACTGTGTGTGTCTAGTTACCTTTAATCTTCCTTAGTCACTCCGTATACAAGGTCACATTCCTAACTTGGTCCAAGCTTATGTAAACTTTGATGATTCGATTCGGAAGGGCATTGTAACATGTCAGCAGCAAAATTGTGCCGTCATGAAGGCCTAGCCTTCATGAAGACACCATATTGTAGTTGGCATGTGCCAATGTCCTACAGAATCCTCCCATCAAGGGATACACATCCCTCTAAAAGTATGATTAGATTCTTATCCTTAGTGTTTTAAGAATAGGTTTCAACAACCGTGTTGATCCTCTAACCTCCCTGTTCGTTACTGTTGCATAGCTAAGAAGAACTTAAATTCTCTTATAGCTTAATATACATTTACTCCTTATTACAAAAGGATTGCATATTTCCATCTTATTTCTTTAATTTAAGCTTCAAACTAACAGTCCACTTCATCTTAACGTAGTAAGATCAACTTACTAAACTTAACCAAGTTTTATTCGCAACCGAATTTAAATTCAGAATTCCATCTCATTAGGCATCATTTAAATGAGGCCTAATCCCAAATGAATGTATTCATTTATTTACTATAATATTACTTCATTTAAGGTTTGACATGAGGAGATATGGTTCCTCATACCGAATATCCTTTGATCAAAACCTCCCAAGGATATTAATGAAATCAGAAGACAAAATTCAATTGTCTCTTTACTAATATTCATTATTTTATATTCTAATTCCGAATATCATTCATTTAAGAGTTCGTATTCACTTTACTCTTTACTAATGTCAATTTAAAATCCATATTGACCTAAGTATTAATTAATTTTCCATTCCAACTTAAAAGTTGTATTCAAGTAAAGAATAGATAATATGTCCCTTAAAAATTTATCAACCATCATTTGAATAAATCCAAATTCAATGAATAAAATTATATTTCCAATCTTATACAAACAGTTCCAAGGTGGTACAACCATTAAAATAACACACCTTCTTCTTTTACTCATTACTCTAGATTAAAATTCATACAATATACAAGTCCATACTACTGGACTTCATTCATGCCAAACAGCATTAACAACTCGTAAAGAAAGAAGAATACAACTTTTTCTTTTTCCATTTCCTTGTAGAAGAATAATAAATTCTCAGAAAAGATCCATCCTTAGCTAATCAGAAGAAGCATCATAAAACAACATGTCTTCATTTTTACTCGTGAAAATCATCTGCAAAATTTACTTGCACGGGTCAATTCATCAAACTGAGCATATTAAGCACTTATCATTAAAATGAGGTGCTCTTGATTAACTGTCTCAATAAAAGAACTCTACTTTTATGAAACGTCTCCTAATAGAGATAAACATCATGTAATAGTTAAGCACCAATAAGGTTGAACAATTTAACAAACTGATTTCAATAATTAGCTTCATTTCAAACAGTAATAATAAATATCAGCACACCAATTTCTATATTGGCTAACCTGTCATGATGTATATTTCACCATTATCATAGTTGTTTTTAATGAAAAGAAAATAGTTCATTCTAAACTTAGATAATACTAAAGGAGTATTTTCTCTAAACAATCACGTATTAAGACAGCTATATGAAATGATTTATAGATTTTTTTTCGATTGCATGCATCGTCCACCCCATTTCATCACCAAGAATGAATTCCATATACTAAGTCAATTTTTAAATTACGATAGAACTTTCTTACCTTCAGGTCATCCACTGGACTTCAACTATATCAAATGCAAAAGTGAGAAGAAACCTTACGACACAGCAACAAACTATTTAACTTCCCAAAATTTGACAAACATCATAGTACTTCTTTCAATTCAAAAAAGAAGAAAAATAGTAGTTAAAGGGCAGTCACTTACGCCGAAGGCATTAGAAAATTCATTCAATATCAAATAATAGAATTTCAACTAGGTAAGAGAAGAAAAATAGTTATTACTTCCGATTACCCACTCAATATTCTCTTTCCTTTCATCACAATCGAACAGGATGATTTGAACAAGAAGTGATAACAACCAACGATAACAGTCAAGGAGAGAGAAAAATTAAATCCAATAATTGAATGAAAGAAGAAGATTCATATTACCTATTCTCAATACTTGGCCGAGTATCAACTATATAGTACAGACATGTTTTCAATAGGGTAATTTTCCCTGTACAAGACTATTACAGTAATCATAATTTACTAACTATCATTTAAGGAAGTACTCTTGAATTCATTTTACATCTAACCCGCAAATATCAACAACAACTGAATCTTTCAATTTAAATCATTTTCAATAATTATTCACCAAAAACGAACATTTCCAGCTAGGTCTGAAACAAGCAAGAATGTACAGCAAGCTATAAGACCATAATTATTCACCAAAAACGAACATTCCAGCAAGGTCTGAAACAAGCAAGAATGTACAGCAAGCTATATGACCATAATATCATTGTAATAAAAAAAGAAACCATCTTTTCAACCACAAGAACAAGAATCTACTCTAGTACGGTTCTAATCAAACACAATGAAAAAGTTCAAATATGCAGTTCCTTTATTTATATATATGTATCAATGGATTCAAAGAAGGATAAACGATACACTCTACTCCAATCACCAAATAACCAAGTTATTCTTTCTCAATTTTAAATAATCTATTCCCCAACAAACATTCATGGCCTTCAAACCAAATATGGAGTCATTACTTCGTTTTGAATCAAGAAAGGGTAAGACGATACAATAAATTCACTGTCCCCAAAAGAATTCACTTTCTATGCACTGTAATACGACCAGAAAAATAATTCATGCAAACAGTTCCATCAAGCATTCTCACGGTTTTTCCAAAACCATTTACACGCTCAGAACTTAGAAAAAAAATTTCACGTCACTGTTACTTCCATCAAATCAAACCCATAATGGGAGATAATCCGAATACCCATTACATAAAATAAATTTCAAACAGCAGAGATGGGTTTGTTTCATTTACCATTCTAGAAAGAAAATACCATTTTTTCTCTAGTAAGCATTTAGAAAAATACCCAAGTCATATTTATCTCCAAAGGACAACTCAACCCAGAAATCATAGTAACCATATCAACATTTTCATTTTACAAAAACACCCAATATAAGAGCAGAGTTCTTTTAATGAAGACACTTAACAAAGAGCAAAACGGTTTAAAGAGAAGAGCTCAACATGCCTGTAAAACTTCTTGTTGCTTTAAGAAAACCACGTTCGCACCCATAGGAGTTACTCTTTTCCACGGCGACAACAACAAGTTTTTCCCCAATGATCTCCTTACTTCCACAGGCTCAAAAACAGCCGTGGGTAATCAAAACAATGGCAATAATGACTAGAATAGTTGCAGGTTTGAAAGAACCATAAAAGAAATGCAGAGTAAAAACTCAAAACCTGAATGAATAACAATGACCACAAAAATTTCTTCTTTCCCCTTTCCAAGGCGAGCTGGTCACCAAAACCAAGATCAATAAATGCATTGAATGCATTGTTGTTTCCTCTATCTCCATGCCACCACCGACTCAGGTTTGGCGAGTTCCACTTTTTTAAATATTTGCATGTAATTTCAGTTTTAACTTGTTGGTCCGAAAATCTGTCGCTTGGACAGATCTATGGATAGACGAGCCAACAGTGTGCAAGGCATAGCCCCTCTTTGAGTCAGCAAAGTGAAACTGGTTTATTGCTATTCTACTAGCAGGAATCTATGCAAGTCTCACAGATTCTGCCTTCGGGGGTTTGGGATCTCATCCCAGTAGGGGTGCTTTCGACTGTGAAAAGAAAGGAAAGGAAGAGGGGATGAAGAAAGAGTAGGTCCGAAGGAAGAAAAGAAATGAATTCCAAAGCAGAAAGGTCAGAAGATTTATGTTTTGGGATTGGTAGTAAATAGAGCCAAACCTACTTGCATAAACAAACAAAGCGAATACTGATGATGAATAAATGACAAAAAAGTAGATATGAATCTAACAGAATAAACACATACAAATCTAACATAAGAAAGGTCTGATGCATAACACAGCTATTCAGCATAAAGTCTCAATATTTGTATTACTGTTTTCTTCTGTTACAAGAAAGCTCAAAGTCTTTTTCCTTCACATCTATTTTTCATCTAAAAGATATTCATCCATCCCACAATACAACAAGTATTGGGGTATATATAGAAGAAGGAGAGAAAAGAAGGCCAAAAAGGAACCAACAACTATTTACAAAGATATTTACAAAATATCTAAAAGTCACGTTGACTTTTTACAACTTGATGGATGACATCATCCCATGATGCAACATGGATGACGTCATCATTTGTATCAACATACTCCAGATATTTCTGAAAAGAAAGACGAAGAAGAGAAAGAGAAGAAGAAGAAGAAGAAGAAGAAGCAGCAGCAGCAGCTACTCATCATCGTCATCCTACGGCCGAAAGGTGGTGGACAGATTTTGTTGCTGCTCAGGTGACGAGATATGGAACTGAGAGCGGTATTCCATGAACTTGTTGATTATTGGCCCTAGTTGATCCTGGGAAGGATCCTTGTGCCATTCACTAATTGCCTCACAAGTCTCCCGCTCATCTATGAGATTCTCTGGGAGTTTGGAATAGTCCTTTTCCACCTCAATGAGGAACCCGATGAAGTCCCTACAGGCCAGCAGGGTTATTAATAGATTCTGTGTCAAATGTGACCTCTGGCCCTGTTCCTTGAGAAGTGATCTCCTTGAAGATCCGGGTGGTTTCATCAGCTTTCCTTAAAGTGAAGGAAGGAGTAAGTAACCCTGGCGACATATTAAGAACAATTCGTTCCATTTGGTGCATCGCATCCAGGGCTTCTTCCTTGACTTTATCAATCTTTTCTAGAATAAATTCTAGCTGATCCACCCGGTAGTCCAGAGTGGACATGATTTTGTTGAGGGCTCTTGGATGGTCGAAAACACCAAACTTGAACAGATCTTCGACTGAACAGTCAAACATTTGTTGGAAGGTCTCGTGTTGTAGTCTGGCATGTTCCAACTCTTCTGATATGGGCCCTGCTAACGCTTGGAGCTCTTTATTCACCTTACTGATGTTTAGGTACAATTCGGATAGCTCGGTGATCACTTTTTCACTGTCTTTGAGGATTTGGCTCCTCCAAGCAGAAACGGCCATACCCTGCTCGCCGATCTTGGCATACTCATTAATTTTCTCCTGGCTGAGAAGCTCAAAAGTCTCGGGCGGCAGTTGTGGGAGGTGCACTACCCTCATCTGGTCTTGGATAAGTGCTTGGAGTAAATATTTGTTTTGCTCCTTCAGTTGCCTTTTCTCTTCCTTTATCTCTTTAAGCTTCTTGCAGAGGGCGTCAACTACAGAAAGAGCCTCCCCTTGAAGACTTTTGGAAGATGTCCCCATTGTGACTTGGGTCACAGTGAAATCTGTCGGAGACAGATCCTTTTTCTCTTTGAGGGGATTGGGGTATGCGATTTCCATAACTCTTTCTCCTACAACACTTTGAGAGAAGTGCGTGACAGGCTTCTGCTTCTTCGCCCCCTTAGATGGGATCACGGAAAATTCCATCGGAGTGATGGGAACTTTCCTCTTTTGCTGACTTAGCTACTGAGAGATCCAAGCTGGACCCACGGTAGAAGGACCGGAAACAGAGGAGGGGGCAGCTGCAGTAGTAGAGGGGAAAAACATGGAGACACGCGGCGGCGGCATTGAGAGGATAGCCGAAGAAGTGCCCACGGAAGGAAGGGAAACTACAGCTGCGGAAGACATAGGAAGGGAAGGGAGCTTGGAGATAAGGGAAGAAATGGAGGAGGATAGATCAGCGAGGGAAGAGAAGATAGACGAAGAAGCGGGGGAAACAGTAGAAGAAGGAACAGAAGACACGACCAAAGGGATGGTTGCTTGAGTCACTCGAGGAGGGGAAGGAAGAGAAGAAGAAAGGATAGAAGGGACCTCAGTTGTTGTAACAATGCTGACATCCTGAGTGGATGGGCTAGTGGGAATATCCTCTTCTGCTTCTTTCTCTGGTGTGACCAGAGTTATTACCTGCTCGGGTGCCGCGGAAGGAGGACTCTCAGGGGCTTCTTCCTGAATGGTGCTGGATTCACCTTCTACGCCTTTGCCCTTGCCTTTAGGCTGCTTTTTGGATCGTGGAGGTGTGTTGCCCAACGGGGAGGTTGTGAAATCGACCCCAAGGTAGATTAGTCCGTTCATACGGCACCAATGCTCTGTCCTACGCAGAGTCTCCTTGACCCTCTCCTCAATTGTCTGAGGGGCCTTAGTTCTATCAATGGCTGGAAAGGGCCAATTGTCCCCATATGTGTTAGTATATACCTTGTCTATTTCATCTTCCGCAGTTTGGAAGCCTTTGGGGACAATGGCTATCCCGTATTGGATGATTTCTGCCAATGCTAGGCAAGAATGATCCTTTCTCCTAAGCTCCACCTCATGGATGATGTCAATGTAAATGTCCTCGATCTGAGGGACGTGGATTGGATCAAGTTTAGCCCTTGGCAGATAGCTCCTTGGGTCGAAGGTAGGCATGGCTGGGAAATCATGTCTTAAATTGAGTAGCTCCAGCTCTGCGAACATTTCCTTCGCCTTGTGGTGGGTAGAGCATGTATACCGGCCCACTGTGAGGGGGAAAGGAGTTCCATCCTTCTTTCTTTTCAGGCATTTCTCGTGGCATGTGATCAACTACCTTGACAGCTCCAGTAGAATCAATTTAGGTCCAGCATACCTCGGTAGCCTGGTTGGCTCTCCTAAAAAGTTGGCAGCCCTTATATAGGTGAATGTGGGAAACTGGGTGAATAGGGCCCCCCATTTCTCAGTGGCTGCTACTATGCTTTTGGTCATGCGACCATAAGTCATATTCGGTCTCAATAGGTAGATGATGTGATAGAAAAACACATCGTTAATTTTTGTAAATTGGGAGATGCTATTCTCCAGCCTCAATTCCAGGTAGTATTCATATATCTTGACCTGAGGCCAAACTCCACTCCGCGTTAGGCCTGGATAGTTCCTCTCTGATGCTGTAGCGTAGACCACGTAGGAGTTCATATGGAATGTCCCCATTGTGCTAAATTGTTGTAACTGCTCAGAGATTGTGCTGCTTATAATTTCTCCCCAGCAGAAGCGCTGATCAGGCATATTCTTGTTCATGGTCTCTAAGTACCGCAGCATCCATTTATGGAAATAATGTGCGTCAGAAAGCCTGAAGACCCTGCTCAGGAATGTAATGGTGTCACTGAGCTCCTCTGAGAAGTCGTTGCGGTGGATGATTTGGGGGCCACCGGGTTACTACCTTTTTGTTTTTCAAGTAAACCTCGTTCATTAGTTGCATACACTGATCTGCATTGTCATCCCAGGCCTTAATGCAATCTGCTTGACTGATGGCTACAAAATGCCGTGGTGAGGTATGCCGAGTATTATCTCAAAGTGACGGGCAGTGAGGTCAATGACTACCTCGCCCTTGCTGTTTACAACACACCTTGTGCCTTTGTTGTAACATTGGGCAATCACCATCAAGAATTCATTGTTGATGGCGCTGGACCGGGATTCCACCAACAAAGTGCAGGGGCACTACCTATCAGTTTGTCCATCCATGGAATCCTTGTGACTTTCTGAGTCCTGGCCCAGAATTCCTCCATATCAATATGCCCCAATTCTGAGTCTCTGACGTCTAGGCTACACTCGGCCTAGGACTCGGGCATTCTGACCCTTTGATATTTATATTTCATCTCTTCTTCTGTAAGCTTGGCCAAGAAATGCAGTCTGTATGGATGTATGGAATGGATGGCAATATGGAATGATAGGAGAAAATGTGCCCCATCGAAGGATGGAAAGTGTAGGCAAGAAGTTTACTGTTTTTTTTCCCCTCAATAGTCAAAAAATGATGAAACATAAATGAGAGTGCTATCAGGAAATGTCGAGTAGTGTTTAGTTATTTCTCGCGAATTGGGTTGGTGTGTTATATGTAATTAGTGAGAAAAATATGGACATGTGGAAAGATATGCATGGACCCTATAGCCGAAGCATATATAACAACTTGTTGAATATATGATTGGTGATTTATCACTAAGCGTATATTACAATATGATGAAAGGATGAGTGATGATTTATCCCTAAGAATTCACTATAGAATGAGTGGATGGATATGGGTGAGGATTTATCCTAAAGCGTATGTCACTATGAGATGGAAGGAGGGAGTGGTGATGTAACCTAGGGTGTATACCACTATAAAATGATATAATGGGTAATGATTTAACCTAAGGTGTTGTAGTCCTACGAGATGAAATGGAAAAGGTGTTGTGGTGATGTAAATAAGGTGTATACCATCTAAAAGATGATAGATAGGTCCAATTTTAACCTGAGGGGTATGTCACTAACACTGAAAATGTCACATGAAGAAATGGTGCATGGTGACTTTAAGGTCCATTTTATTGGTAAAACCTTAGTAGTCAAGTATGGACTGAGGAACTAGAGTACGTCATAAGGTGGTGAAAAAATGCGCAGAACAATTTAATGTATGTAGTAATGAAAAAATTACTATAGGATAAGTAGAATGTATAAATTTGTGGTGTAAATATAGGATGTGTAGGGTGTATGGAATACGAATAGTTAATGTGATGTAGGTATAATATAAATAGAATAGTAGCTGATAAATGTAAAGTAGGACCATATATAAAGGAATCCTAGCGTAGTATGTAGATTGTATGTGGAAATGTGTAGTATGACTGTGTACAGGTTATGAGAGGGTGTCCTAATAATGTATGTGGTGTGTAGGGTAAGGGATGGTATAATGTAGAATGTAAAGATGAAAATTGAAAACTAGACTCATAGGTAATGACAACTAGTATAATATAGAAAATGTTGATGAAAACCGCCGTGTATAAATGTGGACAAAGTGCGTAGATATTGGAAGCATGTAATGCATTAGGTGAACACTAGTATAATGTCGAATAAGTGTAGAATGAATGGCTGTTATGTTGGAGTGTAATGTATGATTGAAATGTAGTAGATGCCTAAAGTGTAGTGTGTGGGGTTCAATATCTGGTGTAATCCCTCACCATCAAAGTGTGAACCAAAGCACAAGAGTGTGTCATCGGGTAACGATAGTGGAATGTATGATGAGTATACCTAATGTGAGAAAATTAGGGTATGAGAATGTGAAGAGTGTGATGTAAAACTAGGTAAATATTCTAGAATGAGGGGGGGATTAGGTGTTATGCACCCTAAGTGTACTATGATGATGGAGATCTATGTAGCGACACAAGAGGTGACATGCCTTGTGGGAGGGGAGAGTGTCATTTGTGTCTGTGATAAGAGTGGGGTCAACAAACGGTAGGGAGGAGAATCAAAAAAGGACCATGAGATGGTGTGATTAAACTTGAGATGTGTTGTTATCTTAGGCGTGTGGCTTGGACAAAAGTGATTGGATGTCATTGAGAAGGGTGAATAAAGGGGTCAGCATCTTGTACGCATCATATGTTCCCTATCGTCAAACGTATGTAGGCTCTATAGCAGATGTAGGAATTTCAAGATTACTTTAGGCGGTGAGTGTGGTGTATAACTTGGTGAGGGGTTGATCCTTTAACAGACGCGGAGTGAGAGAATCTGTAAGAGGAGTGGATTAGTGTTTACTTTGGTCCTGTCATAGATGATTGGCGAAAGAAGAGGTGGCTATCCATTGTGAGGGTTGTGCTTTAGGTATCTTAAATTCCCTTAGAAGTAATGACTATGATTGCCATCAGATGAATCATATTTTTAATAACCCATGAGATGGACAAGTGGATATGACCATGTAACGTACATGTGTGGTGAATGATGATATGAAACCTTGAGACAAGATGTTCTAATCTTCATTGTTAAAGCATAACAACATTTTCATTATGTCCATTGTTTGATGAGTAATTACAAAATGGGAGCGAGAGACCAGAATTTTGCACGCCGAAAAGGAGGATAACCATGAGCTAGATGGACAAGTTGATTATTGAGAGTTATGAGTTGGGAAGAAACCATTATTTTTATATGTAGCATTGATTGCAAACTTGAGAGGATAGGTAGAGGCAAGATTTGAGGATGCGAATATGAGCACATGTAGAAAACATCGGATGTATATTGGACGAAGAATAATTTGTGATCTGAGAAGTTCCTTAAGTGTGAATTCATATTTACGAGATGCTGATTATAGATTCTGTAGCTGAAATTTATCTGAACTACAAATGAAGAGCTCAAAATTGATTTGAAAAGTAATAAGAGCTTGAATGGATTTTCAAATAGATGGATTGGAAGGGGAAGCAAGGGAATCCACAGAAAGAAACCAAATAGAGTGACTTGGGTAGGTAATATGTTGATAGGAAAACATATATTCTATAGGGTTTTTTACAGAGTGTATTTACAAGATGGATGCACTTTAATCAATTGAAGAAAAGGGACTTGACAAACATTAGAAGCCATGGTATAAAAGATGAGAAAATCCCTAGAATTAAGGTGGATTCAAAGGTCGGGTTCACCAAAAATGATTAACTAAAATTGAGACTAAACTATGGGAAGTATAGAAAACTAGTTAATATAATATAGGAGGACTAAAATGTTGTAAACTACGCTAAAGAAAATATAAAGATTGTAAATCATTATATAAATGAAATACGACCCTAAAGGGTAATATTGTAAAAGGAAAGGACTTAGCTTATTTTTGGAGATTATCACATGTTGTCGCAGGTCTGACTGTAGGTCCTGGAAGTAGAAACGATCACTCAAGGGTCCTACAGAGGTCAAATCAAGAAGATATAAGAGGACTCCAGCACCCATGAAGGTACTGGAGTGCCCTAGTCTATAGAATAGGCACCCTGGTCTCTAAAAATGCTCTAAATAATGTTTTGGCAGTGTTGCAAGATGTCCTAAAATTCTCTCTGTTTGTCGCACTGGATCTACCAAACTATGTTGGGTGTGTGAGATAATGAAGGAATAACCTAAAAAATAAAAATAAGTATCAAAAACCTAAAAATAAAATATGCAAAATGAATGGGTTGGAATACCTGAGCGTGCCACAATAGTGGCTTACTAAACTGAGGTTGCATACTAGTACCCAAAATGTAGCTTTGTGTGTGTGTGGTGTGGGAATGGGTGCTAGTTTCTCTTAGGTCAAAGTCACTCTTTGTGAAGTAACGAGCAATAATAGCTATAGAAAAAATTAATATTATGTTTGCATATAACATAATAGAATCCCTCCCCCTATGTTGTGTGTGTTGATGTAGATCTCCAGCCTGTGTGCATGCCACTATGGGATCAAGTGAGCAATGGATTGGAAATTGTAGAGCGATTCATATTAGTATGTGAACACTAGGACCCTCATTATGTCCATAACTTTATATTTAGAGGTTCTCTTGATCTAATTTTGTTAATTAACCCCAACACAATGACTAGTAACATGATCCGGATGCAAAATGGCTAGAGAGGCCCAAAAAGAGGTAGGAAGCAAACAAGGACCGTGCACCCTAGGTGGGACCAGGGCACCCAATTTTAGGCTTAAATGATGGGAAGGTATGAAAATAGGTGGAGATGCATAGAAAACTATGACGGGAAGAAAACAAAATAAGGTCACATAAGCGGCCAAAATGTGGGATATTATTATTTTCTTCACTGAATAACCTCTAAATAGTATTATAAGACCGGGCTAAATATGCTAACTGTGCATCTGATTTATTGTCTACACCCCACACCATAGTGATAATAAATTCAAATGTGCTCGCAATATTTGTGAAGGATAAGTTTTTAGAGCAAATTGAGAAACCTGAGTACACGAAGATTTGATGGTGGTTCACAATATCAAAAAGAGATATGAGAACAAGCAATAGAGGACCCTGCGGGCATGAAGAAGAAGAAAAATAAAGTGAATTCCCATCACATACCATAATCCTTGGTTGTGTGAAAATGGAAACTTTGTATATCAGGACTCATTCTTATAGCACCAATAGAAAATTACAAATGGAATAAATTTGAAAAGAGATTCTCATAAGTCAGAGAAGAAACAAAGGCAAGAGCTAAGAGATGGACACACTTACAGAAAAATTATGAAAAATTTTCTAAAATAGAAATGGGTCATATTGCATGGATCCCCGTCAATGGGTTTGCAAAGAAAAAAGGAATTCAGTTTACTCATGATTGGTAAAACATTTAAGCTGAGAATTAGTGCTACAATGAAAGTGGGTGTCCCCAATATATACCATAGCTGATGAGGATGTTGTACATGTTCCCTGTCTGTTGGGTGTTCCCTTCCATTAGTGTTTATTTTATTTTTTTTTTTCAAGTGTTGTGTTAGTAAGCTTTGCTAGTTATTCAATGTGGTGACTTTTGGCCCTCACCCAATGGGATATAAGCATAGTCTACTCCTCCATAAGATGTATCAGGTTCTTCATTACCTCTTATGTCTAATGTCCTTTATTTAGAGCCATTTGTTTCCATGTTAAATGTATAGCATGCAAATTGCAAAATTTGATCATGACAAACTATACCCACATTTGAAAATCAGTAATGTAACATTCGATTGTAAGACATTAGAACAAGGAAATTTTTATTTTTTTTAAATATATAAACGTTCTCTATTCCAAAATTATGTAATTCAAAACACACGACTAATTTTGAATAATTGTTCAACTTATCTATTAATTGTAATTTAAGAAACACACAATACTTTATAAAACCAATGTTCTCGTTCAAGTTTTATAAAGTAAACACACATTCAATGCCATTCAATCAATATAACAGATACAATATGCTGCTGTATGATCGAGAATAACGATCTCCATTTATGGCGTCGAAATTTTCAACAGATCTTCATTTCATGACTCGGCTACCTTACCAATCCTTCTTTAATCCATGCCTTGGATACTTAAGTATAGTGGTTCTCTGTACGTTTGTGGTTATCGAAAGTGTTCCATTAAGAGGTCTTTCTGAATATTTGGTACCAATATTCATCTGAAATCCTACTTTTCAAACTCGGGTTGATTAGGACAATGCAACCAGCAACTTGAGATTACTTGGGACCAAAGGATTTTCCAAATTCTTTGCATTTGATCAAATTCTAAGCCGTACACACATCAATGGAATACGCTTCACCCTCAATCGTATATTGTTATCTAGGAATGGTCTTTCGTAGATCTGTTAGTCATCTCTTCAAAGGTTAAATTTACCCCCAAGATGAGCCTATGAAAGGTATAGGGAGGTACTCGCGGTGACTAAGGTATGCCACCATACCTTGTTCACCCTGTCGTGTTGTTGTCTATTACCTTACTATGTCCAGTCACTCGTATACAAGGTCACATTCCTAACTTGTCAAGCTTATGTAAACTTTGATGCTCGATTCGGAAGGGCATTGTAATAAGGGTAGCAGCAAAATGTGCCGTAATGAAGGCCTAAAAAAATAGCCTTAATGAAGACACATCTTGTACGTTGGCATTGTGTGCAAATGTCCTACAGAATCTCACATAAAGGGATACACATCCTCTAAAAGTATGATTAGTTATTATCCTTAGTGTTTAAGGGAATAGGTTTCAAAAAACGTGTTGATCCTCTAACCTCCCTGTTCGTTAATGTTGAAGGCTAAGAGAACTTAAATTCTTCGATAAGCTTAATATACATTTACTCCTTATTACAAAGGATTCGCATATTTCCCTCTTTATTTCTTAATTTAAGCTTCAAACTAACAGTCCAATTCTCAACGTAGTAAGATAAAATACTAAACGTAACCAAGCTGTTATTCGCAAACGAATTTAAATTCAAGAATTCCATCTATTCGGCCTCATTTAAATGAGGCCTAATCCAATGAATGTATTCATTATTACTATAATATTACTCATTTAAGGTTTGGACATGATGGAGATATGGTTCCTCATACAGAATATCCTTTGATCAAAACCTCCAAGGATATTAATGAAATCAGAAGACCAAAATTCATTGTGCTTCTTTACTACTATTCATTAGTTTATTCTAATTCCGAATATCATTCATTTAAGAGTTCGTATTCACTTTACTCTTTACCTAATGTCAATTTAAAAATCCATATTGACTAAGCTAGTAATAATTTCCTTCCCACTTAAACAAGTGGTATTCAAGAAAAGAATAGATATATGTCCCTTAAAAAATTTATCAACCCTCATTGAGATAAATCCAAATCATGAATTAAAATTATATTTCCAATCTTATACAAACGTTCCAAGGTGGTACAACCATTAAAAGAACACACCCTTCTTCTTGGACTCCATTACTTCTAGATTAAAATTCATACAAATACAAGTCCATTATTACCGGACTTCATTCATGCCAAAAACAGCATTAACAACTCGAAAGAAAGACGAATACAACTTTTTCTTTTTCATTTCCTTGTAGAAGAATAATATAAATTCTCAGAAAAAGATCCATCTTAGCTAATAGAAGACGCATAATAAAACAACATGTCTTCATTTTTTACTTCGTGAAACATCACTTGCAAAAATGTCCTGCACGGGTCAATTCATCAAACTGAGCATAGTAAGAACTACATTAAAATGAGGTGCTCTTGATTAAACGTGTTCTCAAGTAAAGAACTTACTTTATGAAACGTCTCCTTAATAGAATAAACATCATGTAATAGTTAAGCACCAATAAGTTTTGAACAATTTAACAAACTGCTTCAATAAGTAGGCGTCATTTCAAAAGCGTAATATAAAATATCAGCAACCAATTTCGATTAATTGGCTAACCGGTCTTGATGTCATTTCCACCATTATCATAGTTGTTTTAATGAAAAAGGAAAATAGTCATCTAAACTTAGATTAACTTAAAGGCGTATCTTTCTCCTATAAACAATCACGTATTAAGACAGCGATATAGGAAATGATTATAGAGTTTTTTTCGTTGCATGCATGTCCACCCCATTTCATCACCAAGAAGATCCATATATAAGAATTTTAAATACGATAGAACTTCTTACCTTCAGGTATCACTGGACTTCAACTATATCAAATGACAAAAGTGAGAAGAAACCTTACGACAACAGCCACAAACTATGTAACTTCCCAAAATTTGACACCAGTCATAGTACTTCTTTCATTAAAAAAGAAGAAAAATAGTAGTTTAAAGGGCCTAGGTCAATTACGACGAAGGCATAGAAAATTCATTTCAATATCAATAATAGAATTTCACTCGGGAAGGAGGAAAATAGTATTAATTCCGAGTACCCACTCAATATCTTCTTCCTTTTCATCACAATCGAAACAGATGATTTGAACAAGAAGTGATAACAACCAACGATAACGTCAAGGGGAGAGACAAATAAATCCAATCATGAATGAAAGAAAAAGAAAGATTCTATTACCTATTCTCACTACTTGGCCCCGGTATCAACGATATAGTACAGAATGTTTTCAATAGGTAATTTTTCCCTTACAAAGACTATTACAGTAATCCTATTTCACTAACTATAATTTAAGGAAGTCTCTTGATTCATTTTCACTAACCCGCCAAAATCAACAACAACTGAAGCTTTCAATTTAAACATTTTCAATAATATTCACCAAAAACGAAACATTTCCAGAGGTCTGCAACAAGCAAGAATGTACAGGCAAGCTATAAGACCATAATATTCACCAAAAACGAACATTCCAGCAAGGCTTGAAACAAGCAGAATGTACAGCAAGCTATATGAACCATAATATCATGCTAATAAAAACCGAAACCAATCTTTTCACCAAGAAACAAGAATTCTCTAGTAGGTTCTAATATCAAACACATGAAAAAGTTCAATATGCAGTTCTGTATTTATATATATGTATCATTGGATTCAAAGAAGGTAAACGTTACACTCTATCCACTCACCACATAACCAGTTATTCTTTATCAATTTTTGAAAAATATCTTCCCCAACACAAACTTCAGGCCTTCAAACCAAATATGAGTAGTACTTCGTTTTGAATCAAGAAAAGGGCGGTTTAATAAGCCTGATACATAAATTCATTGTCCCCAAAAGAATTCGCACTTTATGCAAGTTATACGACCAGAAAAATAATTAATGCAAACAGGTCCATCAGCATTTCACGGTTTGTCCAAAACCATTTACCGCTCAGAACTTAGAAAAAAAATTTCAGTCCCTGTTATTCCATCAAATCAAACCCATAATGGGAGATAATCCGGTGTTTTTTTTTCTTTTTAAATTCCAGTTCATGACATAAAATGTATAATTCAAATACAGCTTAGAGATGGTCGTTTGTTTATTACCATCTAGAAAGGAAATTCCCCCTTTTTTCTCTAGTAAGCATTCGAAACATACCCAAGTCATATTTACTAAACGGACCCAACTCAAACCCAGAAATATGTAACCATATCAACATTTCTCTTTTCCAAAAAACCACCCAATATAAGAGCAGAGTTCTTTTAATGAAGACACTTTAACCAAAGAGCAAAACGGTTTAAAGAGAAGAGCTCATATGCCTGGTTTTACAAACTTTCTGTGCTTTAAGAAAACACACGTTTCGCACCCCATAGGGAGTTACTCTTTTCACGGCGACAACAACAGTTTTTTCCCAATGATCCCTTACGTCCACGGCGCAAAAAAACAGCCGTGGGTATCAAAACAATGGCATAATGACTAGCATAGTTGCAGTTGATAAGAACCATAAAAGAAATGCAGCGTAAAACCTCAAAACCTGAATGAATAACAATGACCACAAAAATTTCTTTCTTCTTGTCCCCTTTCCAAGGCGAGTGGTCACAAACCAAGATCAATAAATGCATTGAAGAGTGTTGTTCCTCTAATCCATGCCAACACCGATCTCAGTTGGAGAGTTCCACTTTTTTAAATTTGAATTTGTAAATTTCAGTTTTAATTGTTGGTCCGGAAAAAATCTTCGCTTGGACAGATTATATGGATAAAGAGGCCAAAGTGTGCAAGGGAATGCCCCTCTTTGAGTCAGCAAAAGTGAAACTGGTTTATGCTATTCTACTAGCAGGAATATGGCAAGTTCACAGATTCTGCATTCGGGGGTTTGGGATCTCATCAGTAGGGGTGCTTTCGATGTGAAAAGAAAGGAAAGGAGAGGGGATATGACGCGAGTAGTCCGAAGGAAGGAACGAAATGATTCACAATAGAAGAAAGGTCAGAAGATTTATGTTTGGATATTGGTAGTCATAGAGCCAAACCTCCTTGCCATCATAACAAACAAGCATACTGATGATGAATAAATGACAAAAAAGTAGATAGAATCTAACAGAATAAACACATATAGATCGAAACATAAGAAAGGTTTGATGCCAACACAACTATTCAGCCATACCAGCTCAAATATTGTTATTACTGGTTTCTTCGTTACAAGAAGCTCAAAGTTTTTTCTTCCTTCTATGTTTCATCATGAAAGATATTCAATCATCCACAATACAACAAAGATTGGGGCGGTATTATATAGAAGAAGGAGAGAAAAGAAGGCAAAAAAAATAACCAACACCTATTACACAGATATTGGACAAAATATCTAAAAGCACGTTGACTTTTTACACTTATGGATGAATCACCCATCATGTGCAACATGGATGATGTCATCCCTTTGTATCAACATTCTCCAGATATTTCAGACAAAGGACGACGACGAAGAGAAATGAGAAGAAGAAGAAGAAGAAAGAGAAGAAGCAGCAGCAGCAGCTAATTAATCGTCATCCTGCAGAAGCCGAAGGGGGTGGACGGCTGCCTTTTGTTGGCTGCGTCAGGTGATGAGATATGGAAATGATTGGCGGTGTTATTATTCATGAACGTTGTTGATTATGGCCCTAGTTGATACTGGGAAGGATCTTGTGCGTTCACGAATCACCTCACACGTCTCCGACTCATCTATGAGCTTCTCTGGGAGTTTGGAATAGTCATTTCCACCTCAATGAGGAAACCCGATGAGTCCCTACCGGACAGTAGGTGTTAATAGATTCTGTGTCACAGGGGAATTCTGGCCCCCGTTCCTTGAGAAGTGAATCTCCTTGAAGATCCGGGTGGTTCATAAGGCTGCCTTAATAGTGAAGGAAGAGTTAAGTACCTGGGCGACATATTAAAACAATTCGTTCCATTTGGTGCATCCATCCAGGCTTCTTCATTGAACTTGATCAATATTTTCTAGAATAAATTCTAGCTGATCCACCCGGGTAGTCCAGAGGGACATGATTTTGTTGGGGCTGTGGATGGTTCGAAAAACACCAAAATTGACAGATCTTCAGACGGAACAGTCAAACATTTGTTCGGAAGGTCTGTGTTGTAGTCATGGCAGTTCAAACTTCTGATAATGCGGCCCTGCTAACGCTTGGAGTCTTTATTTAACCTTACTGAGCTTTTAGTACAAATCGGATAGATCGGTGATCACTTTTCAAGGTATTTGAGGATTTGGCGTCCTCCAAGGCAGCAACGGCCATACCCTGCTCGCCGATCTTGCATACTTTATTAATTTTCTCCTGGCTGAGAAGCTCAAATAACAAAAGTCTCCGGTGTGGCAGTTGTGGCAGGCGCACTACCCCTTCGAAAGGCTTGGAGAAAATATTTGTTTTGCTCCGTCAGTTGACCTTTCTTTCCCTTATCTCTTTAGCTTCTTGAGGCGGGCATCAACTACAGAAAAGAGCCTACCCTTGACAGACTTTTGGAAGAGTTCCCCATTGTGACTGGGTCAAGTGAAATCTGTCAAGAGACAGATACTTTTCTCTTGTTGAGGGGATTGGGGTATGCGATTTTCCATAACTCGTTCTCATACCAGCACTTGAGAGAAGTGCGTGACAGCTTCTGCTTCTTCGCCCCCTTAGATGGGATCACGGAAATTCATGGAAGCGATGGGAACTTTACTCTTTGCTGACTTAGCTACTGGCGATCCAAGCTGGACCCACGGTAGAAGGACCGGAAACAGCAGGAGGGGGTGAGGGTGGTGGTCAGCTGCAGTGTAGGAGGGGAAAAAAAAGTGGAGACACGTTAGGCGGACGAATTGAGAGGGATAGCCGAAGAAGTGCCCAGAAGTGACCATGGAGGGAAGGGAAAATTACAGATGCGGAGACATAGGAAGGGGAAAGGGAAGCTTGGAGGATAAGGGAAGAAATGGAGGAGGATAGATCAGCGAGGGAAGAGAAGATAGCCGAAGAAAGCGGGGAGGAAACAGTAGAAGAAGAACAGAAGACACGACCAAAGGGATGGTTGATTTGAGTCATGGGAGGAGGGAAGGAAGAGAAGAAGAAAGGATAGAGGGAGCATCAGTTGTTTTAACAATGCTGACATCTGAGTGGATGGCTAGGGGAATATCCTCTTCCGCTTTTTCCTGGTGTGAACCAGAGTTATACCTGATCGGGTGACGCGGAACGAGGGAATCTCAGGGCTCTTCCTGAATGGTGCTTGGATTCACCTTCTACGCCCTGTGCCTTGCATTTAGGCTGCTTTGATTGGAGGTGTTTGCCCAACGGGGAGGGGGAGGGAGGTTGTGGAAACGACCCCAAGGTAGTTAGTAGTCCGTCATACGCACCAATGCTCTGGCCCTACGCAGAGCTCTCCTTGACCTCTCCTCAATTTATTGAGGGGCTTAGTTCTATCACTGGCTGGAAAGGGCCAATTGTCCCCATATGTGTTAGTATTACCTTGTCTATGTCATCGTCCGCCAGGTTGGAAGCCTTTGGGGACACTGGCTATCCGTATTGGATGATTTATGCCCAATGGTAGGCAAGAATGATCCTTTCTCCTAAGCTCCACCTCATGATGCTGTCAATGTAAATGTCTCGATCTGGAGGGACGTGGTTGGATCAAGTTACGCACTTGGCGATAGCTCCTTGGGTTTCAAAGGTAGGCCTGTGGCTAGGAAATAGAGTCTTAAATTGAGAAGCTCCAGATGGACGAACATTCCTTCGCCTTGGGGGTTTTTTAGAGCATGTTATACCGGACCAATTGTGAGGGGAAAGGAGTTCCACCCTTTTCTTTTCAGGCATTCTCGGGGGTATGTGATCCAATGCCTGACAGCTCCAGTAGAATCGTTCGGTCAGCATACCGCGGTAGCCTGGTTGGATCTCCTAAAAAGTTGGCCAGCCCTTCTAAGGTGAATGTGGGAAACTGGTGTGAATAGGCCCCCTGCTCATTTCTCCCTCTGGTGAGTTCAGGGCTGCCTACTATGCTTTTGGGTCATGCGACCATAAGTTCATATTCGGTCTCATAGGTAGAGGATGTGATAGAAAAACAACACACGTTTAATTTTTGTAAATGGAGATGCTATTCTCCAGCATCAATTCCAGGTAGTTATTCGTCTATTCTTGACCTGAGGCCAACTCCAATCCGCGTTAGGCCGGATAGTCCCTCTCTGATGCTGCAGCGTAGACCACGTAGGAGTTCATATGGAATGTCCCGTGTGCTAAATCTGGGTACTACTCAGAGATTGTGCTGCTTATAAGTTCTCCCAGCAGACGCCGCTGATTCAGGCATATTATGTTTCTGTCTCTAAGTACCGCCAGATCCATTTATGGAAATAATGTGCGTCAGAACGCCTGAAGACCTGGCTCAGGCATGTAATGGCTGCATGAGCTCATGGAGAAGTCGTTGTGGTGGATGATTGGGGCCACCGGGTACTACCTTTTTGTTTTTTCAATACAACCTGTTCATTAGTTGCATTACACGTGATCGCATGTCATCCCAGGCCTTAGCAATTGCTTTGACGTGGATGGCTACAAAATGCCCGGCTGGGGGGAGGTCGGAAGAGGATTATTATCAATAGAGTGCGGGCAGGAGTTAAGTAGAGTGAGGTCAATGGATCTACCTCGCCTTGTGTTTACAACCACACCTTGGCTGTGTTGTAAATTGGGCCATCCCCATCAAGAATTCATTGTGATGGCGCTTTGACCGGGATTCCACAAACAAAAAGTGCAGGGCATACCTATCAGTGTGTCCATCCCATGGAATCTTGTGACTTCTGAGTCCTGGCCCAGAATCTTCCTCATATAAATGCCCCAATTGAGTCTATGACGTCCAGGCTACACTGCTTAGGGACTCGGGATTCTGACCCTTGCTATTATATTATCTTCTTCTGTAAGCTTGGCCTTTCCTTGGAGTTGGTGTAGGGTCTTTGTGGAGTTGACAGATGTTTCTTCCAGTTTATTGCTGATGCGCATGAAGAAGAATGGATGAAAACTCAATCAACAAGGTTGTATCAGTATTGATTTTCCATGACGTTGTTACAGAGAAGAGTTAGTTTATTTGGAGGTTCAGGGCGCATGGCGCTTGAAAACAGCAGCTTACAGGCTTAAATAGGTAAGGCACCGAGGAAAGGGTGTTGCAAGGGTTTTAAATGGTGCAAAGGGCATGAGCTCTTGAAAACTGTAGGTGCAGTTTACAAAAAGGCGACATGAAAACATCGTGTTGCACGGGACCGGATGCGCGGAGGTGCATATATATTTTCTATGTTGCATTGAATTTTGTGCACCCTTTGGGAAATGTATGGTTGTGGCACAGAAAACTTTGTCATGCCCCCACGGAAGCATGGCGCGGCGCATGAGGGAGGCCCTGCGCCTTCAAATTCGTGTACTTAGCGCGCGAATAATTAAAAGCTGTGTTACACAGATAGCTGGGTGTGCCATAGGAGGTGCGGATTTATGGGATGCAACAGGGGGAAGTTTGGTGACATGTGCCATGGAAGGGTGCAAGATTAGTGTTGTGAGCCTATGAGGGGCGCGCATTGAGGGCGCAGATTTTCTGATGTCGCAGACAGCTGAGTGCGCCAATGGCTCGGATTTCGTTATGTTGCAGGGGGCGGGGGGGTCGCGTGAAGAGTGTTGCCGAAGGAAAAAGATAGCAGCAGCAGCCAGCACTCATCATCGTCATCCTGCAGCCGAAAGGGGGTGGACGGCTTTTGTTGCTGCTCAGGTGATGAGATATGGAACTGAGAGCGGTATTCCATGAACTTGTTGATTATTGGCCCTAGTTGATCCTGGGAAGGATCCTTGTGCCGTTCACTAATCACCTCACAAGTCTCCCGCTCATCTATGAGCTTCTCTGGGAGTTTGGAATAGTCCTTTTCCACCTCAATGAGGAACCCGATGAAGTCCCTACAGGCCAGTAGGTTGTTAATAGATTCTGTGTCAAATGTGACTTCTGGCCCCGTTCCTTGAGAAGTGATCTCCTTGAAGATCCGGGTGGTTTCATCAGCTTTCCTTAAAGTGAAGGAAGGAGTAAGTAACCCTGGCGACATATTAAAAACAATTCGTTCCATTTGGTGCATCGCATCCAGGGCTTCTTCCTTGACTTTATCAATCTTTTCTAGAATAAATTCTAGCTGATCCACCCGGGTAGTCCAGAGTGGACATGATTTTGTTGAGGGCTCTTGGATGGTCGAAAACACCAAACTTGAACAGATCTTCGACTGAACAGTCAAACATTTGTTGGAAGGTCTCGTGTTGTAGTCTGGCATGTTCCAACTCTTCTGATATGGGCCCTGCTAACGCTTGGAGCTCTTTATTCACCTTACTGATGTTTAGGTACAATTCGGATATACTCGGTGATCACTTTTTCACTGTCTTTGAGGATTTGGCTCCTCCAAGCAGAAACGGCCATACCCTGCTCGCCGATCTTGGCATACTCATTAATTTTCTCCTGGCTGAGAAGCTCAAAAGTCTCGGTGGCAGTTGTGGGAGGCGCACTACCCATCTTCTGAAAGGCTTGGAGCAAATATTTGTTTTGCTCCTTCAGTTGCCTTTTCTCTTCCTTTATCTCTTTAAGCTTCTTGCAGAGGGCATCAACTACAGAAAGAGCCTCCCCTTGAAGACTTTTGGAAGATGTCCCCATTGTGACTTGGGTCACAGTGAAATCTGTCAGAGACAGATCCTTTTTCTCTTTGAGGGGATTGGGGTATGCGATTTCCATAACTCTTTCTCCTACAGCACTTTGAGAGAAGTGCGTGACAGGCTTCTGCTTCTTCGCCCCCTTAGATGGGATCACGGAAAATTCCATCGGAGCGATGGGAACTTTCCTCTTTTGCTGACTTAGCTACTGAGAGATCCAAGCTGGACCCACGGTAGAAGGACCGGAAACAGAGGAGGGGGTAGCTGCAGTAGTAGAGGGGAAAAACGTGGAGACACGTGGCGGCGACATTGAGAGGATAGCCGAAGAAGTGCCCACGGAAGGAAGGGAAACTACAGCTGCGGAAGACATAGGAAGGGAAGGGAGCTTGGAGATAAGGGAAGAAATGGAGGAGGATAGATCAGCGAGGGAAGAGAAGATAGACGAAGAAGCGGGGGAAACAGTAGAAGAAGGAACAGAAGACACGACCAAAGGGATGGTTGCTTGAGTCACTGGAGGAGGGGAAGGAAGAGAAGAAGAAAGGATAGAAGGGACCTCAGTTGTTGTAACAATGCTGACATCCTGAGTGGATGGGCTAGTGGGAATATCCTCTTCCGCTTCTTTCTCTGGTGTGACCAGAGTTATTACCTGCTCGGGTGCCGCGGAAGGAGGACTCTCAGGGGCTTCTTCCTGAATGGTGCTGGATTCACCTTCTACGCCTTTGCCCTTGCCTTTAGGCTGCTTTTTGGATCGTGGAGGTGTGTTGCCCAACGGGGAGGTTGTGAAATCGACCCCAAGGTAGATTAGTCCGTTCATACGGCACCAATGCTCTGTCCTACGCAGAGTCTCCTTGACCCTCTCCTCAATTGTCTGAGGGGCCTTAGTTCTATCAATGGCTGGAAAGGGCCAATTGTCCCCATATGTGTTAGTATATACCTTGTCTATTTCATCTTCCGCAGTTTGGAAGCCTTTGGGGACAATGGCTATCCCGTATTGGATGATTTCTGCCAATGCTAGGCAAGAATGATCCTTTCTCCTAAGCTCCACCTCATGGATGATGTCAATGTAAATGTCCTCGATCTGAGGGACGTGGATTGGATCAAGTTTAGCCCTTGGCAGATAGCTCCTTGGGTCAAAGGTAGGCCTGGCTAGGAAATCATGTCTTAAATTGAGCAGCTCCAGCTCTGCGAACATTTCCTTCGCCTTGTGGTGGGTAGAGCATGTATACCGGCCCACTCTGAGGGGGAAAGGAGTTCCACCCTTCTTTCTTTTCAGGCATTTCTCGTGGTATGTGATCAACTGCCTTGACAGCTCCAGTAGAATCAGTTTAGGTCCAGCATACCTCGGTAGCCTGGTTGGCTCTCCTAAAAAGTTGGCAGCCCTTATATAGGTGAATGTGGGAAACTGGGTGAATAGGGCCCCCCATTTCTCAGTGGCTGCTACTATGCTTTTGGTCATGCGACCATAAGTCATATTCGGTCTCAATAGGTAGATGATGTGATAGAAAAACACATCGTTAATTTTTGTAAATTGGGAGATGCTATTCTCCAGCCTCAATTCCTGGGTAGTATTCGTATATCTTGACCTGAGGCCAAACTCCACTCCGCGTTAGGCCTGGATAGTCCCTCTCTGATGCTGCAGCGTAGACCACGTAGGAGTTCATATGGAATGTCCCCGTTGTGCTAAATTGTTGTAACTACTCAGAGATTGTGCTGCTTATAATTTCTCCCCAGCAGAAGCGCTGATCAGGCATATTCTTGTTCATGGTCTCTAAGTACCGCAGCATCCATTTATGGAAATAATGTGCGTCAGAAAGCCTGAAGACCTTGCTCAGGAATGTAATGGTGTCACTGAGCTCCTCTGAGAAGTCGTTGTGGTGGATGATTTGGGGCCACCGGGTTACTACCTTTTTGTTTTTCAAGTAAACCTCGTTCATTAGTTGCATACACTGATCTGCATTGTCATCCCAGGCCTTAATGCAATCTGCTTGACTGATGGCTACAAAATGCCGGTGGTGAGGTATGCCGAGTATTATCTCAAAGTGACGGGCAGTGAGGTCAATGACTACCTCGCCCTTGCTGTTTACAACACACCTTGTGCCTTTGTTGTAACATTGGGCAATCACCATCAAGAATTCATTGTTGATGGCGCTGACCGGGATTCCACCAACAAAGTGCAGGGCACTACCTATCAGTTTGTCCATCCATGGAATCCTTGTGACTTTCTGAGTCCTGGCCCAGAATTCCTCCATATCAATATGCCCCAATTCTGAGTCTCTGACGTCCAGGCTACACTCGGCCTAGGACTCGGGCATTCTGACCCTTTGATATTTATATTTCATCTCTTCTTCTGTAAGCTTGGCCTTTCCTTTGGATTTGGTAGGTCTTTTGCTGGATGTTGACATATGTTCTTCCAAGTTTATTTGCTGATCTGCATGAAGAAGAAGTGAAACTCAATCCAAAAAGGTTGTATCAGTCATTTGATTTTCCATTGAAGTGTTAACAGAAGAAAGAGTTAGTTATTTGGAGGTTCAGGGCGCATGGCGCATGAAAACAGCAGCTTACAGGGCTAAATAGGTAAGGCACACGAGGAAAGGGTGTTGCAAGGGTTAAACTGGTGCCAAAGGCGCATGGCGCATGAAAACTGTAGGGTGCATTTTACAAAAGGGCGCATGAAAACATCGTGTTGCACGGAGACAGGATGCGCTGAAGGTGCATATATTTTTCATGTTGCATTGAAATTTTGTGCACCCTTTGGCGCATGTATGGTTTGTGTAACAGAAACTTTTCATGCACCAAAGGAAGCATGGCGCGGCGCACTGAGGGATGCACCTGCGCCTTCAAATTCTTGTACTTAGCGCGAATAAAGCTGATGTTACACAGATGCTGGGTGTGCCATAGGTGCGGATTTATGTGATGCAACAGGGAAGTTTGGTGTGCCATGGAGGGTGCAAGATTAGTGTTTGCAGCATATGGAGGAGGCGCGCCTTGAGGGCGCAGAATTTTATGATGTAGCAGGCAAGATGAGTGCGCCATTGGCTCGGATTTTAGTTATGTTGCAGGGGTGACAGATGTGCCGAAGGAAAATAGTGAACTTAATCACCCTCAGAGGGGTTTTTACATGGTTCAGATTCTCTTTCTCCTCTTTTCCTCTTTTGAAAGGTTACTTGGGTAAGGAAATGTTTTAAACTAGAAGGGTTACAAACCATTGTTTCAGGATAACATCCTCTACCAGCAGATCTGGAAAGAGGGGGAAGACAAATAAGGAAAGACAACACGGGGGGAGAGCTAGCTCAACACATGCATTTCAAAAACCAAACCAGCAAGCACGAAGAACCAGAAAGCAAATCACATGTAAGAGACAAGAACACTTACCCGGATAAATAGTGAGAATCTTGCAAACGGGTCCACAACGTGCTGAAAATGACAGGGCAGGGGCTGACAAGCTCAAAGAAAAGAAATCACGTGCTCTGTGTCTGGTGATAATGACATTTGTGTTCGCGCAAATGCATATATATATATATGAGCAAGTCATAAATGTGCCACCAAATTTATAAAGGGTGCATGAAAATTACTGTCGACATAGGAAAGTATGCGCCCTTTGGCGCACCAAAAGTTGTGTTGTCATGAGATTATGTGCGCCCTTTGGTGCACCGAAAAGTGGCGCAACAAAAGTTCTGCCAACATGAAGGCGCATGCGCCTAGGCGCATGCGCCTTGGCGCACGCAGAGAAGACTCAACATACAAGACGCACCAAAAGGCGTGTTGACACTGAAAAATATGCGCCAAAGGCTTTAAAGGGGGTGCACCAAAAGTTGGTGTTACATAGTAATTCCATGCACCCAGCCAAAAAAGACCAAAAAAGACTAAGTTCGAAAAACCAGATTTCCCAGGAAGGGATTCTGTAACGTTTCGAATGCAAGGGATCCCTAACGAGGGATTGGAACAAATTTTTCGGTATGGTTATCGGTAAAATTGCCCTTGTCAATTTTACGGGATAACATAACTACACTGCTAATTAGATATCCCCAACTCCCATGTTCCCTCCAAATTTGGCGTTCAAAACATCAAGGACATCATTTAATGTCATTCATTAAATTTTAAACCTTCCCTTCTTATCTGTTTATCAACATGTATCCATAGGTCCCCTCCTTAGGTTAACAATAGTTTAGGTTGTATTTTCATAGTTAGGTTTCCACCTAGGTCACAAGTCATTAGGATTTGTAATAATTTACATCCCATTTAATTTAAAATCCATATAGGATAGTTGTTAGGTCATGGGTTAGAACTTAACCCCGTAGTGTTTTAGTTAATAGGTTCCAAAAAAATTTTACCGACTTGCGTTCATAACTAGTATAATGCAGGACATTTCGTCCAAAATGCATATCTATACCCTGTGCACTTGTATCAAAACTCTTACTGCCTTACACTCTCTGGCGTTACTATTTGTATGTAGTTCAGAAATCGAACCTTTCCATTTGCAACATGGTGTTGAATAATTATACCTATAACTAGGTTCTGTAAAATTTATAACAACCTCTAATCTGGTTCCAAACTTCGTTCAAATTAGAAAGTAAATTGAAAAAGTGATCACAAAGAAGGCCGCAGCATACCTTAGATCAATAGAATTGATTCAAGGTGTTATGTCAACCACAATATGAGTTCATCAAACACAAAAGCAATTCTGTTGTTTCGCACTTTGCAAAACACAAGTTATAATGACCTCTGTCCCAAGTAAACAAGTTACAGTAAGCAAGGGTTCAAATCAGCAACACATTATTTTTAAGATTAAAATATATATATCTTAACATAATTATCCTCATTTCCATAGTTACAACATCAAGAAAAGAGGTTATCATAGTAGCTTCTAAAAATCAAGACGTTACATTCCTCCCTTCTTAAAAGAATCATTGTCCTGATGATCAAATTAGTCAATTCATAGAGTTTTTAGGACAAAATTCAATTATCATCCTTCCATTCATAAGTTCATACCAAAAAAAAATTTAATCATTAAAACAATGTTTTAAGATAACTATAAAATAGACCAGTAATTGTCCATATTTGGTAGAATTATTAGTTTTTCGAATTCAATTTCGATCAAACAAGTATGGAAAAGCAGATCTCATTTCTTCAAGATTTTCCCAAGTTGTACTTTCTTCGCTAAACTAGTCCCAATGGACCTTACATTGATTCACTTCGCGATTTCTTAAGTACAACTGGCGAGTGCCCAGCACTCGAATGGGCTTAACCATAATTATTACTGGGTCTTGGACCTGCAAGGAATTACAATTCAGCACATGTGATAAATCTAATACGTATTTCTTAAGCAAAGAAATATGAAAAACATCATGCATTTGTGATAAAGTAGAAGGTAAAGCTAGACGATAAGCTACAGGGTTGATTATTTCAACAATTTCAAAAGGTCCCACATAACGAGGCGATAACTTAGTAGCCTTGCCAAAACTTATAGAACTCTTTTTAATCTTAACCCGAAGAAAGACCTTCTCACCAAGTTTATAATTCCTATAAACCCGCATTAAGTTTGCATAACTCTTTTGCCTATTAACAGCCTCCTTTAAATGTTCACGAATCATTTTAATTTGTTGTTCCATTTCCGTAAGGATCTCTTGCCCAATTACCTCTCTATCCTCTACATTGTCCCAGCTAACAGGGGTTCTGCATTTTATTCCATACAATTCTTTAAAAGGCGCCATCTTTAAAGAGGCATGGTATGTATTATTGTAGGAAAATTCAACCAGCGGAAGGTATTCCTCCCATTTATACTTTTGGTCCATGAAATACACTCTTCACATATCCTCTCAAACTTGATTGACTCTTTCAGTCTATCCATCCGTTCTCGGATGATATGCAGAACTGAAATTTTGTTTAGTTCCCAAGGCCGCATTAAGTGTTTGCCAAAATCTTGATGTCATTCTCATATCTCTTTCTGATATGATCAATTCGGGTATTCCATGCAATCTGAAAATTTCATGTACAAACCTTCTTGCTAACACTGGTGCATCGTCTTTTAAATTACCAACAATGAAGTGTGCCACTTTGGTTAGTTTGTCGACGACAACCAAGATGATATCATGTTTATTCCTAGACATAGGTAATCCTTGAATGAAATCCATAGTTATCACTTGCCATTTGTACTGCGGAATGATGTGGGGGTACAATAATCTGGCGGGATGCATATGTTCCACCTTAACATGCTGACATTCTAATCAGTGTGTCAAAAATTCCACTGCATCCTTTTTCATTCCCTTCCAAAAATATTGTTGCTTAAGATTAGCAAGCATTTTCGTAATGCCAGGGTGTCCAGAAAAAGGTGAATTATGAAATTTAGCTAATAATTTCTTTCTTAAATCATTTGCCAACGGTGTATATACCCTGTTTTCAAACCTTAGAATTCCTTCATTATCAAAATGAAATCCCTTATACTTCACATCCTTTGGATCTGCAGAAAGTGAGGTTTTAACTTGCTGAAAAATAAGAGTCAGATTCCATGACATCTTTCACCTCATCTTTAAACTAAGTTCTTAATGTTATAAGAGTAGAGATGTGCTTCCTATGACTCAGAGCATCTACTACCCTATTTTCCTTGCCTTTGATGTAGCTTATATCAAAATCATACTGAGATAGAAATTCTAACCATCTTCGTTGCCTTGCATTCAGGTTTGGTTGGGTAAAAATGTACTTCAACCCTAGATGGTCAATTTTTAGCTCAAAGGGCTTACCAAGAAGGTAATGCCTCCACATTTGAAGTGCATGAACAATGGCAGCGAGCTATAGGTCATGTGGAGCATAATTTTGTTCATGTAACTTAAGCTTTCTACTTTCATAAGCTATGGCATGGTCATTTTGTAACAGAATACCTCCGAGACCCTCTCCAGATGCGTCTGTTACAACTGTAAAATATCAATTTGGGTCAGGTATAGTCAGAATAGGTGTTGTAGTTAACTGTTCCTTTTAAATTTTAAAGGCAGATTCACATTTTTCATTCCAGACATTTTTTTTATCTTTCTTTTGTAATGAAGTGATTGGGGCAAAATTTTTAGAAAAGTCCTTAACGAACTTTCTATAGTATCCTACCAGGCCCATGAAGCTTCTTACTTCATGCACATTCTTAGGCGTAGGCAATTCAATTATAGCTGAGATCTTTGAAGGGTATACAGCTATCCCATTCTTGCTTATAACATGTAATTGAGCCTTAAGTTCTACTAACTCAAGGGTAGTCATTATGTAGGGTGCCTTAGATATGGGTTCAGTTCCTGGTTTGATCTCTATTGCGAAGTCAAACTCTCGTTTGGGCAGAAGACCTGGTAACTCCTCTGGAAATACATCACTGAAATCTCTTAATAGTGGATACCTTTCCATAAAATCATTATCGTCTTCGGCATTTTCTGTTATTCTTATGGCATACAAAGTGCAACCTCTATTTTTAGCACTTTTTAGTTGCATAGTTGTTAATTTCCTAACTACATCCCCACGCTTTACACCCTGAATGACTTCTGCTTTCTGCAGGTCAGGAAAATAGCAAATATGTTTTTCATAACATTCGAATTTCACCTTATGTTCCACCAACCAATTAACTCCTATAATTATATCATATGACCCTAAAGGAGTAACATACAGGTCAAGAATTGCCCCAAAAAGACACATATCTACTGTATGGACAACATTATTTCAATAATGCACTGTCCATGTCTTACCAATTCATTCAGATTTTCTTTTTAATTTCATTGCTAGCTTAGTAGATATAAAACATTCAGTAGTTCTAGTATAAAAAAGTATGACTACAGGTGTACCAAATAACTTACCCAGAACTTCTATGGGGGTGACTTGCTTTTTAACTTGTTTATTAGCCACCGCAGCGTGGATCCTATGCTATTGATCGTGATCATCCTTCTTCAAAGGACAGTGATTCGCATAATGGTCCTTTCCACAGTTGAAGTAGCCTCTGACAGGCCCCTTCCTAGGTTTAAATTTATTGCCAGCCTTGAATTTATCACTATGGCTTCCATAGGACTTTTGCCCATTACCACTAATTTTTGCAAAGCCGCTTTGCACACTATTAACAGGTTTTTTCATTACTAATTTCTTATTGTTATCCACAAAAATTTTGTTTTTCGTACCAAACCTTTTCCAGGGTCCCTTTTTGGGTGCGAGAGATGAAGAAGAGTTGGGAATCTTCTTCCTAATCTCCTCCCAATGAACAGAGATTGCTCTCAATTTCTGTTCTTGTCTTATTGCCTTTTCGACAACTCCTTACCTAGTGGTTGGACTGTGGACATTCACCTCACCACCAATGATGGGATTCAGTCCCATTATGAACTTTTGTATCCTGAACTTCTCGTCAAATTGGTACTGTGGTACATACTTAAGGAGTTTAGTAAACCCTTCCCCGTATTCTATCACCATCAGCCTTTCTTGCGAACATTTCTGAAATTCAGTTATTTTTCAATCAAAAAAAGAGTTGAGGCAACCATCTTTCCCTAAAGTAACTTTTAAATTGATCCCAAGTTATGTCTATTTCAATAATATTCAACTCAACCTTACGGTTGTCCCACCATGATCATGCTTCATGAGAAATCTGATATGCTCCCCATATCGCTTTGGTCTCCTCAGAGAAGTTTCTTATTGCAAAGTACTTCTCCATTTCACTGAGCCAGTTTTCAGCCCCGTCCCCAAGTGTAGTTCCATCAAACTTTGGAGGACTTATTCTCTTTATATCATTTGTAAGTTCACCTGCTAATCTTTCCCTTTTATTTTTAGGATGATTAGGGGCGTTCACGTTACTATTATCAACACCTGGATTCCCTCCATTGGTGTTGTCCACAGGAGGTGGCTGATCATTTATATCAGCATCTTCTTCCTCCTCCTCATTGCCCATTGCTTGCTGTTCCAAAATAGTCAAACGATCTCTCGTATCTAGTAGGGTAGTAAGGATTTCATCTAGCTTTTGAGCAGTAGCTGCTTCTCCACCCGGTAACGGGTTGTTCGCAACATTTCCTCTTGTTCTAACCATTTTCTATTCAATAAGAAAATGTAAACCTTATTAAATTGTGGACTCATTAGGTCCAAGAGCTGTAACCTTCAGGTCTGATACCAAGATGTAACATTCCCATTTTAAGACATTAGAACAAGGAAATTTTTATTTTTTTTAAATATATAATGTTCTTTGTTCTGAATTATGTAATTCAAAACACACGACCAAGTTTTAATAATTGTTCACTGTCTAATTAATGTAATTTAGAACACACAATACTTTTTAAAACCAATGTTCTCTGTTCACATTTTTTTGTAATATGGAACACACATTCAATGCCATCCAATCATATAAAAGATACCATATGCTGCTGTAATGACTCGAAGAACTACCGATCTCCCATTTTATGGCTCAGAGTTTCAACAATCTCTCATTTCATGACTCGGCCACTTACCAATCCTTCATGTTAATCCATGCATTGTATACTAAGTATACTTGGTTCTCTTTACCGTTTTTGGTTATCGAAGTGTTCCAATTAAGAGGCCTATCTGAATGTCTGTTACCGATATTCATCTGAAATCCTGCTTCTTAAACTAGGTGATTAGGACAATGCAACCAGCAACTTGCGATACTTTGGCCAAAGATTTTCACATGCTTTACATGATCATATTCCTAGACGTTACACACATCAATGGAATACGTCCTTCACCTCACTTCGTCTTTTATCTAGAATGGTCTTTTTTTTATCTCTGTTAGTCCTCTCATCCAAGTGTAGACACCAAATTTGGGTCTTACGACGCCCTGTGCCCTGCATCTCATCTCGCAATCTAACCCTACCTCACCAGCTAAACCTTACACACTTAATTATTTATTAATTACCTTATAATTAATAAATCCACATCTCCAACCCCGCCACCTCACCTCGCCACCTCACCATGACCTAGCACTAACCCTAAACTAACCTAATTAAGACCTATAACTTGGTCTAGACCCACACCCATGACTCATCACCCCTCACCTGCACCAAAAAGAACCTAATAATGACTTGACCAAGCCCATAACTTACCCCTCGGGAGAAAAAGAGGGAAAGTTAGCTATTTTACTAAAAATAGCCAACTTTGACTTAACCAACGTTGGTCCCTACTCGACCGGTGTCGATTAGGCAACCGCCATCGATTCCCTATAAATGACCTCCCCCAACCAAAGCCAAAGGAGGGGATTTCATTGGCAAGAGAGAGACAAGTGAGAAAGAGAGAAGAGGTTGCAGAGAGGAGTATTGATCCCAAGACTATAACTGAGCAACTAGATCACTATCACGCTCATCCAAACATTGGGAGAGTCAGAGGATAGCTTCATCAGCTCACTTCCGATTGCCGAATCATCCCAACTAAGCCTTACCTTCACCACTGCATTCCTTGGACCTACATCCGCATTAGAAACTAGTAAGTAGTCTCTTTTATTACCTTGTATGCTTCTAGACACTACTTTGTGAACTTTTGATTCATAGTGATTATAAGCTCACTCCTGGATCTACCACCCGGCAGTACCCTGCATCTAACCTTCATTCATCCATCTCTATATTGCCCCAAAGACATCCTTCTCACTCTTTGAGTCTTCTCTATCACCCTACAACTTTCCTCAACCATCTACCAACCTTCTAAACCCCATAACCACCTTGTAACCAACCTCCATTTAAAATCTCCTAAATCACTGCCCTTACCAATATCGGTTATCCCCTACTGGTATCAGTTATCCAGTGACCGGCATCGGTCACTGTGACTTATAACAAAAACCAACCTTTCACCTATTTACCTCCAAACAATCTCATATCCAACCTTGTCTATCCCTATAACTTGATCTGAACGTATCAATAACCAGTGACCAAACAAACAGCATGACATTTTATTATTGGTAGTTTAGTCTCTATTGCTTTTAGTAACGAGGTACCTAAATTGTGATTTTGCAATAGCTTCTTTATTATCATTTGCACTAATTTGTATTAAAAGGGAACTGATCACCTTTGAAACGAAGTCTAATATTTTCTAGGCCCAAGGCAGTTCCCTCACTTATTGTTTAACAAAAATCTGGTGGTCTTGCATTCTTATTTACAGGTAGTCCTTCCCAAACAAAAAGGAGCTCTTCACAATCAGTCTGATCTCTCTACGGTATGTGCAAACCTTCCCAACACTCAATAGGTATTCCTCCTAGCCCTGACCCTTATCTGTTTCTCAAGAGAATGAAAAGATAGAAATAACTCTATTTTGGAACAAAAAAATTTGTGTGAAACATTTTGGCACGCCCGGTGGGACCCTTCTCGGGTTTCTTTCTTGCTTGCTTGTTTTCATATAGGGAGCACACTTGCTATTTCTTTCTTCTAAATATTCACAAAATATTTTGTCATTTTGGTAAAAGAACTTGTCTTTCTTTTGCATCTTTGCATTAGTGAAAGTCATCTTCTTAACCTCTTCTCTTTCTTTGCTTCATCGAATATCATTTTCGATTTGGGTTTAAAACACGTGCATCCCATTCTTGCTTGTTGTTTTTAATTCCAGTGAACGTAGATTAAGTAACAAGTCGTACACATGGGGGTGATATCCATGGTATTGACGAGAAATTAATCTTACTCTCACTGCACAACACATACCAAATCACATCATAATCTACAAAACATCTCAAACATCCCCCTCTTTCCATGGTATTCCTCTGCCCGATTGAGGTAGCCTTACAAGCCAAAACAAACTTGACATCTCCCTTAGGTATTTTATTTAAGATTGACATCATCTTGCGACTAAGGCATAAGCCCAAAGTGATTAAAACTAATCCTAGGGTTAGTCTCTTGATTTGCTTGTGTATCTTGCTTGTTTTTTTTTCTTCTTTCAGTTCTGTTTCTCTGTTATACCCTGTCTCAGTGATCACTTCAGACAATTTTTTGGGTATACTAAGCCTTGTTATCCCCAAACCAAAAGTCTCTTACATTATCTCTTTTCCTTCACAGTGACCAACACCGGTCCTCTTCTACTGACATCGGTTACCTGACCAACGCAGGCTACCGTCTGACCGACATCGGTTACTAGACCGATATCGGTTACTGTGTTTCACAGTTCCTGACAAACCAGCAACCTACCAGTTCCAACATTTTATTGTTGTTTCTATTCCTAATTGACTAATTCCCTACTGTATCCTCTTGTCCATGGTTGTTATCACCTAGAAACAGGCCGCATCCATGGTTTCACATGCTTGTTCTGTGTATTTTCTTGAGTCACCCCCTTCGCATCCTATGGGGAATCCTACGGACACCAGTGCTTTTCCCAAGATCTTTGCAGGAGATCCAGATTTTGCTAAATTTTTGGATGCTAATCTTAGTGCCATACAGTATTATTTGTCTCATACCCCTGACCATACACCCAATGGTCAGCTCCTCTTTGTTATGCCTATTAGTATAACCGCTCACTTAGCTCCTTCCCCACCTAATAACTCTGCCTCACTGTCTTCATCTTTAGCCCCGTCTCCTAGCTCAGCGGCTTCAGTGGTTCATACTGCACCAATTGGCCTTCCTTTGGTTAATCTGGGGCCCTACATATCACTACCATCCACTGCCCCTACCTCATCTCTCTCACAAATTTCCTCTTTCATAACTTGTTCTCTACAACCTATCCACACGAGCTTTCCCTCTCAGTCTCCGCCCACCTTTTCATTTCCACAAACTCATTCGATGGCTTCAACATCTTATATAGGACACCCTTATTTGGCCACCCCAACACATTCATCATCGATACCTTATCAACATTTAACCCCACCATTTTCTAGTAGCGACTATTGGCCCAATCCTCCTCTGTTTACGACGACAACACCATCATCTAACCCAACCAATGATTTAATCAAACAAATGATGGACAAGATGCAAGATCTTGAGGTTTCTGTTTCAGGAAGCCGTAACTCCCTGACATATAAGTAAGTTTTTTGGGAGCCTATTCATCCTTTTGTCCCCCTTCATACATATCCTCCTCAATGGGATTTACCAAAATTTACTTGCTTTAGTAGTAAGAAGGACCCTCAACAACACTTGCGATTGTTTAGACATGCCTACTATCTGATTGCTCATGATGATGCCTTACTACTTCATACCTTCTCCATGTCCTTATCAGGACCTGCCTTGGAGTGGTACAGTGCTTTAGCCCAGCACTCAATCTTCTCCTTTAACCAATTATCCCAATCTTTCTTGGATCACTTCTGCATCAATATTTCCAGGAAAGTATCCATTACCGACCTCTATGCCATCTGACAATTTGAAGACGAGTTTATTACAAATTTCGTTGGACGATGGCGGGGCCTCATCAACCAACTTACTTATGCCTTACCTCAGGCCGAGCTCATTGAACTCTTTACATGGGCCTGTGCTAAACACATTTCTCCCACCCTCCAAATTCAAAATTTCCGCACCTTTGATGAGGCCTTTACTATGGCTCGGAAACTAAAGATTCGAGCCTTAGAGGAGGAGAAATTGAAGTTGGGCAACAAAAACTCAAATTTCCGAACCCAAGACTCGACCAACAAACCCAACACCACCAACTCTCACGCATTGGCTACTTCGAAATCAAAAGGATCCATACACACGGTGATGGTCAAATATCAAGCACCATCTAATACCCAGCCAAAATCCACCTATAAGTATAAAGCTGAGCCCATCAAGTACACTCCCTTGGGAGAAACTTATGATGTGATCTTGGAAAAATTTCTTAAAGAAGGAGCTATCACCTTGCCTCCTGTTAAACCTCACTCTGGGTTTGATTCTACCCACGCTACACCTTCTTGGTATAAAGAAAATGACTTCTGTAACTTCCATCGCGTGAAGGGACATAGCCACGAAAATTGCAAGATGTTGAAAAACATAGTGTAGGAAATGGTTGATGCAAGGGATATAACCCTTGATAATCCTGATGCCCCTGCTAATCGAAATTTAAAAATCTTCAAAAAACCATTTCTAAACCATTCATCTATTAGTAACACAAACCAAGAAACCTTAGCCGAGGAGAAGAGTGTGCATGAGATCCATGCGGTTTTCAACTCCCAACCAAGGGATTCCATCAAGGAAATTTTGAATCGATCCTCTTCACCAACGCATGGGTCCTTGCCCCCTTCTCCTTCATCAGGAAAATAGGACATCCCTACTATTCATTTACCCATAAAGGAATCAACTGCCCAGAGTTCTCTTCTCACAGAAGAGCCTTCTTACACCACATCCCTGCAAGACTGTGAGTGGATGTTATCCAACCTATCTATTTCCCAAACATCTCCTTCCACCACTCTTGCTGCAAAAGAAGAAGGATCACCACTTTTTCTATCATCCTTAGAAGAGAAAATCCTCGAGCCTACTTCACCAAACTCATTAACCATGACGGATCCTTTAGAACATGCCCTCCTCCCTATCAGTTCTTCATCACCTAAATCTTTCCAGTGACCGGTTGACCTCTTAACACTTATTGATACAACGCCTCATTCGCCCCCTGTATCACACCCACAGTGGACTGGAATCACAGCCCACTTCTCTTCCATACAAAAATTCATGTCCACATGTGAAGATTTTCATCCCCCAGAAGATAGATGAGTCTTATGGGAACGTTTGAGTACACCATGCTGTACTCAAATGCAGATGACTAATCCAGATACCTCTACCATATACCTGAAGTTTTTACAAAAGCTCAAAATGCCTATGTCCTCACCTTCACCCCCCTCATCTCTACCAAATACCTCATCCACCTCTATCAACATAACCAAACCTTCCCCTACGCTCGGGACTTCACCAAAACCCAGCCTGATGCACCCACCTAAACAATTAGATTTATCCAAAACTAAAGCCATCAATCCACCTAGGAGAAAGACCCAATCTCCTCGAGTCCAATCTATGCCTCTGCCACAACTAAAACCCTCACCCCCAATCACACCAGTACAGCAGACACGGTTTCAACCCTCATCGTCACACCTACCTTCTATATTGGGTCCTCACCCCTCCACCTTGCCTCAATACACCATGCCTCCCATGTCTTCTTTAACATGACCTGTACCTTCTACACCCATACAAAAATCCACAAGCGTCTCAACACCTTCACCCCACGTATCCTGCCTACCTACCAACCCTAAGCAAACTCGATCATCGAAGGACTTGTTTTTTTTCACTCCTCTTTCCCCGTGGTTGTTTCTAGCCACCATGTCATCTATGGCCTCATCATCTAACTAGTTAAAAATGACTTCTGCACAGAAGAAGACACGCCTAGTTAAACCCAATCATCAAAATCCCTTACCTAAACCACCACCCATACAAACCACTCGTACCCAACCATTACCAAAACAATCAATTATCTCACCAAGAGCCTCATCTTCATCTAAATTTTACCCCCTCAAAGGATCTTATGCCAAGATCCCGGATATGTTGGTAGGGGATGCGACCATTTCCTTACCCCCGCTTAGACCCTATGATCCATCTAAACCTTGACCTATAGGTTATGATGAATCTAAAATCTGTGCCTACCACCACACACCAGGACACAATGTAGAAGGATGTAAAGCTTTGAAATCCATCCTTCACCAGTTGCCTATCTCAGATGGAAAATCTAAGAAAGACAACTTACGGAGGGAAAATCCCTTAGCTCCAATCCCTTCTCCTATACCACCTGTCCCCACCTCACCAAAATCTATCATCATTGTAACCCCACCTCTCGAGATCAATGACTTATCCCTATCATATTCCTCATCTCGTATTCACGAGATCAACATGATTAGCATTGCTACTCGAGGTCAGAAAAACAATGGAAAAGCTAAAGAGAGCACACCTGTGGCCTCTCTTTCTCCTTCCACCATCCCAATTGCACCACCACCTAAATTGATTATTCATGGACCTCTGTCCTTGTACAGTAAGCCGCTGCTGTCAGTTTTTCTGAAGAATAAATTTTCATCTTTGGCGCAAAAGATCCTGACCCCACTCTTTTCATCTCAACTTACATCTAGGATATCCGGGTACGTCATGTTATGATCGACGGGGGTGCTAGCCTAAACATCATCTCTTCCAAATCCCTCCTAGTTGCATGTGTGCCAACCCCACCATGTTGCGTTCATTCAACGATGCTATTACTTCTACCCTAGGCACCATGATCCTTAACATTCAATGTAGGGCCACGTACCTTGCCCGAACTCTTCTATGTCCTTGAGGGAAAGTTCCAATACAACATGTTGTTAGGCCGCCCTTGGATCTGGGCTATGGGATGCGTTCCCTCCACCTTACATAGATGCATAAAATTTGAGTATGAGGGGAAGTCATATACCATCATAGGTGACGCTTCCCCCTTCAAAACCTGCAATATGTTATACTACCCTAATGATGTGCTTGTACCATTCAAGGCACCCATTGATCCGACCCAACCATCTACTTCAACCATGCCTCAACCATCCACCTTAGCTGCACCCACACCTTCGACCAATGAAACCACCGACGTAAATACCTCTTCCTTCCCCGTGAACAACATCCCAACCTCGGATCCCTTGTTAGGTGTTTTTCAACACCTTGCACTGGGGGAGTACCGCATATACAACGTTAGCACCTTCCATACCCCACAAGAGTATGGACAGTTACATGCGCATCCTACCTACAACCGTCGTGTAGGGGAGGTGATCTTCTACGGACCACCTAATTTCTGCACCAACCTAATGTATGGGGGTGTCGACACATCCTCTGTCACCCTTGAACCTCCCCTTGGTGTGGTTCCCTTCTAATCTGATTTTCAATATCTAACCAACTGTCGTTTCTCCCTCACCTTCCTGACTCGTTGTGCTTGGAAAGGTTTTGTTTTTGGTCTTTATGAACAAGGATGACATACAATCATTCCCATGACTACATGCAAACACAAATATTGTAGTGGTCTTGGATTTTCTGAACCACCTACACTGAAAAAACCTCATGTCAATTGTATCCAGGAGGACGACGAAGTCACCCCTTCCGAACCATCATCGCCCATTTTACTATCTTCACCCACGGAGTCGATAAACCCAGAATCTATCCCTCCTAACTTTTTTTTTCATGAATGTTATCTTCCTAGGTCCTCTCACTTATCAACGCGATGGTGAAGACCCATCTTCTCACCCCCTTTTGTATCCAGACATGATCGAACAAGACTCACCTTCGATTAATGTTATGGAGTGCTAGGATGACGACTCCATCCTCACCTACCTTGGTGCAGATGACTCTTATATTCAATGTACCTTACCATCTGAAACCCAAACCATGTTGAATGAGTCAACTATAGAAATCAACATCCACATGCAAGATGATCCTCACATTGTAAAGATCAGACAATCCCTTGACGCATCAGAACAATCCACCTTCACTACCTTCCTCTATGCCCGCAATTAAGCCTTCACTTGGTCCTACGCTGACATGCCAGGAATCGATCCTGACATTGATGTCCATAACATCACTCTAAAATTAGACTCCAAACTAATTAAACAAAAACTGAGAAAAAAGCATCCACGCATTGCCCTCTTGGTTAAAGAAGAGCTTCAACGACTACTTTATGTTTCTTTCATCTTACCTATTGACTATCCTCAATGGATTTCTAATGTCGTACCTGTCACTAAAGTGACGGGGAAACTTCGGATATGTATGGATTTCTGGGACCTTAACCTTGCTTTCCCAAAGGACGACTTCCCCCTACCTAACATTGATCAACTTGTTGATCTCACTGCGGGCCATGAGATGCTTTCTCTCATGGATGGTTTCTCGGGATACAATCAAATTTTAGTAACCCCGGCCGATTAACATAAAACCACCTTCATTAGCCCCTGGGGGACCTTCTGATATCGTGTCATGCCATTTGGCCTTAAGAATGCTGGTGTGACCTAACAGCGGGCTATGACTTACATTTTTCATCTCATTATGCACACTATCCTTGAGGATTATGTCGATGATCTTCTTGGAAAATCCAAACATCGCAGTGAACATCTCGATGTTTTAACCATTATTTTCGATCACCTGTTACAATACTGTGTTCATCTTCAACTAAAGAAATGTGTCTTTGGTGTCCTTTTGGGAAAACTCCTTGGCTTTATCGTCTCTTTGCATGGCATTGAGGTCGACCCAACTAAAGTCAAAGCTATCTTATAAATTCCCCCACCCACTAACCTAAAGCAATTACGTAGTTTGTAGGGAAAACTCCAATCTATCCGGCATTTCATCTCAAAACTCTCGGATTGATGTCAACCTTTCCATCATCTCCTTAAAAAGGACATTGTCTTTCAATGGAGTGGGGATTGCCACCAAGCCTTTGAGGCTCTTAAAGCTTATCTCTTGCAGCCACCCGTGCTTATCCCACCTCAGGACGATCACCCTTTCTACCTTTACCTTTCTACCACCGACCATGTCGTCGGATCCATGCTCACACATCGTGACTCCAAGTATCGAGAGAAAGTAGTTTATTACATAATTCGTACTCTTGTGGATTACGAGACTCAGTATACACACGTAGAAAATTTTTGCCTAGCCCTATCATTCGTGGCCACCAAACTCCAACATTACCTCCTAAATCACAAAACTTTTGTCATCACCAATGCTGACCCCATACATTATATGTATGCCAAACCTCACCTAAACCAACGCATCACCCGATGGCTTATGCTCCTCGCCGACCTCGATCTAGAGTTTGTACACCAGAAATCAGTCAAAGGACAAACTATCGCAGATCAACTCGCGGAAGCTCCTTTACCTGGGGAACAATTTACTAATTTTACTTTCCCTGATGAACTCATCGCAACCCTTTCACTCAGTGATGCGTCTTATCCGATGACCCTCTTCTTCGATGGATCTAAATGTCAACGCGGTGGAGGGGCGGGCGTTGTTCTCATTCCTCTTGATGGTGAACCTATGCCTCTATCATTCAGGCTCGATTTTCCCTGTACTAACAATACAGCAGAATACGAGGCCCTTGTTTTGGGTCTCCACGTTGTGTTACACTTAGGTGTGAATTCTATTAACATTTTCAGTGACTCTCAATTGGTATTAAATCAAGTTACTGGCATCTACCAATGTAAACATGAGTAACTTCAAAAGTACAAACATTACATGGATTCACTTTTGACCTTATTTACTCATTATTCTATCCAAACCATTCCACGCTCAACTAATAAATTTGCAGATACTATGGCTTGCTTAGCCTCGCAAATTCCTACCTCACCAACTGACTCTAACATATTTGTCTTGGTCCAACAACTCTTTGCCCCATCTTACTCAGTCCCAGATGTTTGTATCGTAAATAATGTATCTGTTGATTCACAGGATACTTGGTATCACCAATTTCATGACTACCTTACAACCTCTGTTCTCCCACCTAACCTTACTAGTAATGGAAAACGTGCTTTTCTTAAAAGTGTTTCTCGTTATGTCATCATCGGGGGACTCCTCTATAAACATGGCTTCGATGGTGTCCTCCTTCGATGTCTAACCAGCACTGAAGTCACCCATACCATCCAATAAGTCCATGACGGAATTTGTGGTGGGCACTTTAGTGGCCTTGTCGTGGCCAAGTGGATCCTTCGCCTAGGTTATTATTGGCCTACTCTTAATAAATACTGCTGCGAATATGTTAAGAGTTGTGTTATATGTCAACATCATGCCAACCTTCAACATACTCCCAGTCACCCGCTACAATTCGCACGAGATCTTTGGCCTTTCTCAAAATGGGGTTTAGACCTTATTGGTGAGATTCACCCACCTTCTTCACAGCGTCACCGTTGGATCATCACACCCACTGAATATTACACTAAATGGGTGTAGGCTGTTCCACTCATTTCAACCAAAAAAGAGAAAATCGTTGAGTTCATCAATCATCACATTATATGTCATTTTGGTGTTCCTCATCACCTGATAACAGATAATGGCAAATCTTTCAAAAATAAGTTGTTACGAGCCCTTTGTGACAAATTTGGTATCAAACTTAGCTTCTTGTCACCCTACTATCCACAAGCAAATGGTCAAGCCAAATCTTATAACAAAACCTTAACCAAAATTCTCATGAAAGTTGTTGACAATTCTGGGAAAAACTGGCATGATCACATCCCCTTTTCCCTTTGGGCTTATCGTACCAGCATTTGTACTTCCACTAATGCCACACCATTCTCTTTGGTGTATGGTACCGAGGCTGTCTTACCTCTCGAAATAAAAATCCCTTCCCTTAGAATATCTCTCTAGGATATTCTTACCAATGATGACTTCTGCCAAGAGCGATTAGCCAAATTAAAGATTCTTGACGAGCGTCGTCTTACAGCTCTTGACCACCTTCAAATTTACCAAAAATGCATCAAGTGTGCTTATGATAAGTGAATTCATGAGTGTACCTTTGAGATTGGTGATCTTGTCCTCAAAGAGAATCAACACGTAACCAAACTAGAAAAGAGCAAACATGGAAAATTTTCTCCTGATTGGATTGGGCCTTACATTATCACTCACACTTATGGATCAGATACTTATCGTTTAGCTTCGCTTAATGGTAAACCTGAGCCTGAACCCCTTAATGCCTTGCATCTCCGACCATTCTACTGTTGAATTTAGTGTTACATCACTTCTTATCTACCTTGCGCTCATCCCTTGAGCTCATTTACCACCTCATACACCTTGTTTTGTACATCTCAAAGTAGAATCAAACTCACGTGGTTTGATCATCACCTCCTCTTAAATATTCCTTCCCCTTTTTAGTCTGGTCCATGACTTAAAAGTATCAAAATAACAAATTCTCAATTATACAATTTTGGGATAATCTTGAGTCAAACTTCCTGCAAAACTATATGCTTCATGCCAAACAGACATCTAGACCTCTAATCTATAAACTAGACTTCTCCCTCAAAGGAAAGCTATGAGCAAAGCCGCATCTACTACTATACATAGACTACTCCCTCAAAGTACAGCTATGTGCAAAGCCGCATCTGCTACTATAAGTAGACTGCTCCCTTGAAGGACATCTATACAAATTCAGCCTCTATCAGAAGCTTCTCGCATTGATCAGCTTCGTGAAGATCTCAAGAACAACAAAATACATATCCCATATAGACTTCCTACATCGATCAGTCTATATCCAGAAAAATAAAACCAGTATTCAAAATCACTTTTGAGTCATGGACTTGTCTATTTAGGTTTGGTTCTCTTTTCGTCAGAATAATCACCTTATAACAAGTTCTTTGCACCCCAGCTATACCATCCACCTCACCTCACCATTCTTTAAAACAACCAAACTCAAGGGACGTGACATATATCCAATATATTGTGATTATACAACTCTTTTCACCTATCGACTTCTCACCTATGCAAGATACCTAGGGATTCAAGCTCATCCAATGATATATACATGGTTTGTTTAGCTCTCTCCAACTATGGGACACTTTTTGCTCTTTTACCTGAATCTAGGATTATGTGTTGACCTTAATCAGGACACAGTTTCCTATGCTTGGGTAAGATGACCCTCGCTTCACCTATACCAACACCAACACTAACAACATTCCCCTACCAACATCAAACTTTTACCAACCAACAAATTACCTAACCACAACCAAATTTCATAAATTCACCCCTCCCTAGTTCTAAGGGATAACTACATCAGTCTAAGGCCCCTCCTTGCTTTGTGCAATGGGCTATGTAGGCAGCACTTAGGAGACATGGGGTCTCCCAAGGTTAGCTCGACCATCCCCTACCATAACCTATCATGTGTTGTGTTTTCCTTAAAAATATAAATAGTTTTGCGTATTTATATTGATAACACTCTCCTTTTTCCTTTATTAATCCAAACATTCAAAACACCAACATTTTTATTATTATCATAACTCAAATCAACATACGTATTCATTTTTATTTAGATGTTAAAAAAAATACATCTTCTCTATCATCGACGCGCAGGTCGGATCCTTATTTATTCTTCTACCCCTATGAATGAAACTCACTTAGGCCCCTGCGCCTCGTCCCGAACCAGGTAGTGATGGTGATCATCGACATTGCTCACCTGGCCTCTCCATCCTCATAGGTACCACTGCTATTGGTTCCTCCCACTGATCCACCAATCTCTCTTGTAACATACAAATATGCCCTCTCGCGTGGCAGATTCTTGCCTCTAGTCTCTCCACTTGTGACTGTGAAGCCTCTAACAATCCCGTAGTCTCATTCACCTGTGTTTGAAGCTGGTGAACTAAACCCTGCAGGTGGTCTCTCTCTGCTGTAATCACAACTCTGTCAAGATGATCAGCCCTCTCATGTGTACCTCGTAGCTCTGCTGCCCACCACAATCTATAAGACTCTGTCACTCTTGCATCCATTACCCTACAATCAGCTGCTATCTCTTCTGTTCCTTCTAGAAGTGTTGGCCATGCAGGTGAGAATGGTGCCTTGGTGTCGATCCTCTTGTATGGTCTATGATCCATGGGTATATCCTGAACAAATCCAAATTGGCACCGCACACGATCTAGAGGAATCCTCTAGTACTCACCTAGCCTGTGTCATGTGATCCACCTCAATCGCTCTACACCCCTCAAATCCTTGGCTATGTTTGCAATCACCATGTAGTTCCCGTTAGGCCTCTAACAGATATCTGCAATCGTCACCGTCTCCAAAATCTTCCTATAATACTCGGCTTCATCTGTCACGATCTCGTCTCTTGCCTCTTGCTCTGTCTGGACCCATCGCCTAAATACCAACCTCTGTAATCATGTCTCTCCTACTAGGATCTGTCGGCCTATAGGTCGCACACACACAATGTGCTCATAGGCCCAACAATGTAATAAGTATGCACAATCCAGTGTAGTCCTGTGATATAAACTACATGCCCATACACCCCTGTATAGCCTTCAATCTGTGATAGATTTGAGGGGGATTAACTATACCCTTAAGTGGGGTAACCACTTCTTATTATTGTCAGTGCATCTTTACACGACAAGCTACACGACAACAAGGGGCAAATGTAGAAACCAAATTTGGGTCTTACGACGCCCTATGCCCCACATCTCATCTCACAATCTAACCCTACCTCACCACCTAAACCTTACACACTTAATTATTTATTAATTACCTTATAATTAATAAATCCACATCTCCAAACCCTGCCACCTCACCTTGCCACCTCACCATGACCTAGCCCTAACCCTAAACTAACCTAATTAAGACATATAACTTGGTCTAGACCCACACCCATGACTCATCACCCCTCACCCGCACCAAAATGAACCTATTAATGACTTGACCAAGCCCACAACTGACCCCTCAGGAGAAAAGGAGGGAAAGTTGGCTATTTTACTAAAAATAGCCAACTTTGACTTAACCAATGTCGTTCCCTACTCAACCGGCATTGGTTAGGCAACCACCATCGGTTCCTTGTAAATGACCTCCCCCAACCAAAGCCAAAGGAGGGGATTTCATTGGCAAGAGAGAGACAAGTGAGAAAGAGAGAAGAGGTTGCAGAGAGGAGTATTGATCCCAAGACTGTAACTGAGCAACTAGATCACTGTCACACTCATCCAAATATTGGGAGAGTCAGAGGATAGCTTCATCAGCTCACTTCCAATTTCTGGATCATCCCAACTGAGCCTTACCTTCACCACTGCATTCCTTGGACCTACATCCATATCAGAAACTAGTAAGTAGTCTCTTTTATTACCTTATATGCTTCTAGACACTACTTTGTGAACTTTTGATTCATAGTGATTATAAGCTCACTCCTGGATCTACCACCCGGAAGTACCTTGCATCTAACCTTCATTCATCCATCTCTATATTGCCCCAAAGACATCCTTCTCACTCTCTGAGTCTTATCTATCACCCTACAACTTCCCTCAACCATCTACCAACCTTCTAAACCCCATAACCACCTTGTAACCAACCTCCATTTAAAAGCCCCTAAATCACTGCCCCTACCGATATCGGTTATCCCCTACCAGTATCAGTTTTATAACCGTGGTTGGTTATCTAGTGACCGGCGTCGGTCACTGTGACTTATACCAAAAACCAACCTTTCACCTATTTACCTCCAAACAATCTCATATCCAGCCTTGTCTATCCCTATAACTTGATCTGAACGTACTAGTGACCAAACAAACAGCATGACAATTTTATTATTGGTAGTTTAGTCTCTATTTCTTTTAGTAACGAGGTACCTAAATCGTGATTTTGCAATAGCTTCTTTATTATCATTTGCATTAATTTGTATTAAAAGGGAACTGACCACCTTTGAAAGGAAGTCTAATATTTCCTGGGCCCAAGGCAGTTCCCTCACTTATTATTTAACGAAAATCTGCTTGCATTCTTATTTACAGGTAGTCCTTCCCAGACAAAAAGGAGCTCTTCATAATCGGTCTGATCTCTCTACGGTACGTACACACCTTCCCAACACTCAATAGGTATTCCTCCTAGCCCTGACCCTTATCTTTTTCTCAAGAGAATGAAAAGATAGAAATAACTCTATTTTGCAACAAAAAAATTCTGTGTGAAACACCAAGGTTAAACTTTAACCTAAGATAGAAATATGAAAGAGTATAGGGAGGCACTCACGGTGACTAAAGGTATGCAGACATACCTTGTTGACGCTACTTGATTGCATGTGTCTAGTTACCTTTAATCTTCCTGATTCACTCTGTATACAAGGTCACATTCCTAACTTGGTCCAAGCTTATTTAAGCTTTGATGATTCGATTCAGAAGGGCATTATAAAATGTGAGCAGCAAAATTTTTCCGTTATGAAGGCCCCACCTTCATGAAGACACCAGACTACAGCTGGTGTGTGCCAATGTCCTACAGAATCCTCCCATCAAGGGATACACATCCCGCTAAAAGTATGATTAGATTCTTATCCTTAGTGTTTTAAGAATAGGTTTCAACAACCGTATTGATCCTCTAACCTCACTGTTCGTTACTGTTACATAGCTAAGAAGAACTTAAATTGTCTTATAGCTTAATATATATTTACTCCTTACCAAAGGATTGCATATTTCCATCTTAGTTCTTTAATTTAAGCTTCAAACTAACAGTCCACTTCAGCTTAACGTAGTAAGATCAACTTACTAAACTTAACCAAGTTTTATTCGCAACCGAATTTAAATTCAAAATTCCATCTCATTAGACGTCATGTAAATGAGGCCTAATCCCAAATGAATGTATTCATTTATTTACTATAACCTTACTTCAATTAAGGTTTTACATGAGGAGATATGGTTCCTCATACCGAATATCCTTTGATCAAAACCTCCCAAGGATATTAACGAAATTAGAAGACAGAATTTAATTGTCTCTTTACTAATATTCATTAGTTTATATTCTAATTCTGAATATCATTCATTTAAGAATTCGTATTCACTTTACTCTTTACTAATGTCATTTTTAAATCCATATTGACCTAATTATTAATTAATTGTCCATTCCAACTTAAAAGTTGTATTCAAGTAAAGAATAGATAATATGTCCCTTAAAAATTTATCAACCATCATTTGAATAAATCCAAACTGAATGAATAAAATTATATTCCCAATCTTATACAAACAGTTCCAAGGTGGTACCACCATTAAAATACCACACCTTCTTCTTTTACTCATTACTCTAGATTAAAATTCATACAATATACAAGTCCATACTACTGGCCTTCATTCATGCCAAACAACATTAACAACTCGTAAAGAAAGAAGAATACAAATTTTTATTTTTCCATTTCCTCGTAGAAGAATAATAAATTCTCAGAAAAGATCCATCCTTAGATAATCAAAAGAAGCATCATAAAACAACATGTCTTCATTTTTACTCGTGAAAATCATCTGCAAAATTTACTTACACAGGTCATTTCATCGAACTGAGCATATTAAGAACTTATCATTAAAACTAGGTGCTCTTGATTAACTGTCTTAATAAAAGAACTCTGCTTTTATGAAACATCTCCTAATAGAGATAAACATCATGTAATAGTTAAGCACCAATAAGGTTGAACAATTTAACAAACTGATTTCAATAATTAGCTTCATTTTAAACAGTAATAATAAATATCAGCACACCAATTTCTATATTGGCTAACCTATCATGATGTATATTTCACCATTCTCATAGCTGTTTTTAATGAAAAGAAAAGAGTTCATTCCAAAATCAGATAATACTGAAGGAGATTTATAGATTGTTGTTCAATTGCATGCATTATCCACCCCATTTCATCATCAAGAATGAATTCCATATACTGAGTTGATTTTTAAATTAAGATAGAACTTTCTTACCTTCAGGTCATCCACTAGACTTCAACAATATCAAATGCAAAAGTGAGAAGAAACCTTACGACACAGCAACAAACTATTTAACTTCCCAGAATTCAACAAACAACATAGTACTTCTTTCATTCAGAAAAGAAGAAAAATAGTAGTTAAAATGTAGTCACTTATTCCGAAGGCATTAGAAAATTCATTCAGTATCAAATAATAGAATTTCAATTGGGTAAGAGAAGAAAAATAGTTATTACTTTGGATTACCCACTCAATATTCTCTTTCCTTTCATCACAACTAAACAGGATGATTTGAACAAGAAGTGACAACAATCAACGATAACAGTCAAGGAGAGAGAACAATTAAATCCAATAATTGAATGAAAGAAGAAGATTCATATTACCTCTTCTCAATACTTGGCCGAGTATCAACTATATAGTACAGACCTATTTTCAAGAGGGTAATTTCCCCTATACAAGACTATTACAGTAATAATAATTTACGAACTATCATTCAAGGAAGTACTCTTGAATTCATTTTACATCTGACCCACAAATTTCAACAACAACTGAATCTTTCAATTAAAATCATTTTCAATAATTATTCACCAAAAACAAACATTTCCAGCTAGGTCTGAAATAAGCAAGAATGTACAGCAAGCTATAAGACCGTAATTATTCACCAAAAACAAACATTCCAGCTAGGTCTGAAACAAACAAGAATGAACAGCAAGCTTTATGACCATAATATCACTGTAATAAATAAAGAAACCATCTTTTCAACATCAACAACAAGAATCTACTCTAGTACAGTTCTAATCGAACACAATGAAAAATTTCAGATATGCAGTTCCTTTATATATATATATATATATATATATATCAATGCATTCAAGGAAGGATAAATGATACATTCTACTCCAATCACCAAATAACCAAGTTATTCTTTCTCAGTTTTAAATAATCTATTCCCCAACAAACATTCACGGCCTTCAAACCAAATATGGAGTCATTACTTCATTTTAAATCAAGCAAGGGTAAGATGATACAATAAATTTTTTGTCCCCAAAAGAATTCGCTTTCTATGCACTGTAAAAAATAATACGACCAAAAAAATAATTCACGCAAACAGTTCCATCAAGCTTTCTCACGGTTTTTCCAAAACCATTTAAACACTTAGAACTTAGAAAACAATTTTCACATCACTGTTGCTTCCATCAAATCAAACCCATAATGGGAGATAAACCGAATACCCATTACATAAAATAAATTTCAAACAGCAAAGATGGGTTTGTTTCATTTACCATTCTAGAAAGAAAATACCATCTTTTCTCTAGTAAGCATTTAGAAAAATACCCAAGTCGTATTTATCTCTAAAGGACAACTCAACCCAGAAATCACAGTAACCATATCAACATTTTCATTTTACAAAAACACCCAATATAAGAGCAGAGTTCTTTTAATGAAGACGCTTAACAAAGACCAAAACGATTTAAAGAGAAGAGCTCAACATGCCTGTAAAACTTCTTGTTGCTTGAATAAAACTGCGTCCGTGCCCACATTAGTTACTCTCTTCCACGGAGACAACAACAAGTTTTTCCCCAACGATCTCCTTACTTCAACAGGATCAAAAACAGCCATGGGTAATCAAAACAACAGTAACAATGACCAGAATAGTTGCAAGTTCGAAAGAACCATAAAGGAAATGCAGAACAAAAACTCAAAACTCGAATGAATAACAATGACCACAAAAATTTCCTCTTTTCCTTTCCAAGGCGAGATGGTCACCAAAACCAAGATCAATAAATGCATTGAATGCATTGCTTTTTCCTCTATCTCCACACCACCACCAACTCAAGTTTGGCAAGTTCCACTTTTTTAAATATTTGCATGTAATTTCAGTTTTAACTACACTGCTAATTAGATATCCCCAACTCCCATGTTCTCGCCAAATTTGGCATTCAAAACTTCAAGGACATCATTTAATGTCCTTCATTAAATTTTAAACCTTCCCTTCTTATCCGTTCATCAGCATGTATCCATAGGTCCCCTCCTTAGGTTAACAATAGTTTAGGTTATATTGTCATAGTTAGGTTTCCATCTAGGTCGCAAGTCATTAGGATTTGCAATAATTTACATCCCATTTAATTTAAAATCCACATAGGATAGTTGTTAGGTCATGGGTTAGAACTTAACCCCGTAGTGTTTTAGTTAATAGGTTCCAAACAAGTTTTACCGACTTGTGTTCATAACTAGTATAATGCAAGACGTTTCGTCCAACACGCATATCTGTACCCTATGCATTGTATCAAAACTCTTACTACCTTATGCTCTCCGGCATTACTATTTGTATGTAGTTCAGAAATCAAACCTTTCCATTGGCAACATCGTGCTGAATAATTATACTTGTAACCAGGTTCTGTAAAATTTATAACCACCTCCAGTTTGGTTCCAGACTTCATTCAAATTAGAAAGTAAATCGACAAATTGATCACAAAGAAGGCTGCAGCATACCTTGGATCAATGGAATTGATTCAAGGTGTGCTGTCAACAACAATATGAGTTCATCAAACACAAAATCAAGTCTATTGTTTCGCACTTTGCAAAACACAAGTTATGATGACCTCCGTCCCAAGTAAACAAGTTACATCAAGCAAGGTTTCAGATCAGCAACACATTCTTGTTAAGATTAAAAGATATATCTTAACATAATTATCCTCATTTCCATAGCTACAACATCACGAAAAGATGTTATCATAGTAGCTTCTAAAAATCAAGATGTTACACATAACCTGGTCATTATGAACCCTTTCTTTGACCAATCTAACAACACATATAGTCCCTTTGAGTCTATTTCATCATCATATTTGATAATAATAACATGATAACATGCTTTTCAAGTGTGTTTCATGTACGGGGAATGGATCCAAGTTTATTTCACATTGAGATCAAGCTATGAGGTCGAATACTTCTCTCTGAAGCACTAAATTGGCTATTTTTAGCCATATTACAGCATGAGGACATCCTATAGAAGTTGAATGGAAAGCTTTAACCCATCTAGGATTTTTGTAGGAGTGAAATTAAGTGACCCATGGTAGTTTATAGGAAATCTATGGAGGAAAGTTATTTCAAGAACAGTTCAAGTAAAACTAGGTCACTATAGGCACAGGCAATGAAGGATTCGATGGAGAACATGAGCTTTTTCTAAATATTTTGGGAGATCCAAGGATATTTAGGATTTCATTGGGTATTCAATGAAAATAATTTGGATTCCACTACATGATGGATGCATTAATTTTGATCATTGACCTCACCACTCTCTATAGTAGTCTGGGTTGATGTTGCTCCTTCATCCCAAAAGGGTAATTGGGCCTAAAATTAAATTTTTAGTCATAATTGGCTCATGTAGATGGTTTTAATGTTCCCCTCGGGTGATTTTTATTAAAAATCATATATTTTTTGGCCCCTAAACTCCATGTCATGATCTCATGGAAGAAAAATCACTTATGGTGATCTCATTTGAAGTTGGTTGCATCACATCAACATGGAAAACCAGCTTGAACACACTTTTCACCCTCATTAATCCATTTTACCTTTTCCCTTAGTGCAAGGGGACAAGAGGGACATTAAATTACACCCCCTATCAATCCAACATGTTTTTTCACTTTAAAGTCACAACTTCAAGTGTTAGGAGTGTTAGAATGTGCAAACTTGAATTTTAGTCAAATTTGGCCCCCCTCCTCATGATGTATGCACCCATGGTGCATTTTTTAGTTTTTTCTATCCCTTTTCTTATGCCCCATGGTAAAATTGTATGATAGGGACAATAAATTTGGCTCCACCTCCTTTGGTTGGCCCCCGGACACATGCACGACCACAGTTGAGCCCCGAGAGCTTATTTTCATCCCTCTTCATCTCACCCTCATGAAACCCTTTACTGAAACTTGTATTGATCTTGTGAAAATCACATTTTTGTGCCCCTCTTTTCCCCTTGCTTCATTTTTCCCATATTTTTAGGTTGAAACTCCACTTCAACCCCCTTCTGACATTAGTTAAGCTTAAGTGGGTTAAAAGTGAGTTTAAGTGTGCAAATGAGGTAGAAAGGATTCTTATTCAAACACTAAGAAATTTTTTGATTTAAAATGTGTATTTTTCCCTCTCAATCTCTCTTCGATGTTGTTATTCTACTGAAAATATGTCAGGGACCTCGATGTCCAAAAATGGAAATTTGTTCATATCTCCCAAACCCCTTGTTTTTTTTCATGAAATTTTAACATTAACTCCTCAAAATGCCTTTCAAATTACCTATCCCTTGGGGGTTGTCATGGTATGATTTATTTTCTATTTGAGAAATAATTTTCCATCCATGAACTCTATTTTGTCCCAAAAAATTTAAAAATGTATTTACATTTTCCCAGTGGCTCAGCAAGCCAAGTTACCTAAAACATGGAGTATGTGATCCTCGTGAAATCATATTTCATTTGAGTTATTTCTTGTATGATGAAGTGGATTATTTTTTAAGATATGGAGGACTGATTTTTCACTCATTATTCTTCCCTCTTTGATAAATTTTGCATTGTTTTAGTGATCTAATGAGCCAAATTTCTTGAAATTTGGATCAAATGTTATTCATAAAATAATATTCCATTTGAGCTATTGTTTGCATGATGATGTGGAGTATTTTTGGAGATATGGAGGACTGATTTTTCTATCATTATTCTACCCTCTTTGATGAATTTTTCACTTTCCCAATAATTCAAATAAGAAAACCATCTAAAATTTAGAGCAGAGCATCCCTATGAAATAACAAAACTTTTGAGACCACTCTTACTCCATTCCAACACCTGAAAGACCCACTTCTAAAAATAGTAAGTATTGTTAGGCTACACAGTCTATATGTAGTAATTTCTGGAAACAATTCATTTCCCGACTTTCCTTTACTTCTTGCATATCAAGAACACTCAAAAGTGTTAAATTAAGACACTTACTAAAATAGGCATCCTCGAATTAGAATTACTAAAAATAGTAATTATGGGATTGTGGTAAAAAATTTCATACTCATTCATCTCCAGTTCATCTCGCTGACCTTTGTCACCATGGAACTCAAACACTCAAGTTTGGATCTAGTTTCAACTTTAAACATTGATTATCCTGACGAGAGTGACATTGATGTAACAAGTATGGAACTGGAATACTTAAAAAAAAGGTGTTGATTGAATACCGAATAGATGTAAAGGAGAATATATTCTCAATGGGATATTTAGGGTTGGTAGGTTCACTTTTGTAAGATACTAAATGCTTCAATTCATCTTAGTGGTGGTAGAAGGGGATCATCTTGTTTGTAAGTTCAGGAAGTCATCTCAAGTCCACATGGTGCAAGTCTTATAGTAGAGTTTTTAAACATTTTTTCAATGCTTTGGAGTGTGTTCATGCCTAGCAGGCTAAGAAAATTTCAATCACAGTGTTTCAATTCAACAAGAGGTCAAAGCCAAAGAACTTGATTCCTAGGGAATCCTCTCAAGATCCATAGAAATCAGTCTCTTTTTCAACGAAATCTTCCTCATCTCTAGATTATCACTTCTCTCTCCTCCTTCCCTCTCTAACATTATTTTTATTCATTGGGAATGTAATTTTTGACTCTTTCTCCTTGTTCACTTAAGTGGCCTTATTTTACATTGTAAAAGTTCCTTTTTCAAAAATATTAAAAGGAATTAATTTCATTCATAGGGAATATGAAAGGTCACAAGTTGTGGTGAGATGAAAAATCACATGGGGGAGGTGAAGAGACATCATTTGTAAAGCTATAAATTGGGATGGCATCTCCATCACAAAGGGTTGGATTTTGTTTCCCTACTAATGTAAGCAATAAGCTACATTCTTCTCTCCTTGTCTATGTTTTTCTACACCCTCTACTTCCCAACTTTAAAAGCATTGTAATCATGTAACACTAAGAAATAACTTTGCATATTTGATTAATGAATCCATAAATATTTGTGTCTATTATTTTTTAGTCTTGTTATTGAGAATCTATGAGTTCCTACTCACAATTTTAATCCCCTCTCTCTATTTTCCTTCCTCCCTATACCTCTGTCTAAGAAAATCCCTCCATTGTACATTGTACAATCCCTTTTCCATAGGTTTAGTGGAGTACTCCTTTGTGAACACCAACCTAACAACCACCCATAGTTTCATTTATTCCATGCATTCAATAAATGGGAACCTCCTCATACCCAAGAAGGAGGATCTTAGCTCCAGAGCATTTACAAAAACCACTAATTTTTCCTACAAAAAATTATTTCTCTAGTAATGTGTAATGTGGTTTGGGTAGAGAGGAAAACATACAAGAGGTCATGTGGAGGTTGTTAATAATAATTAAATATTTTAAGCCTTAAGTTTTATTTCCATTGCATTTTCTCAAACCCCCTTTGCCATAATAGTAGTTTTCTCTAGTAATTTTTTATTTTTTGATATTTTCAAAAGATAGTTTGGGATGCCACTAAAATCTAAATAAGTAGAAGAAAATACTCATGTTCCTTCATATTTAGGCATTTCCATGCATTGTGTAACTATTATAACTTGAAGTTGCACCCTTTTTTGAAGTTAGGATCAGCACCTTAGTGAAACATGGAAATACCTTCAAAGTGTGGGAAAATAACTCCTCTGACGTCAGTCTCTAGGTGAAAAAGATGGTTCCTTTCAATCCAATTAACTGCAACTAATCTAACCAAATCTATACTCTATTACTAACTAGTTTTAATCTAACATTTCCAAGGAACCATGGCTCAAAAAGATGAAATACTCGATAAAAGATAAGTTGATGCACCTCACTGAAATTGGATTCTCTCTTGAGATGAAGAATGGGAGGAAAAAATACTAAGTTGAGATGGAAGAAACAACACACATTCAACTATGTAATTTTTCCAAACTCTGATTCTTTGCATATGTGACACAAAGGATGAAATTTATGCAAATATAAATCACACACAGCATGCCATAAAACAATAGAAAGGTAATGATGCAACCTAGAATTCTCAAATAACACCTAGTCGCGCTGGCACATCACTCAGCCTAGGCTGAGCGCTCACCTGAAGCGCGCAAAGGTACTAGGTCCCTCTTTAGGGTTGTTGTAGCAGAATGGTAGCATGATGAAGTAGTATAACAAACATATATTTAGAAACTAATCCATCTATACATCATTACACCGTACCAGATCTATAAGCACTTAAGTATAAATCATCATGATAACAATAGTATATAATGACAAACATATCAGACACTGTTGTTCGGCCAATATTCTTCATATATTCATCATACCAACAGTACAAAAGCTTCATACAATACCAGACATGCACACATGGATCTGTTACAATTATCCAGTCTCATGCACTCATGTATCTCTAACCCTTCAAAGCAGTATGTGTCTCTGTCTATATCTTACTAAGTAATTCATTACATATATATAGGGTGGGGGACTAGCCCTTCACCGCTTAACTCTACCAAAATAGGTTACATGATAATAATAGCCACGTGCCTTTTACAACTATAGCCATACATGTAAGTATGCTATCTATAGATCGCTGATAGTTAACTATAGTGGTGGATCTATTCTTAGCTTATGTCCATGCAAGAGTGATTTGACATGCTCTTTGAAATCTCCACGAAGAGTGGTGCGCAAGTCTCAGCATCACTTTGTGTGCTCCGCATGCCAACCTCTAAAAATAGCCTTGATCTCCAAAATCAGCTAAGTCCCGAAAGTCTGACTCTACACCTCCGCGCGCGACACCTTCCTATACCTTCGTGCCTTTGCTCCTGTGTTGTTCTCCCATGCGGACTCTGTGTGTGAGTTCTACTAAGTGTTTTCTCTGATCAACATTACCCCACACTAATCTCATTGTTCACCCCGACAATGGTGATGTCCAAAACTTACACAAAGAATGGATAAATAAAGAATGGTTGAATAAAGAATTTTGAATAAGGTATACACAACAAAAACTTGTTCAGGCCTCAGGCTCCTCTGTTTCATTCTGAAGCAGTAACTCTTGATATTCCTCTTTTATATCTAACTCCAAGTTCTCCCACTCTGTCAAATGCCTTTCCTGCCTTCTTTGGCACGTCTAGAATGATAGACTCTAGCTCATCCATAGTTAGCTTTCCCTACTCATTCTGTATCACAAGCATTACGCTTGACATAGAGGTTTGCACCCCTTCCAATATATCCATCTTTTGAGCAATGAGCTTTCCAAGCTCATCTAACCTTTCCTTATGTGGTGCCTATGCCACAGCTAGTGTCTCGCACTTCTGCTTCACCAGGATTAATCGTTCAGCGTGGCCTAGGGTTGCATCCTTCATAGCCTTTTACACTTCATTATCTTCCTCTAATGTTTTTACCATGATCAACGTGCATCTGGAGTTGTGCATATCATTAGTGCATGATCGGCTTTCTTCAGCTCGTCATGGATGGCTTGCAGTAGGCCTTCATAAGTAGCAATATTCCTTGCTACTACAGCCTGTGCTTTCTCTGCCTCTTCTGTTGGGTCCTTGGGCTGTTTTGGTATACGCACCTTTTCATCCTCCAATACTAATTTTATCATTGTCTTTACGTAGTGCATCGCAGAAGGAAATTCTTTTGTTACTTATGAAACCAAATGTGGGCATACCTTTAGGAAATCATCTCCAATTTCCTCCACCATACTAACAAAAGTGTCATATTTTCTCTTAATCAGTCCCTTTCCTACACTAGGCACGTTATCTCCACATCCTTGGCTTTCAGCTTCTCTGTCAGCGCTTTAATGGTAGTAGATTTATCAATTTTTCTTCTTGCTACTTCAGTAGATACCTTTACCAGAGCATTGCTTACCTACTCATCTATCATCACCGTTGGCTTGATTGTCATGTGCCTTATTTTAGGTGCCTTCTTCAATCATCTTGACGTGCATGATTCTTCACCAACATCAAAGTCTGGCTCATCCATATGCATGTGCATTGACCATGAAAGTTACTTCCGTGTACAAAGTGTTGCCTTGTCCTCGTCCATGAGTGCCCATCTGAATAGATCCTTTTGCTCGATGGTGCTCTGGAACTGAGTGCAAACAATCATCTTTGGGTCTTCTACATATCCCATTGTATGTGCCTTGGCATCCTCACCTATTCGACGGGATCTTGGCCCTCTTGGAATGGCTGCATCAAGGTTAGGAATACTAGATGTATCCTCACCCTTGTCTTGTGTGGCCTCTGATTATTCCCCTTCTCCTCCTTCCATTTTCTCCTCCTCCTCATGTTGAGGCTCCTCTTCTGCTGGAGATGAGGGCACCTTCTCCTCAGATTCTTCTACTTCCTCACCTAGCCTGAGTTTTATTCTTTTCTTCTCCTCTGGCTCCTTTACTTGCTGGGTTTCTCCTTGCACCCTTGTGTGCTTGAATACCTTCTTAAATATTTGGTCACCCTGCTCTTCCCCAGTAACTCCTTCTCCTTGTGAAGCTGTCGTGCGCTCCTTCTCCTTTTGGCCAGATGGCTGCTTCCTCCTCCACACCAAGCCGCCACTATCCTCCTGCTCTTCATCCTCTTCCTCATCATCTTTCTTGGGTTCAGAGGGCCTAGGTGCTGGGACATTCTCCATGGTATGCTTCCCCTTTCGGTGGCCCTGGAAGCACGAACTCATTTTCCACATACTTGTTATTTTCCATTTTTGGCTTAAGTTGAAGGTATATCATCGCAGCCCTGATATCCGCAATGGAAAGTGTCTCTGGTTTAATGCTCAAAATCTCTAAGATAATACTCTCATTATATTCATTCTTCCCTGGATATCCATATGTTTTCCACAAGGTGTGGTATTCACATTCCACCTTGTCTGCATTAAATACTAACCTTTGTGTGTTGGTGAACTGATGAACTGAAGCTTGGAAATATCACACGGAAAATGCGTAAGGTAGTTTGCACCAGGGGCTCCATGACCCATCTACCATTGGAAAGCGCACAATACAAAAGTGTTGGTAGACTACAAACTGTGCCTGCTTCCCTAGAACCGAAGGCAACTCCTTGGGTATACGTCATTCCTCTTCAAATGCCATGTGGAGCCTATCATACCACATCTTCGCTCACTCCTTTACCTCATCTGTCATAGACCCCTTGCATAGATACTTGCTGAATCGTTCAGCTGGAGACTTTTGATTCATGGGGTATTCCCATATATTCTCTTTTGGGCCATCTAGTACCCCAATCTCCATGAATACCAAACTTAGCAAAACACAACCAAAACTTATCTTGTTTCCTGCGCGCGCTTCCTCTACTATTTGCTCTGCAATGAAGCTGACAATGTTGTAAGTGACTCCTTCTGACATGCACTTTTCCACATGTAGCCACATAGAGTTAACTTGTGACCAACGATCTTGGTCATTCAACTTTGTAATCAGGTGCGATGCTGCCTGTACTACTAGACAATTTTGTAGTTTATCAATGTCCATTCCACGTGGTCCTTTCTGGTAGCCCAGTGCTTTGTGTGTCTCCAAAATGGCACTCTTGTCAGCTAGGTCAATCTTAATATCCTCACCTGTTGCCTTTAATCCAGTTACTGTGGCAATAAGAATGGGTGTCAATCTTACCCTCCGTCCTGCAAAATAGAAAAAGTCCTCATGGACTCGTCTCATCAGCCATCTATATAATGGTGCATATTTCCCAAAGTATGGGAGCTCATACAGCTGGTAGACACCAATCCTCTTCAGTAGCCTTTCCCTGGCATCATCATATACTGGCATGCCATCCTCAGTTCATCTGTTCATTCGGGAGGTGAGCAAGTCATCTAATTTCTTCTGGTTATCCTTGGTCTGGTGGTTATACTCACTTATCTTGCTCTATCGTATGTGGGTATCCCATTCCTAGCCCACAATTACTGTCCTCAGGGTACTACATCTCTAAAAAATTGCTTTCTGGGGCCATCTCTTCCTCTTCTTCTACTACCACCTTCTTCTTTTCCTTTACTGGTGTTGCTTTCTTCTTTGGAGCCATTCTTCTCTTTGGGTTTTGTTTTCTAGACCTTCTGCTGCAAGTTTTTATTAGTTTCCTTCAAACCCTAACTCGATTCAACCATGCCCTAATTTATAATCACAAAATCATGTGCCCTAGCTCTATTTTTTCACTCTGCTTCGTTCAAACCCTTCTCCTACAGGGATACAAGCCTTTCCAATACACAGATCTGTCTTTCACGCCTGGTTCACTTGCTTCGCACCTTGAATCGCTTTACTTGGCTCTTCGCACATAGCTCTTTGTCGAATTCTTGTAGTCGTAAGGGTAAAAATGAAATCACATCCCGTCCTTATATAGATTTCCACTTTTTACTGCATTAATTGCTCCTCCACCTACCAAATTCTCCTCATTTATTACCCATTTTTGTCATTTCCGCGTGGTACATCTTCATGCCAAAAGCTATAACCTTCTAGCATGCCTTTTTACCCTTTGTCACAGACTTCTCTTCAGCATACTGCTCTAGGGCCTGAGTACCTCGTCACTGCACCATCTCCTGGTAGTTACCATGGCTATCACTTACCTCGCGTTATACTTTCCCTCATTCATCTCCATCCTTGGTTATCTTTGAGAAGCAATCTTTTGTCAATCACCCTTAGCAACCTTCTTTCTCAACACCCGCAACATTAAATCTTCACAACATATACCTGAGAGTCACCAACAATCCACCCCACACTAAAAGTATGTGTAGTCCTCTGCGCATCAACATGCTTCATATTGTAGTTAGCTTCATGCGCGTGCGTTCTTAATTACACACAAACAACAAGCATGCTTATGACACACAAACAAGAACTAAATTGACAAAACATAAAGACGATGAAAGAAACACATTAAGGGAATGCAGAAAGGGAAACCTAATCTATCTAGCAATACTACCTTATTACAAACACTAAGAAGACTTATTTATAGTAGGGCTTCAACCTACTCCCGTTAAAATAACCGGGCAGCCTCGTGCCATCAATTGCTTCTAACTGGAAAGCACCTGACTCAAGTATATGAGTTATAATATACGGCCCCAACCAATGCACCTTGAGCTTCCCTGGATGGTGCAAAAACTTGGAGTCATACAGAAGTACCATTTGTCCAACCGCAAGTTTCTTATCCCTGATATGTCTATCATGCCATGCCTTTTGGCATGCTTTCTCCTGTTTCTGACTCCAGCATGCTATGGCTCAGTGCTCATCTAGTTGAACCATCTTCTCAATCCTTTCTTCCAAGGCTTTCTCATTAGCTAGACCTCCAGTGCACGTAATGCACAAATAAGGTAACATAAATTCTATAGGAAGGATAGACTTCCATGCCAAACACCAATTGAAAAGGTGTGGCTTTGTTCAATCTCTTGTATGTTGTTCTATAAGCCCAAAGAACAGTAGATACTTTATCATCCCAATCTTTCCTTCCAACATCACAAATCTTGGTCAATGTGTGGCTCAAAATCTTGTTAAAATCCTCAACAGTTCCATTTTCCTGAGGGTGATAGGGTGTAGTCTTATGGTGGGCAACCATAAACTCATCTAATAGAATTCTTATTGTCTCATTCAAAAAATGTGTGCCCCTATCACTTGTTAAACTTAAAGGATATCCATACCTTGTAAGAACATTCTCCCATAAGAACCTTGCTACTGTAGCCATTGTACAGTCCTTTGTAGGTGTTGCTTCTACCCATCTGGTAAGATAATCTGTACAAGTGATGATATAGCACGATCATGTCCTATGCACGGCTGGTGAAATAGGCCCGACAAAGTCAATCACCCATTTCTCAAAGGGTTCTGCACTTGTAATTGGTCATAAAGGCATCTCATCCCTTTGTCCTAGTCGACCTAGATGTTGACAATGGTCACATGCCTTACAATACTCTTTACAATCCTTGTACAATGTTTCCCACCATAAACCAACAAGTAGGATCTTGCGCAAATTGTGGTATCACCTACATAGTGGCCACCTACAATACCACCATGTGCTTCTTCCATTATATCCTTTCATTCATGCTCCAATACACAACGGTGTAACACCTCATCTCTGCCTAATTTGTACAAATCACCACTGATTAACATGAATGGTGCCGCACGTATAGCAAGTTGCTTCTTCTCTAAAGCTTTCATGCCTTCTGGTGCCATACCAATCCTTAGAAAGACAACAATGTCCTCTAATTCTGATGGTGCGCGTTGTAACCTATACAGTTGTGCATCAGGCATGGTCTCTTCTATTGTTTGTGCCTCTTCTCCTAATTGAATTCTAGACAAGTGATCCGGTCTAGAATTGTTTTTCCTTGGTTTTACCACAACTGTAAAGTCAAACTCTTGAAATAAGAGTATCCATCGGCATATGCGCCCCTATAAAATGGGCTTGTTCACCAAATACTTCAATGCCATGTGATATGTATAAAACACAAATGGTGTGGCCAACAAATATTGACGAAATTTGTGTAAGGCATAGATCATGGACAAAGCTTCATGCTCTGTAGTGGTATAATTCTGTTCTGTAGGGGTCAACTTCCTACTAGCAAAACAAATGGGATGATCAACTATACCTTCTCCAGGTTGAGCTAAAATAGCACCAATGGTCATGCCAGAGGCATCCACATGATCATGAAAAGGTTTATCCCATGAAGGAAAGTGCAAGATAGGTGTGGTAGTAAGCCTCTCCTTCAATATCTCGAATGCACAATGTTGTGCTTCCCTCCAATAGAATGTACCTTTTCCCTTGAGTAAGTCTTCCAAGGGTGTAGAAACTTTTGCATACCATTTTATAAACTTCCTATAATACCCTGTATGACCCAAAAATGTGCGCACCTCTCTCTGACTGGAGGGAACTTTCAAGCCTAAAATGACTGCAACTTTAGTCTGGATCGACCAACAACCCTTCCTTGTAGATAATGTGTCCTAAAAGTATGCCAAAGGGAGTATTAAAAGATGCACTTCTTGATGTTTAATGAGATACTCAATTGTCTACATCTTTCAAACATTAAGTGTAGATTGTCACAATGATCCTTAATTAGCCCATAAACAGTCCAATCATCAAGATAGACCTGTAAGAAGTTGTGAATAAAATCCTTGAATGCTTGTACCACTATCCTTGAAAATACAACAGGTGCATTCTTCAATCCAAAGGGCATCACAGTATAGGAAAAGCTTCCCCATTCAGTAGTGAAGGTGGTCTTCTCTTGATCTTCTGCAGAAATCCTAACCTAATGATACCCTGAGAACCCATCTGTAAATGAATATATCTCTGCGCCCAGCCACTCCTAATATTTCCTCTGTGAATGGCATAGGAAGGGATCTGTAACACATGCTACATTCAACTCTCTCTAATCAACACAAATCTGAATCTTACCATCCTTTTTTATGCTTATCACCATAGGACTGACCCATTCTAATTCATCCAATGGTCGAATGATCCCAGATTTCAACATCTTGTCAATCCCAGATTTCAACATCTTGTCAATCTCCTCCTTTACTTTCTCACGCAAATTGGGATTCATTCGATAAGGTCGCTTCCTAACAGGGCACGCACCTTCCTTGAGCTTTATCTTCATTTCTCCAAGTGATTTATGCACGCCTTTAAGTTCATGGTATCCTCTTGGGAATAAGTCCTCATAGTCTCTAAGTAACTCTATGATCTTTGCTACTTTCGATTCTGACTAGTAATCCCCAATTATCACCTCCTTAGGTTTAGCTTCTGTGCCTATATTTACCTTTGTTGTCTTCATAGGTTCATGATATGCGCGCGCATCTACATCCACACTGGCTAACACTTCACGTGCTCCATGTGAATGATCCACTTCCAAGTGCTCAACTTCCTCATCATCAATTATGTAAACCAACTTCCCCTTGTCTTTTTCCAGAGAAGTGCACTCAAGTAGTATGATATCATCTTCTTCATCCTCAAAACATGCCCCTGTCTCTATCTCACCAAATAATTCCTGAATAATTTCTTCCACTTTCCCACTATCTCCCATGGTTAAGCAGCTTGATAAAGCTTAAAGCTTTGTTCATTGGTGGTGTAGATGAAAATAAGTCAAAATTTTGGATCATCCATGCAGTCAAATTTTCCAATTTCCAGTGTCACGATGTAATTCATCATATACATACCAAGCACGTGTGCAACCTTGTAGAGTAGAATAAAACTGATGCACCCAAAGTGAGGGTGGTAATGCTTCCTGTCCTACTATCTAGAGTCTCTCACACTACTGGATATGATGCTGAGCAGGTTGATCACCATGATAAGGGCAAATTTTTGTAGGTGCATTACTTCTTGAAAACTTAGTTGATAAGGTGGTCCCAATCTTTCCCCATTCTAAGAGATTATCCCTGTGGACCACCCACCAGTGCGTTGATGTCCTGCCCAAAGTATATGACAGCATATCTCATCTTTTAAGCTGGTCATCCCAGTTTACTTCCATGGCCTGTAAGAATCCAGCCAAATCTTTGAATCCAGTATAGCGAGGTGTTTCACACAGAATGTTTCCGTTCTTAGAATAGAGGTGCTTCTATCCTTTCATTCTCTTGAGAAACAGATAAGGGTTAGGGCTAGGAGGAATACCTGTTGAATGTTGGGAGGGTGCGCGCGTACCATAGAGAGAGATCAGATCGATTGCGAAGAACTCCTTTTTGTCTAGGAAGGACTACCTGCAAGTAAGAATACAAGACCACCAGATTTTAGTTAGACAATAAATGAGGGAACTGCCTTGGGCCCAGGAAATATTGGACTTCCTTTCGAAGGTGGTCAGTTCCCCTCTTAATACGAATTAACACAAATTCTAACAAAGAAGTTATTACAAAATTACAATTTAATTACCTCGTTAAAAGCAATAGAGGAAAGGCTGGTTTTGGTTTGAGTCACAGTGACCGATGCCGGTCACTGTACAACTGACTGCGGTTTTACACCGGTACCAGTTGCTGATAACCGATACCGGTAGGGGCAGTGATTTAGGGGCTTTCAATGAAGGAAAGCTATAAGGCGGTTATGGTGTTTATAAGGCTGGTAAATGATTAGGGATAGGCAATAGGGTGATGGAGAAGACTCAGAGAGTGTGGGGGCTGTTCTTGGGGCAATGTAAGGGTAGAGGAATGACAGTTAGATGTAGGGTGCTACCGGGTAGTAGATCTAGGAGTGAACTTATAATTACTATGATTCAGAAGTTCAAGAAATGTTATTTAAAAATGTACAAGACACTACTTACTAGTTCCTGATGAAGATACAGGTCCAAGGATTGTGATGACGAAGGCAGGGCTCAGGTGGGATGATCTGACAATCAAAAATGAGCTATCTTCTCTCCCAATGCTTGGATGAGTGTCGTTGTGCTCTAGTTCCTCAGTTGCAGTCTTGGGCTCGATGTCCTTCTCTGCAAACTCTTCTCTTTTCTTCACTTGTCTCTGCTCTGCCAAGTGAATTCTAGATCTTTCAAATGAATTCTGATCCTTTGTTTTTGGTTGGGGGAGGTCATTTACAGGGAACCGATGGTGGTTACGTAACCGACGGTGGTCGAGTAGGAACCGATGTCGGTTAAGTCAAAGTGGGCTATTTTTAGTAAAATAGCCAACTTTCCCTCCTTTTCTCCCAAGGGATTAGTTGTGGGCTTGGTCAAGTCATGATTAGGTTGGTTTTGGTGCGGGTGAGAAGTAATTAGTCATGGGTGTGGATGTAGACCAAGTTATAGGTCTTAATTAGGTTAGTTTAGGGTTAGGGCTAGGTCATGATGAGGTGGCGAAATGAGGTGGCAGGTTTGGAGATGTGGATTTATTAATTATAAGGTAATTAATAAATAATTGTGTAAGGTTTAAGTGGTGAGGTTAGGTTGTGAAATGAGATGCGGGGCACAGGGTGTCGTAAGACACAAATTTGGTGTCTACATTAGCCCCTTGTTGTCGTGTAGCTTGTCTTGTAAAGCTGCACTGACAATTAATAAGAAGTGATTGCCCCAGTTAAGGGTATAGGTAATCCCCCTCAAATCTATCACAGATTGAGGTGACGTGAAATCAGGGATAGGGTTGATAAAGGATAAATGGTGTTGGGATGATGGTAAGATGGTGGGGTAAGTTCAAGGAAGCAGACGCACGTTGAAATGCAGTAGTGCGACCAGGGTACATGATTTGAAGAGCAAACAAGCAATTCATAGGCAAAGGTCGATAGTTTATCCAAACAAGGGTGATATAATCCTGGTATCCAAGGCATAGGAAGTAGCTCCAGGGGATATAACGGGTAAGGTACAGGAACGTTTAGGCATGTTCGGCAGTACCAAATGGTTGGTTTGGTTGAGATAAACAGTCACGGTCTCGGTCTAGGCAAAGTTGGTCGGCTGATCAATTCAAGTATCCTAATCATGCTAAAACACGAACAGGTGAGCTCGATTGAACAAAAAGCTACATGATGGGTGGATAAAATCATAATTTGTGGGTCTTGGGCGAGGTACTTAATTGGTGCGGCCTTGGGTCGGGCCGATTGATTAGGGAGGGCCTTGGGTCGGGCCTGATTGGTTGGGTGTGGCCTTGGGTGGGGCCGATTGATTAGGTGTGGCCGTGGGCCTGGATTGGTTGGTTGCGGCCTTGGGTTGGGCCTGATTGATTGGGTGTGGCCTTGGGTCAGGCCGATTGGTTGCGGCCTTGTCGGCCTTGGGTCGGGCCGGATTGGTTGGTTGTGGATTGGTTGGGTTGCGGCCTTGGGTCGGGCCTGATTGGTTGGTTGTGGCCTTGGGTTGGGTTTGCCTTGCGGCCGTGATTGGGTTGAAGTTGCGGCCGGGGGAGGCAACGTGGTGAGACAGGAAGATTGGTGATTGGGTCGGTTAGAAGCCGATTGGTTTTGGGCACGCACTTGATATCGGTTATAGGTCAAAAACCTATAAAAAGAAAAATGGGTCGTCACATTGGCCGATTGATGGGTGAGTTGGCAGGCCTTAGGGTCAGAGCGGCGTCAATGATCATGATCATTGGTTGGTTGTGGCCTTAGAGGTCGGGACAGTATGCCGACCTGCGCGTCGATGGTGAGTGTATTTGTTTATCAATATAAATATGTGATTTGAGTTATGATAAAATATTTGTTTTATTTTTAAGGATGAAATCAAATAACACAAAAATATGTATATTTACAACACATGATAGGTTATGGTAGGGGATGGTCGAGCTAACCTTGGGAGACCCCATGTCTCCTAAGTGCTGCCTACATAGCCCATTGCACAAAGCAAGGAGGGGCCTCAGACCGATGTAGTTCTCCCTTAGGACCAGGGAGAGGTGAATTCAGGTAATTTGGTTGTGGTTAGGCAATTTGTTGGTTGGTAAAAATATTGATATTGGTAGGGTAATGTTGTTGGTGTTGGTAAGGTATTGGCGATGTTGGTGTAGGTATAGGTGAAGTGAAAGTTAGCTTACCCAAGTAGTAGGGAACCGTGTCCTGATTAAGGTCAACACATAATCCTAGATTCGAGTAAAAGAGGCAAAAGTGTCCCGTAGTTGAAAAGAGCTAAACAAACCACATATTAACGTAGGATGAGCTTGAATCCCTAGGTACCTTGCATAGGCGAGAAGTCGATAGGTGAAAAGAGTTGTATAATCACAATATATCGGATATACGTCACGTCCCTTGAGTTTTGTTGCTTTGACGAATGGTGAGGTGAGGTGGCTGGTAGAGCTGGGGCGCAGAGAATTTGTTATAAGGTGATTATGCTGACAAAAGAGAACCAAACCTAAATAGACAAGTCCATGACTCAAAAGTGCTTTTGAATACTACTTTTATTTTTCTGGATATAGACTGATCGATGCGGGAAGTCTACATGGGATATGTATTTTGTTGTTCTTGAGGTCTTCACGAAGCTGAGCAATGCGAGAAGCTTCTGATAGAGGCTGACTTTGTATAGCTGTCCTTCAAGGGAGCAGTCTATTTATAGTAGCAGATGCGGCTTTTGTGTATAGCTGTCCTTCGGGGGAGCAGTCTAGTGTATAATAACAGATGTGGCTTTGCACTTAGCTGTCCTTCGAGGGAGCAGTCTAGTTTAGAGCGTAGCGGTCTAGATGTCCATTTGGCATGAAGCATCTAATTTTGCAGGAAGTTTGACTCAAGAATATCCCATAATCATATAATTGAGAACTTGTTATTTTGATACTTTTAAGTCATGGACCAGACTAAAAAGGGGAAGGCATCTTTAAGAGGAGGTGATGACCAAACCACGTGAGCTTGATTCTATTTTGAGATGCATGAAACAAAGTGTATGAGGTGGTAAATGAGCTCAAGGGACGAGCGCAAGGTAGATAAGAAGTGATATAACACTAAATTCAACAGTAGAATGGCCGAAGATGCAAGGCATTAAGGGGTTCAGGCTCAGGTTTACCATTAAGCGAAGCTAAACGGTAAGTGCCTGATCCATAAGTGTGAGTGATAATGTAAGGCCCAATCCAATTAGGAGCAAATTTTCCACGTTTGCTCTTTTCTAGTTTGGTTACATGTTGATTCTCTTTGAGGACAAGATCACCAACCTTAAAGGTACGCTCATGAAGTCACTTATCATAAGCACGCTTGATGCGCTTTTGATAGATTTGAAGGTGGTCAAGAGCTGTAAGACGACGCTCGTCAAGAAGCTCCAATTGGGCTAACCGCTCTTGGCGGAAATCATCATTGGTGAGAATATCCTGAAGAGATATTCTTAGGGAGGGTATTTGTATTTCGAGAGGCAAGACAGCCTCGGTACCATATACCAAAGAAAATGGGGTGGCATTAGTGGAGGTACGAATGCTAGTCCGATAAGCCCAAAGGGCAAAGGGGATGTGATCAGGCCAATTTTTTCCAGAATCATTAACGACTTTCATGAGAATTTTGGTCAGGGTTTTGTTAGAAGATTCGGCTTGACCATTTGCTTGTGGATAGTAAGGTGATGAGAAACTAAGTTTGATACTAAAGTTGTCACAAAGGTCTTGTAACAACTTATTTTTGAAAGATTTCCCATTATCTGTTATCAGGCGATGAGGAACACCAAAACGACAGATAATGTGATGGTTGATGAACTCTACAATTTTTTCTTTTTTGGTTGAAATGAGTGGAATGGCCTCCACCCATTTAGTGTAATATTCGGTCGCTGTGATTATCCAACGGTGACGTTGTGAAGAGGGCGGGTGAATCTCACCAATAAGGTCTAAACCCCATTGTGAGAAAGGCCAAAGATCTCGTGCGACCTGTAGCGGATGGCTAGGAGTATGTTGAAGGTTGGCATGTTGTTGACACATAATACAACGCTTAACATATTCGTAGCAGTCGTTATTAAGAGTAGGCCAATAATAGCCTAGGTGAAGGATCTGATTGGCCACGGCAAGGCCACTAAAATGTCCACCACAAATGCCGTCATGGACTTGTTGGATGATATAGGTGACCTCCGCGCCGGTTAGACATCGAAGGAGGATGCCATCAAAGCCACGTTTATAGAGGATTCCCCCCATGATGACGTAACGAGAAACACTTTTAAGAAAAGCACGTTTGCCGTTACTCGTAAGGTCAGATGGGAGAACAGAGGTTGTAAGGTAATTGTGAAATTGGTGATACCAAGTATCCTGCGAATCAGCGGATACATTATTTATCATACCAACATCTGGGGCTGAGTAAGATGGGGCAAAGAGTTGTTGGACCAAGACAAATATGTCAGAGTCAGTTGGTGAGGCAGGAATTTGTGAGGCTAAGCAAGCCATAGTATCCGCAAATTTATTAGTTGAGCGGGGAATGGTTTGGATAGAATAATGAGTAAATAAGGTCAAAAGTGAATCCACGTAATGTTTGTACTTTTGAAGTTCCTCATTTTTACATTGGTAGATGCCCGTAACTTGATTGACGACCAGTTGAGAGTCACCGAAAATGTTAATAGATTTTACACCTAAGTGTAACGCAACCTGGAGACCCAAAATAAGGGCCTCATATTCCGCTGTATTATTAGTGCAGGGGAAATCGAGCCGGAATGAAAGAGGCATAGGTTCAGCGTCCAGAGGAATGAGAACAATGCCGGCCCCTCCGCCCATGCTGGCATTTGGATCCATCGAAGAAGAAGGTCATTGGATATGACTCCTCACTGAGTGAAAGAGTGGCAATGAGTTCGTCAGGGAAAGTAAAATTGGTAAATTGTTCCCCAGGTAAAGGGGCTTCCGCGAGTTGGTCTGCGATAGTTTGTCCTTTGATTTATTTTTGGTGTACAAACTCAAGGTCGAGGTCGGCGAGGAGCATAAGCCATCGGGTGATGCGTTGGTTTAGATGAGGTTTGGCGTACATATAATGGATGGGGTCCGCATTGGTGATGACAAAAGTTTTGTGATTCAGGAGGTAGTGTCGGAGTTTGGTGGCCACGAATGATAGGGCTAGGCACAACTTTTCTACATGTGTATACCTAGTCTCGTAATCCACCAGAGTACGACTTATGTAATAAATGGCTTGTTCTCGATGCTCGGAGTCACGATGTGCGAGCATGGCTCCTACAACATGGTCGGTGGCGGAAAGGTAAAGGTAGAAAGGGCGATCGTCCTGAGGTGGGATAAGCATGGGTGGCTGCAAGAGATAGGCTTTAAGAGCCTCAAAGGCTTGGTGGCACTCTTCGCTCCATTGAAAGACAATGTCCTTTTTAAGGAGATGATGGAAAGGTTGACATCGATCCGAGAGTTGTGAGATGAAACGCCAGATAGATTGGAGTTTTCCCTGCAAACTACGCAATTGTTTGAGGTTAGTGGGTGGGGGCATTTCTAGGATAGCTTTGACTTTAGCTGGATTGACCTCGATGCCACGCAAAGAGACAATAAAACCAAGGAGTTTTCCCGAAAGGACACCAAAGACACATTTCTTTGGTTGAAGACGAACACAGTATTGTAACAGGTGATCGAAAATAATGGTTAAAACATCGAGATGTTCACTGCGATGTTTAGATTTGCCAAGAAGATCATCGACATAATCCTCAAGGATAGTGTGCATAATGTCATGAAAAATGTAAGTCATAGCCCGCTGATAGGTCGCACCAGCATTCTTAAGGCCAAACGGCATGACACGATAGCAGAAGGTTCCCCAAGGAGTTATGAAGGTGGTTTTATGTTGATCGGCCGGGGCTACCAAAATTTGATTGTATCCCGAGAAGCCATCCATGAGGGAAAGCATCTCATGGCCCGCAGTGAGATCAACAAGTTGATCAATACTTGGTAGGGGGAAGTCATCCTTTGGGCAAGTGAGGTTAAGGTCCCGGAAATCCGTACATATCCGAAGTCCCCCCGTTGCTTTAGTAACAGGTACGATGTTAGAAATCCATTGAGGATAATCAATAGGTAAGATGAAGGAAACAGAAAGGAGTCGTTGAAGCTCTTCTTTGACCAAGAGGGCAATGCGTGGATGCATTTTTCTCAGTTTCTGTTTAACTGGTTTGGAATCGGGTTTCAGGGTAATGTTATGGATAGCAATGTCAGGATCAATTCCTGGCATGTCAGCGTAGGACCAAGCAAAAGCTTGGTTGCGGGAATGGAGGAAGGTAGTGAAGGTAGTTTGTTCTGATGCGTTAAGAGATTGTCCGATCTTCACAATGTGAGGATCATCCTCTGTGTGGATGTTGATTTCTATAGTCGACTCATTCAACATGGTTTGAGTGTCAGATGGTAAGGCGCGTTGAATATAAGAGTCGTCCGCACCAAGGTAAGTGAGGATGGAGTCGTCATCCTGGCACTCAACAACATTAATTGAAGGTGAGTCCTCTTCGATCATGTCTGGATACAGAAGGGGAAGAGAAGATGGGTCTTCATTATCACGTTGATAAGTGAGAGGACCCAGGAAGATAGCGTTTATGAAAAAAAAAGTTAGGAGGGATAGATTCAGGGTCTATCGACTCTGTGGGTGACGATGACAAAATGGGTGATGATGGTTCGGAAGGGGTGACTTCGTCGTCTTCCTGGATACAATGGATAGGCGGTGTCTTTGGTGTAGGTGGTTCAGAGAATCCAAGACCACGACGATCTTTGTGTTTGCGTGTAGTTACAGGAATGATCGTATGTCGGCCTTGTTCATAAAGACCAAAACTGAAGCCCTTCCAAGCACAGCGCGTCAGGAAGGTGAGGGCGAAATGACGATTAGTTAGATATTGAAAATCAGATTGGAAGGGAACCACACCAAGGGGAGGTTCAGGGGTGACAGAGGATGTATCGACACCCCCATACGTTAGGTTGGTGCGGAAATTAGGTGGTCCGTAGGATATTACTTCCCCCACACGACGGTCGTAGGTAGGATGCGCATGTAACTGTCCGTACTCCTGTGGGGTATGGAAAGTGCTAACGTTATATAGGTGATACTCCCCCAGCGTAAGGCATTGAAAAACATCTACCAAGGGATCTGAGGTCGGGATGTTGTCCGCGGGGAAGGAAGCGGTATTTGCGGTGGTGGTTTCATTGGTTGAAGGTGTAGGTGCGGTTGAGATGGATGGTTGAGGTGTGGTCGAAGTAGATGGTTGGGTTGGATGAATGGGTGTCTTGACTGGTACAAGCACATCATTAGGGCGATATAACATATTACAGGTTTTGAAGGGGGGAGCGTCAGCTTTTACGGTGTAGGACTTCCCCTCATACTCGAATTTTATGCATCTATGTAAGGTGGAGGGAACGCATCCCATAGCCCGGATCCAAGGGCGGCCTAACAACATGTTGTATTGGAATTCTCCCTCAAGGACATAGAAGAGTTCAGGTAAAGTACGTGGCCCTACACGAATGTTAAGGATCACGGTGCCTAAGGTAGAAGTAATAGCATCATTGAATGAATGCAACATGGTGGGGTTGGCACACATGCAGCTAGAAGGGATATTCATTTGTTGGAAGGCTTTGGAAGAGATGATGTTTAGGCTAGCACCCCCGTCAATCATAACACGACGTACTCGGATGTCTCGGACGTAAGCCGAGATGAAAAGAGCGGGGTCAGGATCTTCTGCACCAAAGTCGACAATTTCATCTTCGGAGAAACTGACAGCAGCGGCTTGCTGTACAGAGACAGAAGTGGTTGGGGAGATAGGTTGTTTGGTGAGAGAAGCAATGTGATTGGGTGTTAAAATGGAGGCAACGGGAAAGGTTTTGTTAGGTAGGACCTCTATCCCTTGGAGGATTTCAATGAGAGCTTGTCGATGAGATTCAGAGGTTTGAATGAGATCATACAGTGTCATTTTTACAGGTGATTGGTGAAGCTGTTTGATCATGGTACGGTGGGAAACTCCATCAGAGATGGGGTAGACAGGTCCACGAATAACCACTTTAGGTGGTGGTGTGATCGGGATGGCAGACGGAGAAAGAGAGGCCGCAGGTGTGCTTTCTTTAGCTTTCCCATTGGTTTTCTGCCCTCGAGTAGCAATGCTAATCATGTTGATCTCGTGAACACGAGAGGAGGAAGATGGTAGGGATAAGTCATTGTCTTCGAGAGGTGGGGTTGCAATAATGATATTTCTTGGTGAGGTGGGGACAGGTGGTATAGGAGAGGGGATTGAAGCTAAAGGTTTCTCCCTTCGTAAGTTGTCTTTCTTAACCTTTCTATCCGAGAGAGGTGACTGACGAAGGATGGCTTTCAAAGTTTTGCATCCCTCTACATCATGTCCTGGTGTGCGGTGGTAAGCGCAGATTTTAGACTCATCATAACCTATAGGTCGAGGTTTAGATGGATCATAGGGTCTAAGTGGGGGTAGGGAAATGGTCGCATTCTCCACCAACATATCAAGGATCTTGGCGTAAGATCCTTTGAGTGGGTCAAAGTCAGAGGAAGATGAGGCTATTGATTGGGTGGGTTTTGGTAATGTTTGGGTATGGTTGGTTCGTATGGGTGGTGGTTTAGACAAGGGGTTTTGATAATTAGATTTAACTAAACGTGGCTTCTTCGGCGCAGAAGTTATGTTTAGCTGGTTAGATGATGAGGCCACAGATGACGTGGTGGCAGGAAACAACCACGGAGAAAGAGGAGTGACAGCAAACAAATCCTTTGATGATGGAGTTTGTTTAAGGTTGATAGGTGGACAGGATACTTGGGGTGACGGTGTTGATACACCCATGGATCTCTGTATGGGTGTAGAAGGTGTAGGTCATTTTAAAGAAAACGCAGGAGGTATGATGTATTGAGGCAAGGTGGAGGGGTGAGGTCCCAATATAGAAGGTAGGTGTGACGGTGAGGGTTTTAGTTGTGACAGAGGCATAGATTGGACTTGAGGGGATTGGGTTTGTCTCCTAGGTGGATGGACGGCTTTATTTTTGGATAAATCTAACCGTTTAGGTGGGTGTGTTAGGCTGGGTATTGGTGAAGTCCCAAGCGTAGGGGAAGGTGTGGTTAAGTTAATAGAGGTGGATGAGGTATTCAGTAGAGATGAGGGGGGTGAAGATGAGGACATAGGCATTTTGAGCTTTTGTAAATACCTCGGGTATATGGTAGAGGTGTCTGGATCGGTCATCTGCATTTGAGTAGAGCATGGTGTACTCAAACGCTCCCATAGGACTCGTCTATCTTCTGAGGGATGACAATCTTCACGTGTGAATAGGAACTTTTGTATGGAAGAGAGGTGGGTTGTGATTCCGGTCCACTGTGGGTGTGATACAGGGGGTAAATGAGGCACTGTATCAATGGGCGTTAAGAGGTCAACCGGTCGCTGAAAAGATTTAGGCGATGAAGAACTAATAGGTAGGAGGGCATGTTTGAGGGGATCCGTCATGATTAAAGAATTTGGTGATGTCGGTTCGAGGGGTTTCTCTTCTAAGGATGACAGAAAAAGTGGCGAGCCTTCTTCTTTTATAGCAAGAGTGACGGAAGGAGATGTTTGGGAAATAGATAAGTTAGATAACATCCGCTCACAATCTTGCAGGGATGTGGTGTAAGAAGACTCATTCGTGAGAAGAGAACTCTGGGTGGTTAATTCCTTTATGGGTAAAGGAATGGCAAGATTATCATTTTGTCTTGATGGGGGTGAAGGGGGTTCGGATCCCTGCATTAGTAAAGAGGCTTGATTCAGAATTTCCTCGATAGAAGCTTTTGGTTGGGAGTCAAAAACTGCATGGATTTCATGAACACTCTCCTCGGCTAAGATATCTTGGTTTATGTTACTGTTAGAAGAGTGGTTTGGGAATGGTTTGTTGAAGATTTTCAAATTTCGGTTAGCAGGGGCATTAGGATTATCGAGGGTTATATCCCCTGCATCAACCATTTCCTGCACTATGTTTTTCAACATCTTACAGTTTTCGTGACTGTGTCCCTTCACGCGGTGGAAGTTACAGAAGTCATTTTCTTTGTACCAAGAAGGTATAGCGCGGGTGGAATCAAACCCGGAGTGAGGTTTAACAGGAGGTAAGGTGATAGCTCCCACTTTGAGCAATTTTTCCAAGATGACACCATAAGTTTCTCCCAAGGGAGTGTAATTGATGGGCTCGGCTTTATACTTATAGGTGGTTTTTGGCGGGGTATTAGACGGTGCTTGAGATTTGACCATCACCGCGTGTACAGCTCCTTTTGATTTCGAAGCAGTCGATGCGTGAGAATTGGTGGTGTTGGGTTTGTTGGTGGAGTCTTGGGTTCGGAAATTAGGGTTTTTGTTGCGCAACCGCAATTTCTCTTCCTCTAAGGCTCGAATCTCTAGTTTCCGAGCCATAGTAAAGGCCTCATCAAAGGTGTGGAAAGTTTGAATTTGGAGGGTAGGAGAAATGTGCTTAGCGCAGGCCCGCGTAAAGAGTTCGATAAGTTCGGCCTGAGGCAAGGCATAAGTAAGTTGGTTGATAAGGCCCCGCCATCGTCCAACAAAATCTGCGATAGATTCGTCTTCAAATTGTTCGGATGGCATAGAGGTCGGTGATGGATACTTTCTTGGCAATATTAATGGAGAAATGATCCAAGAAAGATTGGGCTAATTGGTTAAAAGAGAAAATTGAGTGCTGGGTTAAAGCACTGTACCATTCCAAGGCGGGTCCTGATAAGGACATGGGAAAGGTGCGGAGTAGTAAGGCATCGTCATGAGCAATCAGATAGCAGGCATGTCTAAATGATCGCAAGTGTTGTTGAGGATCCTCCTTACTATTAAAACGAGTAAATTTTGGTAATTCCCATTGAGGAGGATATGAATGAAGGGGGACAGAAGGATGAATAGGCTCCTGACAAACTTGCTCGTATGTCAGGGTGCTACGGCTTCCTGAAACAGAAGCCTCCAGATTTTGCATCTTGTCCATCATTTGTTTGATTAAATCAGTGGTTGGATGAGATGATGGTGCGGTTGTTGTAAACGGAGGAGGATTGGGCCAAGAGCCACCACTAGACAATGGTGGGGTTAAATGTTGATAAGGTATTGAGGATGAATATGTTGAGGCGACTGAATAGGGATGTCCTATATAAGATGTTGAAGCCACCGGATAAGTGTGTGGAAATGAAAAGGTGGGCGGAGCTTGAGAAGGAAAGCTCGTGTGGATAGGTGGCAGAGAGCAAGTTATGAAAGGGGCAGTCTGCGAGAGAGATGAGGTAGGAGGAGTCGGCGGTAATGATATGTGGGGCCCCAGATTAACCAAAGGAAAGCCAATCTGTGCCGTATGAACCTCCGAAGCCACTGAGTTGGGAGACGGGGCTAAGGATGAAGAAGGTAAGGCAGAGTTATTAGGTGGGGAAGGAGCTAAGTGAGCAGCTATACTAATAGGCATACCAACAAGGAGTTGACCGTCGGGTGTACGGTCAGGGGTATGAGACAAATAGTACTGTACAGCGCTAGGATTAGCATCCAAAAATTTCACAAATTCCTTATCTCCTACAGGGATTTTGGGAACCTCACTGGTGTCTGTAGGATTCCCCATAGGATGTGAAGGGGGTGATTCAGGCAAAGGCACGGAACAGGCATGTGAAACCATGGCTGCGGCTTGTTTCCGAGTGATAACAACCATGGACAAGAGTACATAGCAGGGATTCAATCTATCAGGAACAGAAACAGCCACAAGATGTTGGAATTGGTAGGTTGCTGGTTTGTCGGGAACTGTGAAAGAAAGTAAATGATATTGATCAGGTAACCGATGTCGGTCAGACTGTAGCCGACGTCGGTCAGTTAACCGATGTCGGTAGAATAGGACCGGTGTAAGAAGTTGTAAGAAGTTGCTGATTTGGGGTTAACGATGCTTAGTATACCTACCAAACTGTTCTGAAGTGATCACTGAAACAGTGTATGACAGAGAAACAGAACTAAAAACAAGCAAGATGCACAAGCAAATCAAGAGACTAACCCTAGGATTAGTTTTAATTATTGTGGGCTTATGCCTTAGACGCAAGATGATGTCAATCCTAAACAAAAGACCTAAGGGAGATGTCAAGTTTGTTTTGGCTTATAAGGTTACCTCAATCGGGTGGAGGAATACCGCGGAAAAGGGGGGATGTTTGAGCTGTTGTGTTGATTATGATGTGATTTGGGATGTGTTGTGCAGTGAAAGTAAGATTAATTTCTTGTCAATACCGTGGATATCACCCCCACGTGTACGACCTGTTACTTAATCTACATTCACTAGAATTGAAAACAACAAGCAAGAATGTGATGCACGTGTTTTAAACCCAAATCGAAAATGATATTCGATGAAGCAAAGAAGATGACTTTCACTAATGCAAAGATGAGGAAGAAAGACAAATTCTTTTACCAAAATAACAAAATATCTTGTGAATATTTAGAAGAAGAAAATAGCAAGTGTGCTCCCTATATGAAAGCAAGCAAGAAAGAAAGAAACCCAAGAAAGGGTCCCACCGGGCGTGCCAAAATGTTTCACACAGAATGTTTCCGTTCTTAGAATAGAGGTGCTTCTATCCTTTCATTCTCTTGAGAAACAGATAAGGGTTAGGGCTAGGAGGAATACCTGTTGAATGTTGGGAGGGTGCGCGCGTACCGTAGAGAGAGATCAGATCGATTGCGAAGAACTCCTTTTTGTCTAGGAAGGACTACCTGCAAGTAAGAATACAAGACCACCAGATTTTAGTTAGACAATAAATGAGGGAACTGCCTTGGGCCCAGGAAATATTGGACTTCCTTTCGAAGGTGGTCAGTTCCCCTCTTAATACGAATTAACACAAATTCTAACAAAGAAGTTATTACAAAATTACAATTTAATTACCTCATTAAAAAGCAATAGAGGAAAGGCTGGTTTTGGTTTGAGTCACAGTGACCGATGCCGGTCACTGTACAACCGACTGCGGTTTTACACCGGTACCGGTTGCTGATAACCGATACCGGTAGGGGCAGTGATTTAGGGGCTTTCAATGAAGGAAAGCTATAAGGTGGTTATGGTGTTTATAAGGCTGGTAAATGATTAGGGATAGGCAATAGGGTGATGGAGAAGACTCAGAGAGTGTGGGGGCTGTTCTTGGGGCAATGTAAGGGTAGAGGAATGACAGTTAGATGTAGGGTGCTACCGGGTAGTAGATCTAGGAGTGAACTTATAATTACTATGATTCAGAAGTTCAAGAAATGTTATTTAAAAACGTACAAGACACTACTTACTAGTTCCTGATGAAGATACAGGTCCAAGGATTGTGATGACGAAGGCAGGGCTCAGGTGGGATGATCTGACAATCAAAAATGAGCTATCTTCTCTCCCAATGCTTGGATGAGTGTCGCTCTGCTCTAGTTCCTCAGTTGCAGTCTTGGGCTCGATGTCCTTCTCTGCAAACTCTTCTCTTTTCTTCACTTGTCTCTGCTCTGCTAAGTGAATTCCGGATCTTTCAAATGAATTCTGATCCTTTGTTTTTGGTTGGGGGAGGTCATTTACAGGGAACCGATGGCGGTTATGTAACCGACGGCGGTCGAGTAGGAACTGATGTCGGTTAAGTCAAAGTGGGCTATTTTTAGTAAAATAGCCAACTTTCCCTCCTTTTCTCCCGAGGGATTAGTTGTGGGCTTGGTCAAGTCATGATTAGGTTGGTTTTGGTGTGGGTGAGAAGTAATTAGTCATGGGTGTGGATGTAGACCAAGTTATAGGTCTTAATTAGGTTAGTTTAGGGTTAGGGCTAGGTCATGATGAGGTGGTGAAATGAGGTGGCAGGTTTGGAGATGTGGATTTATTAATTATAAGGTAATTAATAAATAATTGTGTAAGGTTTAAGTGGTGAGGTTAGGTTGTGAAATGAGATGCGGGGCACAGGGTGTCGTAAGACACAAATTTGGTGTCTACACAAGGTACTAAGTGACCTATACACCAGACAGAGTGAAAACCCTTTTTACAAGCAACTGTGTGCTTAACTTTGTGCCCCACCAATTCATAAGTGCCATGAGCCCAATTATCACAAGCAATACTGGTAGTATCACTAATCAAAACTCCTATGGGGGTATCTTTTGTTCTATTTTCCATGAACAATACATTAGATGATGGCTGCAATGGAGGTCTCCCCATTTGTACCCATGCATATAATGTAAGTACATTCACTTCCACACCTGTGTTAATCAAAATATTTCTCAACAACCACCCATCCACAGCAGCATTCAAAGTGATCTCCTTGCCATAGTCAATGCTATCGGGGGGAAGATTCGCATGAAGTACTTGTCTCCTAGTCTTAGTTCCCGCATGTGAAGTATTCCCCTTCAACCAATTTCCTAATAAAGGAATAATATTCTCCTAGCACAACGTTCTATATACCTCTCTAATGTCATCAATATCAGACGGGGCATTTTTTGTATCCTTATGCTCCAATTTCTGAGACTGCTCTTTCAAACCCTGTATTTTACCTTGAAGGCTTCTAAGGACCTCCATGGTTTCCTGATAGACTTCTTTCTGATGAGCTGGATCTGGATATCTGGCATGCAAAACCTCCTCTCTAGTGATTGTCAACTTCTGTTGCAAAACCTCTCTTGCACGTGCCACCTCAACTCGTGTGGTTATCTTGACTGTTACTATCTCAAGTTCTAGTGTTAACTTGGGAATCCACTAATTCTCTACTGCGCATTGGATTCTAACCATCCCTGCACCTTTGTTGTCTTGTTTATGCTACTTACTGAGATGCTCATACAAGTCTAGACACTCTTCATAACTATGCCCTTTCCACAAAATGAACAGGAAATATTTTGTAGGCATTCGCGCCTATAATGGTTAGGTGAGCCACATGTATAGTAAGTTCCTCGAGGGAATTCACTCCTTCCTCCACCTCGGCCTTGTTCTCCATATCCGCATCGATATCCTAATCCTATTTCACGAACCCCTTCAAACCTTTCGTCTTTCCTGTCATAGCGTGTTTGATTATAATCCCTATCCTAATGCTCATTCTTTCCTTTAGAACTACAGCCACACTCACCTGTCGCACCCCAATATCAATGGCATCATGGATCTAGCCAATCAGTCTACAATCTTCGGTATCATGGGTCATGGAGCTACCAAATTTACAAAAGGAGGATACATTCTTCCTGATCACGCGTTGTAGTAGGGGGCAGTGACTAGCATCATGATTCAAATGGAAAATCTCACAGTCTAACAGTAGTGATCGTACATATCTATGAGGGAAACTATCATTGGTGTGGCCTTCTACTTCACAATATGTACACCAAATTTCTGAGCGCATCTCATGAGCTGAGTTTGCTGATAGTTTCTCTAACTGCTTTTCCATAGCTACTATCTGAGCCTCCAGGAATGGACTAACTCCAATTTCAATACTCCCAACTGCTTCAGCGCGTAAAGCTGCTTCCAATGCTTCGCGCGGGTTGATATAAGTTTTATGTGACAATGCTCTTCAAAATGGGGTAATCAATCCCGTGACAAACCATTGTGCATGCTGACTTGCATGAATGTCATAGGAGGTTTTGGATATAAGTATTTTAAAATGGGCATCATACTCACACACACTTTCAGTAGTGCTTGCTTTATATCCTTAAGTGCACTTATACTCTTCTGCTTAAACTCTAGGATATGGAACTCTTTTAAGAAAGCATCTTTCAATGTTGCATAATCAATAAAAGTTTGATTGGGATCAAAATTCCTATACCAGTTGTGCACGCGCCTGTAATGTAGTAGAAAATTGACTTTCCTTGCACTCAAAATCCATGATACCTTTCGTGCGCCACAATAATTCACACATGAATGTGTTCAGTAGCATCCTCAATACCTCTGTATTCTGGGAGACAAAGAGACATCTCCATATAAATATTCGGGGGTTGTTGCGGGCCCTGACCACCCGACCCAGAACCTCCTTGGGTTCCTCTTCCTCTAAAACCACCTAAACCACCAGAACTAGAACTACCCATACCACCCGATCCTCCTCCAGAATTTGGAATAGGGCCCGTGGATGCACTCCCCTGTGTCCTGACAGTGGTACTATATTGGACCCCTACAATCTATGAAGTATTCCTAGTTCCAGAGGTGAATCCCACACTCGGCACGCTCATATTTTGTGTAGATGATGAGCCTGAAAATGTACCCCAAAAGAATAACGAAGTTGTATGTGCTGTCATTGATGTACTTGCTGTCTGACTTATTTCTGCTCTTTCACTTCCTAAATGAAAACTTTTCTTACCTGTTGTACTAGATATTGGAAAACCAAGTGCAAGGGCTAGGTTAAAAGGTTGGCTTAGATGTGCACCCGTGGCACAGGTCATATCTACTGGCGCGCTTCCATATGAGTCTGAAGAGGGTTCTCTGTCATGCTTTCCTAGATGGGGGAGTTCCTGATGCTCTTGCTCTTCTTCCTTCCCATGAGCCTTAAATCCTTCACGAGCCATCTCTCTCCACAACACCATATGTTCTGTAATTTCTTGTTTCTTCCATATTTCCCTCTCACGTGCCTCATCATACTTCAGCTGCCTCTCTTCCCTCTTTCATGTTTCTGCTAGGTCTGCCATCTTTCACCAATCTTGTTCCTACCCCCGCGTTTGGAGATTTTTAGCTTTCCATGGGTTTATCTTCCAAGGTCAATATTACCATCAGTATTTTGATTTCTAGTGGAATACCTTGCAAACACATCCCTCTAGGATACCGTAGTAATTGGAACTCCGCTACCTCCGGGCACAAATAAGTCAAAATTGAATACTCTAGAATATAGTTGTTTAGAACACCACGAAACTAGGTATCTACCGCATGAGTCCAGATCAGGTCAGCATCATATAGTGTTTGAAATTCCTCCTATGTCCAAACAAGTGTGTGATACCTCCAATTCCACTTAGATTCATATGCAGTCAACCACTCGTATAATTCTACTGGAAAGATAGCAAAGAAGCTCCCATACAAACTGTCATATAGATTCTGCTCTACCCAAGTGCGTGTGCTAAATCTGGATCTAGTGTCAAACATCCATGTGTATTCTTCCTCCAAATCATGAATCCACTCTTCAACGCTCACCAAAGTTAGCCGGTATGTCTTCATCATGAACCATTCTGAAACAATTGAAAAATAGGTCCCGGCAACGGAACCAATGATGTAGCCTAGAATTCTCAGATAACACCTAGTCACGCTGGCACATCACTTAGCCTAGGCTGAGCGTTCACTTGAAGCGCGCAAAGGTACCAGGTCCCTCTTTGGGGTTTCTGTAGCATAATGGTAGCATGATGAAGTAGTATAACAAACATATATTTAGAAACTAATCCATCTATACATTGTTACACCGTACCAGATCTATAAGCACTTACGTATAAATCATCATGATAACAATAGTATATAATGAAAAACATATCAGACACTGTTGTTCGGCCAATATTATTCATATATTCATCATACCAATAGTAAAAAAGCTTCATACAATACCATACATGCGTGTATGGATCTGTTACAATTATCCAGTCTGATGCACTCATGTATCTCTAACCCTTCAAAGCAGTATGTGTCCCTGTCTATATATTACTAAGTAATTCATTACATATATATAGGGTGGGGGACTAGCCCTTCACCACTTAACTCTACCAAAATAGGCCGCATGCTAATAATAGCCACGCACCTTTTACAACTATAGCCATACATGCAAGTATGCTATCTATAGATCGTTGATAGTTAGCTATAGTGGTGGATCTATTCTTAGCTTATGTCCATGCAAGAGTGATTTGACATGCTCTTTGAAATCTCCACAAAGCGTGGCGCACAAGTCTCAGCATCACTTTGTGTGCTCCACATGCTAACCTCTAAAAATAGCCCTGATCTCTAAAATCGGCTAAGTCCCGAAATTCTGACTCTACACCTCCACGTGCGACACCTTCCTATACCTTCACGCCTTTGCTCCTGTGTTATTCTCCCACGCGGACTCTATGTGTGAGTTCTACTAAGTGTTTTCTATGATCAACAGGTAAGAATACAATCACACAAATTAAAGGGTATAAGGAGAGCCACAATAAAAATATATATATCATTGATTATAATATACATAGTATATTACAATAATGGTGAAGGTAGTGAGTACAATGCATAAAATCAACACATAAGTCTGCAACTTGAAATACTTGGCCACACAAAAGGGCATCATAACCTTGCATTAAAGCTAAGATATATTTTATAATTAAAAATGATTTACATATATAGAAGAAGGAGAAGGGGGAACATAAAATCCAAAATCAAGAAGATCACCCACTTCTACAACCACCAAGGATCACTTAGCATTAAAGAGTGCAGACCCAACATGGGCACCAGAGACTTTTGCATAACTCATACTTGAAAACATATATGAGTTTTTTTTATATTTTTGGCCTAATAAATATTTTTTAGAAACCCAAAATTGATTTTATCATGTAGTACTCTTCAATACCTTTTCAAGGATATAAATTTTGTCTTATTTGGTGACTTAGATCAAGCTTTATGAGAATTTAAATATCCCCGTGTCATTCGCATATTTGATGACCATGGCACTGTCAAATTTAACCTTTGGGTCACCCTTGCTATTGTGTCATCATCTTATTATATCTTGAAGTCTCCTTTTCTATTTTGAAAAATTTTAGGAGGCAATGGATTTTTAGGATCCATGGAGAAAGAGGAATCCGTAGGAAACTAGGACCCACAGAAAAGAAGGAAGTCGCGGGAAACTATGACTCACGGAAAAGAAGGAAACCGCAAATAACTAGGACCCATGGAAAATAATGGAGCTATGAGAAACTATAACCCGTGTAAAATAAGGAAACCACAAATAAATAGGACCCGCAGAAAAGAATAATGTCACGGGAAACTAGGACCCACTAAAAAGAAGGAAGTCGCAGATAACTAAGACCTATAGAAAAGAAGGAAGTCGTGGATAGATAGGACCCATGAAAAAGAAGAAATTTATGGATAACTATGACTCATGTAAAAGAAGGAATCCACAGGAAACTAGGACCCGTGGAAAAGAAGGAATTTGCGGGAAACTAGGACTTGTGAAAAGAAGGAAGTTACGGGAAACTAGGACATGTGGAAAAGAATATGGGGATAACTAGGACCCGTAGAAAAGAAGGAGGCCACAGATAACTAGGGCCTAGGAAGAAAAGAAGGAAGTCATAGATAACTAGGACCCATGGAAAAGAAAGAAGTCGTGGGAAGTTATGACCTATAGAAAAGAAGGATGCCATAGATAACTAGGACCTACGAAAAATGAGGAGTTCACAGAAAAAGGGATCCGCGAAAATTTAGGCATGTGTGGACCTTCGTTTTTTATTTAATTTATCCAAATAAGCATGAGTTCTTATTTGACAATAGTAACATAAACAAATTTTGGTTCTTGAGGAGGAAAATGCCATGTTCTAAATCTCTCATTTTGATATAGGTTGAGAGGATGTTAGCGAAGGTTGTGGATTTTGACTTTACACTTTCCAATTACATTTTCATAAAATTTTCAAAGATCTTTTCAATAAACCCATTTTTAACATATCTCACAATCATTGCAGTCCATGAAACCACATGTTTTTCAAGAATTTCACATAATTCCACATTGTACAAACATATTTTCAAGGACACTTACAACTCAAACATATGCTAAAATTCCCTTCTTCATAATGCTTCAGTGGATGTTTGTTTCATGTTTCAAAGATCCATTTAATGCACAAGTTGGTAGTATGCTAATAAAGGTGAGCTGATCAAAATGGACACTTATAGACTGCATTTGGTGAAACGGCATTAATACTATATGAGGTGGGAACATGCAGAAGATGCAAAATATCCTATAACCTACCCAACCCACTAAAAATAGAAAAAAAAATGTGTAAACAGATGTCAAATTTAGCTAACTATGCCAAGGTTTCTGGATGACACATTTACAAAAACCAGTGAGAGAATATGTTTCGACACATGGAAAAAATTTATGTGTTGGGATTTCACGCGTTAAAAAGCTTATTGGTTATTATCGCAATTGTTGATATTCATATTATAATTTTAATTAACATGTACGATGAAAGTTTGAATGCCATGTGTTGAGGACATTGATTTTGATTTTATCAAATGATTTGGTTTATTTTCTTTCAATATACACAGAATTAGGGCCTTGAGTATGCTTCCACATTTTGAATACATGTTTATCATGGAACTTATATATATATATATATATATTCATTTGGATTTTTTTGTGACAACATACTATGGATTTTTGGGAGGGAGAAGAGAGATTTTATGTCAGAAACATCTAATTATAAGGTGTCATTTTCTAAAAATCTTCTATATTCCAACTTACATTTTCCTAACACTTTTTTTTGGTATAATTATTACTTCCGTGTATAGTCTAGAATAAGTTGATTTCAAAAACATCTCTTAGTATCGTGAAAAACTTAGGCTAAGGGCTACATATTTTCCAACCACTCTCTTGAAACCCCCAAGTGCAATGTTTCAGCGACAATGAGTGCACCATCAATTTGGATGAATATGGATCCCTCTAACGAGGTCTTCGGAAAAATTTGGTGTCGTAAATGCTCAAATCACCTAATGTTAGCAATTTTATTAGGGTGAGAGTGAATTTTACATTGCCTCATCGAATACCTTACCAGCGAAGCTCATGCCAACTCCAACCTCATTTTTATCCTCTCTAATTTTAGATTTTTCATCTTTTGAATTCTTCTCTTCATGAGTTTCAGCATGTAATTCAAGGACAACATCATACACATGGTCACCACCACTTTGAAGGAGATTTTTCCAACATTGGAAGCTTAGAGTCATGCATGAATGAATTGTATCTTGTTTTGGATCCTTTGTTCTTCTTCTTTGATTTTGATTATGAAGAACATAAACCCCAAGTCTGACAGACCATTAAATATGATTTTTTATATATTAAATTGGTGGGCCACTTTGATAGCTTGTCAGGATTTGATCCTTTCTATTACCATTTTATCATGGTGGATAAAAAAAATTTGGTGGGATGGGGGAGAGGAATTACTCACAAAAATGCCTTGAAATTTCTAATGAGGTGTACTAATCTACAGGGGAATAGAATATGTGTGTGTGTTTATGGGTGGATAGAGAAATTGATGTGGCACGTGAATACTACTTGATACCCAAGTGTCCACCGTTGCCTCATGATAATGTAATTTTTGTTTTACATGGAACATGTTTTAGAAGGTGTCAAGAATGCATCTCGTAGAGTGCATAAGATGATGCCAATCTCCACCTGGAAAATATCGAAGGATATGTGTGCCCTATGTTCTATCCATATTTACGACACCCTTCTTCCACATTTCTTAATTGCAATATTTGGGGTGGGGTTTCCAATTGATTTTAGTGTGTATCGCAACCGTTGTTTGTTTTCCATTATTTTTGTTCATTTGTATATAGTTTATATCTACTTTTTTATGTTAACACCTACCCACATTGTAAAGGCAACAATCTATTTAATAAATACATTATATCAATTATATTTATGTTCATTAAATGTGTTAACATTGTTATTTTAATAATAAATTATATATTTTCATGTCTATAAATGACTTGTTAAATTCTTCGTTATATATTTCCCATTATAATATGAACATTTTCTCAAAATTAATTATGAAGTATCATTGGTTAATGGCATATACATAAAGCTTTGCATAATGAAGTAAAATTAAATATCAATAATATAGTTAATTAATTAACAATAGTATGACATACATTTTTAATCAATTGGATAAAAATATAAATGACAACTATAATATAATTAGAGTCTAACTTTTTCCCTTATAGAAACGGCTCTCCACCTAAATTTGTTTGATTAATATATCTTGTATCAAGAAAAAGAATAAGAGAATGAAAGGATATGTAGACACAAAATCATGCACTTTTGGTAATTATCTAGTCCTGATTACATACTACTATTCATATGATTCCTAAGTAAGAAAAGTAATGATTAACCCATTTCTTTGGCTATCTTTAATTTCTTTCTATTGCCACTTTTGGTCTTGTACACCTTCCTACTCAGTCTGACCTCTGACCCTTTAGTGTCTCTAAATCTAGACACCGTCACCCAGCCAAAATGCCAGCACCAGGCACCACCGTCCCCTCTGGGTGCCCCTGACCTCTTCATACTTTGTTCACAAATTTTAGGTCATTTCTATTTGTTTAAGCATATTATATTTTTGGTAGTTGGCATATTTGAGCAAAAAAATCATATATATATATATATAAAGTTATGTGATCATAATAAGGTACCAAGCACTAAGCATTAGCTACCACCACCTAAGGTTACATCCAAGGGATATTCAAGAGCATCAAAGCATCCATTCAAGGGAAAGGGACTGCATTATTCCGCATACACTTCATAGTTTAGGAGTCTATTCTATTCCATGCACACATCTATTACATTTCTTTATATCTAGTTATTTGCTCGCTATCCAAGTACAACACGCACAAAATCCACCTAGGGCATGATTCCACACACACACACATAACTATATTGGGTCTAAGATGTAGTGTAGCACTCAGTCATAATATTACCATTGTGATAGTTGAGGATAGTCTGACCGCTCATTTTGCATCTTTCTTTTCTAGGATTTGATGTCTCTTTAAGGGTTTTGTAGGTAATTATTTCATTGCAGGTTTCCAGCGACCTTAGTGATCATTGTGCAACCTCGTAGCAACCAAAAAAAAGGACAATGAACAACTTGTGACTTGGAAAAATATGATTTTCTTATCATTTTTATAGTCACAGACACCCATTACTAGTCTGTAGTGCACGCATGCTCCCTTGCCCCTTTTTGGGCGCCCCTATCCATTTTATTCCTCCATATATGAATTTTTGTGAGCTTCGATGTGACAATTCGTGCTTTGGATTTTCCAATTTTCCAGTTCTGTGCACCTTCAGGATCTTTGCAAAACAGCTACGTCATTTTATCCCTTCATTGCAACTAGGGTTTTACATTTTACTAGCTTAATTTTCTTGGGTCATTTGTTGTACTTAATTGTTATTTATTTATCGCTACAATAGCAATTAGATTAAGCATTTTTCATAGCATAAATCCACATTTTTTCTTAATCATTTTGGTGAACCTCAAATATTTCCATTATCAGAGCCTCTCACATTTGACCACAATGTTAAGCAACATGATATTCTTACTTATCTCCTTAGTCATCAATTGATCAACTTGTCATATACTTATTGTTATCCTCCTTATGGGCTTGCAAAATATCAAGGTTGTCCATATTGGAATTATCATCGAATCAATGGACATAATGACAATGACTGATATGCTTTACAATGAAGAATCAAGCATCTTGAACGTCAACACCTTATCTCATTCATTGCACAACATTCTATTGCATGCCCATATACAAATGCTAAATTCAAATGGGATCCTAAATCTGCTTCATCTATGTCCAATGAGCATCATGTTATTACTTCTAATGTTCCTTCTTTGGTCAGTCAAGCATCACCTATTCAACCCACTACAACTAATAAATCACCTCTCAAGGTTCATCTTCCATTACCTCCTCCTACTAAGTCCTCTATAGTATTACTGACTCAAACTGAGCAACCTCCTCTAAATATCAGTACAGCTTCTCCACCTCTAAAGTCTTCCATGACATTACCAATCCCAAAAAAGTAACAATTTGCTAAGAAACATCAATAGACTCTATCGACTTCCACCAGTCGAGGATCCTAAGTCATCACCACTTTAGCATCCAATAAATTTTGTCAAGGAAACTACTCCTTACATTGATCAACTTAGTGTCATTGACTAGATCTTCGTCAATTACATACTTGGTGGGCATCATAGCTTCTTTCCCCCCTTATATTGCTATCATATGTTTATATCATATCATGCAATTGGTACTTTGTGTTTAAATGTCTAATGCATCCTATGCATCATTACAAACCACCTGATGCATTTGTATTATCATTCCCCAATGACGCACTCTTGTGTTATGGTTCACACTTGACTATTGAGGGAATCCTATACACATGAACCTCACACACTACACAATTCACATTTCACGCATTCATCTCTCTCTACGTAGCATCTACTCTACGCATTCATGACATATCTTTCTGACATCTACTTCTACATGTTGGGTTCATTACCTTATGATGCACTTTAGTTCCACGATCCATACTCAACTGCTGAGGGTATACATCTCAAATGGACCTCACCACACTCGCATGTTCAATTACTTGCTCGATCTTTCACACATTTACATGGTACACTGTGTGCTTTGATGCTCGCATCTTTCTAATACACACAATTCAAACCATTTCCTGATGACGCACTCTCATTTACGGTTCATTCTTGACTGCTTAGGGGGAATGTATAAATGAACCTCATCTCATATATACACATCCACTCAAGTGGAATGTTTCTCCTATCATTCACTATGCATTACAATTCGTCTCATCCATAACATCTTGCATATCTTGGTTTCATTTTATTTTGCTTTCTTATGCTTAGATATAACACTTTATTACACATGCTAGATAGATATCTTGTATGTCTTTATCTTTTTCCATACACACATGCGCGTTCACTTTCTTTCTATTTGTGATCACAACTTCTACATATTTTTACACGCAACATGGATGTTTGGCACATTACCTATTACCAGTCCCACAGCGGCTCCTAGGGAAGCCACTTTTGTACATTACAGGTTTTATTGTTTCATAGCACATTATTACCAGATTATACATGTTTTGATATAATTTTTATCTCTCTAACATGTTAAAGGGTGCTTCATGTGTAGTATTTGTTTTGTAGACCTATTTTTTACCGTGTTTGTTTGTTACATTGTTTTTCATTGTTATCCATTGTTTACGGGCTTCGCCCTTTGTCTTGTGTGCAAACTTGTTTTCTTTTGGCCTAGTTGGCCTTGATTTTCTTGTGACATTATGAGTGATGTTCCATGTTTGAAACCCACTTTTCACGATCTACATTGTCTTCTTGCATGATTACCTTCTTGCATCTTAGATTACACATTTTATTCTTCTTTACTTGTGTGTTTGTCTTGCTTGTACTAACATTTGTCTCCTATCCAATTTGTTTTCATGTGCCTTGGTTTCCCCCAAACATACTCCCTCCCCCCTGCAGGGCATCCATTTCAACATAATATTCAGTCCTCCTTTGGGCCTCATTCTCCTCAGCAACGTCACATGCACCCCAAATGAGGGGGGAATCATTTGGGTGAATCATTCACTCGATATAGTAGTCTACATTCGTCACATAGTAAAACACAGTATCGGTACAACACATTTATCAGCATTGGATAGGGCTCAATTCTGACTTAGGTTCTTGACACAGCACAAACACCAATCCCCATACCTAGATAGTAGCGCCTGGGTGGCCCCTGACCCTTCCTGGACACCTGTGAATGGGGGATAGTTACACATAATTCATCAATTCAACACATTCTATAGCACTCCACATAATGGATTTTACAGAGCAAATAGTCATTAGCACCCACCATACATACAGCATTCAGCATTAGACCGAAATTTGTCAAACCGTATCATATTTTACACACCATCTGCAGTGGTGTTTCACATCATGAGAATTAGTTACATGATGGGGGATCACACCATACTTTCCTCCTTACACTTCTTCCATGTCTTGGCATGAGATCACTCAAAAAAATCACAGCCGGCACAACTGGTGTGAGATCACCCTAAAAACTCGTTCATGTACATCAGCTACATGATCCTTTCTACATTCTTTCCTCATCATGGATCAAGTGCACATGTTACTTTTTAACATTTTTCATCGTACATACTTCATTAAATACTTTTTACACATATACTTATGTATTTGGCTACTTGTTCGTTCTTCTCTTTTATAGGTCCATACATATGGGAAACGGTAGTCAACATCATTCAACAACAACATCAACAATATCATACACATCAACATCGAAATCAATAATAGACACATTGGCAACATCTACAACATGTGTTTCCACCCTAGGGTCATTATCTCATCACTTTTTGCACTTTCTCATCTTTAGTCTCCAAGCTCCACCTTTTTATCACTCCACACTTCCCTTTTCTCTTAGCACACTTCTCACCATCAATCTACATGGGTATCAGGTATGCATCTCTATCTACTTTATGTTATCAATATTTTTCTCAACAACATAAAGTGGGGGAAAATGTTAACACAAAATCACGCACTTTGGGTAATTATCTAGTACTAATTACATAATACTATTCATATGATTCCTAAGTAAGAAAAGTACTGATTAACCCATGTCTTTAGCCATCTTTGCTTTCTTTCTATTTCCACTTTTGGTCTTATACACCTTCCTACTCAGTCTGACCTCCTACCCTTCAGTTTCTTTGAGTCTGGACACCAGCGCCTAGCCAGGACATCAGCGTCAAGCACCCGTGCCCCCTCTAAGCGCTCCTAACCTCTTCATACTTTGTTCACATATTTTGGGTCATTTCTATCTATTTGAGCATCTTATTTTTTTGGTAGTTGGCCTTTTCGGGGTTAATTACAAAATTCAAGCAAAGGAATCATATAAATATAAAGCTATGTGATCATAATAAGGGACTAAACACTAAGCATTAGATGTCACCACCTAATGTTGCATCCAAATGTTATTCAAGAGCATCAAATCATCTATTCAAGGGAAAGAAATTGCATACACTTCATAGGATCGGAGTCTATTCTATTCCATGCACACTTCTATTACATTTATTTACATATAGTTATTTTCTCTCTATCCAAGTGTGACACACACAAGAACCACCTAGGGCACGATTCTACACACACACACACATAGAGCTACATTGGGTCTGAGATGTAGTATAGCATTTATTCATAAGATCACCATTGTGATAGTTGAGGATATTTTGACCCTTCATTTTGCATCTTTCTTTTTTAGGATTTGATGTCTCTTTGAGGGTTTTATAGGTCATTATTTCATTGTAGGTTTCCAGCAACCTCGGCGATCATTATGCGACCAAAATATCAAAGGACAACCAACAACTTGCGACCTAGAAAATATGATTTTCTGAGCATTTACATAGTCACAAACGCCCATTACCAATCTGTGGCACCCGCAGGCGCCCCTGCCCCTTTATCCCATATCCAGTTTGTTCCTCCATATTTACATTTTTTTGAGCTTCACTGAGACAGTTTGTGCTTCAGATTTTCTAGTTTTCCATCTTTGTGCACCTTCGGGATCTTTTTGAAACAACTAAGTCATTTTATTCCTTCATTAGAACTAGGGTTTTACATTTTACTAGCTTAATTTTCTTGGGTCATTTTTTGTACTTAATTGTTATTTATTTATTGCTACAATAGCAATTAGATTAAGCATTTTTCATAGCATAAATCCACATTTTTGCTTAATCAGGAGATCAGTCTAATGGTTATTAGATTTAGAAAAGAAATTTTAAATGTATTTATATGAACAACGTGGATAGATATAAATCTTGGATTTGTCACATAGTTTCTTCACATTTTAATGTCAATATAACTTAATCACTCTACTCTTTTAACATTTTCTTTTCATATAGAACTGGCTCTACACCTAAATTTGTTTGATCAATCCATCTTACATTGAAAAAGAATAAGAGAATGAAAGGAGATCAATCTATTGTGGGTTATATTTTGTGAAGATGTTTTAAATGTATTTATTTGAACAATGTGGGATAGATATAAATATTAGATTTATCATGTACTTTCTTCACATTTTAATGTTACTAAATAATATATGTATGTCTTCACCTTTACATGAATGGTAATCATGTTTTGACATATTTAATTCGATTGCATTTAAAAATGCAACATATCGGCAAGATAGCCACATCCACCTTAATCTAAGTGCATAATATAATGATCTCTAGAGAATATTTCAAAAAAATGGACACTACGCAGCACCAACACCACGGTGACACTAACACCGCGATGGTGGATCTTGCTAGTAATGTATGTTGTCATACTTATCCCTTACACCACTACAAAAATTAATTCACATTTTGAATGAGTTATAATTTTTTGTTGGATTCCTTCCTGTATTTGAAGCTTTAAAAATAACCATACATGTTCTTCGTAACAAGGACAAAATCCTTACTCATAAAAAAGATATTTTTGTTATAAGATTTGAATATGTTTGTGAAGTTGAAGTGTATGTTGCAATAATTTCTGCAATTACGCTATTCTATATAGAGAAGAGACCTTGCAACTTTGTAAGTAGTCCACACAAAAAATTAATTAATTTTTTTTTCATAAATTAGAAAAGCTTATTGATGTAGGACATCAGACATTTTGAAAAGATTTTTCAAAAAATCATATTGTTTTAAAACCCGTTATATTGTGTATTTATTTATTTATATTTGTTTGGATTTAAATTACAATATGTATGATTAAATATTGGGTGGAAAACATCTTAGCCCTCCTCTACGACTTGTAGATTACTACCTCCCTGTAATGATCTCACAACAGCTGATGCCCTCATTGAATCCCCTTAACCTTGTAGTGGGGTGCAAAAGATTGGTTATGAAACCTCCAAACAATGTGATTTCACTTACAACTGTTATGATTGCATGATATGTATAAAATGGTGTTGTTTCTGAGGCTTTAAAATATCAGGTATTAGGTAAATTTTTGTTATCGAAGGCAATGGAATTTTTTTACTATAAATACTTTTGATAGATCCATGTTTTTATGTCCTAAAGTTGATATAGGTATTGTTAGTGCGGAATCACAACACCCCTGAATGGTCCTGGGTGTGATGTGGGGCATTCGGTGTGATTGCACAACATGGGACCATCTCTCAATCTATGGGACTTGCAAAAATTGAGATGGACCTCCGGAGAAAGCCGGTTCTTACTTCCTAATCTACCTGCCACGAGCTACTCTAATGCAGGAAGAACCTATTCTATCCTAATCTAACAGTTCCAAGGGGAGAGAGAGAGAGAGAGAGAGAGAGAGAGAGAGAGAGAGAGAGAGAGGGTGAAAGAGCCTACACTAAGTGGTGATAAACCAGAAAAGGAAGTGGTTGAATCATAGACCCAAATTCCTGAAGTGTAGAGAGGTGAGCAGAGGAGAGGGTGGAAAGAATGCACCATGGAACAAAGATAGATTTCACATAGACACCACTTTGAAACCCATTAAACATAGCTCCCAGGACCTGCAACGAACATCAAGAATATGCACAATATACCCTGCAATGATGAGAGGTAAGAAGAGACAACAAAATAAGCCAAGGATGGATAGATGCATCACGAAACAAATTTTATTGCTCCAAAATGTTACACAATACATCATCAGTGGGCAAGAGGCAAGAAAACGCCATTATAGAGCCATGGGAGGAGGCTTAGACTCCACATTCTACCCTAAGGAAGAAAGAGAGAGGGGGGGCAGAGGAGAAACAACGACCAACCCTTTGAATATGCCCCTTCATTACAATATATAGGAAGAATAAGAGAGAGAAGAGGGAAAAATTTATATCCTGCTTCAACCACCTTGAGACACATTGAATCTTTATTTGAAATATCAACCACTATCAATCAATGCCTCTCTCAAATACAACCCAAATCTGTCATGTATGGTTCCCTATTTTCTTGGCATGTTGAAGAAGGAAGAATGGCAGATTGAATCGAATCAGATCTGGTGGTTGAAGAAATCCAATTCTACTTTAATGGCTTGATATAGGTTTTCCCATTTTTCACCCACCAAATCCTATTAAGAATGATATTTTATGTTTCCATGGCATGGAGAGTGTCGAGACATTTCCAAAAATTCTTCTCCCACCCAAATCTGAGTTTCCAGTCAAAAGATATGGCCATTTGAATATTAGGGTTGCGGGAGCACAATATTTAAAGAGTCTGTCCATACAGGATCCACGTGGCGGCCTCCATGTGCTCCTCAGGCTTCTTTGTATTTTCCTAAGTCTCTTTGCTTGGCGGGGCCAAAATTCTGAACCATGGACACATCGTAACTTGGCACTTGTTTAGAAACACGCCCCAAATTTTATCTTTGAAATAGCGTCGCGCTGACATTTAGCACTCTACATTGGCTTTCCTTTTCTTTGACTATTCAACCCCTAACTTTGTCCCTTTTTGGACTTTGGGACACGTGGAAGGCCCACACTCATTTGAAAACCCACTCAAGATTTTACCTTTGAAGGAGCATCGTTAAGACACTTGGCGCCTTCCGCCTGCACTCTATACTTAGTCATTTTGGGTCCGCTCTCCTTTTTGACCTTTTTTGACCATTTGCTACATGGAGGGATGGTGCAAGTTTGAGTCTCCAGCCTGGATCCCACTTTTGAATGTGTGTCATTAAGACACTTGGCACCCTTCGCTAAGTCGAAGACTTTTCAACGGCCGGTGTAACTTTTTGGGGCTCTGGACACGTGGAAGCTTGGCGCTCGTTTGGGTCTGCCCCTTTGGATTTAATCTTTGGAGGTGCATTGTTTGGACACTTGGCTCCCTCCACTGTCTCCTCCATACTTAGTCATTTTTGGGCCCATTCTGAACCATTTGCGAAGCCCGAAGACTTCGAATCTTCACTGTTTCTTTTCTTTTGAGCCTCTAGTTCTTTTGACACTACTCAACCTCCTACCTTGACCCTGCTATTCCATTTCTGAGCCCACCTGTAATCTGTTTGTTGGATTTGAAGCACGGGTTCGCTCGACAGAGTCGTTTCTTGAATTTCTTCTTACACGGGGTTGTTTGATCTTTCACAAGCCCCGCCACTCCATTGTAGAGTTCCTCTATTGCCTTATTATAGGATTTGAACGTGATTTCTCTGGTTTTTGTTGTGCGGGGTCGTGGCTAACCAATTTTACCCGGGGGCAAAATATGGATAACAATTTGGCGACTCGTAGGGGCATCTTCCTGCTAGATGAAGGGACCAGTAGCCTTGAAGCATCCATTGGGCATGGACTCACAATTAATGGCCTGAGTACTAACCCTTGCTTTCAAAATGGACTCTTCAATTTCCTATTGCGAGCCCGACTAACTTTTCCTAGCGACCTTGAGCCTGACCCGCACGTCCTAGCACTCTCAATTTTCATAAGAAATCTTGAAACAAGGCTTCTGAGAGTAGAAAATTGACCTTTTGACCCTGAATGGCTTTCAAAGATGGTTTCTGCTCCATTTGTTTTATTTTGAAATGCAACTGTTACAGACAACTATGAGTCTTCTTGAAAAGGGCCTGGCCTCAGTAGTTCTTTAGTTGCCTCTGCATTTGCACAAGCACTTCTTCTTTTATTTTGAAATTTTCAATGCAAGGAGAAGTAGCTTCCCTTTACAGGAGGAACATGGAAATGAGTAAATTCTGCCATGAATACTTTAAGTGAAGGGCAACATAAATGGAAAATACCTCCTCAAGTTGATTTACATTGGACTCCTGAAGGTGTTGAGTGAATACGAACAAAACTTATGTACAAAGACAAATGGTCCTTTGAATATGCCCATTCATAACTCTAAAATGAGACATGCATGGATGGTGTGCACAAGCACTTCTTTTGCTGGAAACAAAGTCTACTCCTACTCCTAAACTAACCAGAGAGAAAAGGGGCTAAACAAAGCCTGTTATAGGTAGGGAGAAGTAGCTTCCCTTTCTCAAGAGAGGCAACCATGCAAATGATTTGACACTAAATATGGCTTCTTGTATGAGTGAAAAACAAAAATTAAGTTGATCCTCCACGCATATCAGAAAGGTATCAACATTAATGGAAAATACTTCCTCAAGATGATTTGTGTTGGACTCCTGGAGGTGTTGATGGTGACCCTTGGTGCTTTGATACTCATCCTCATGCCCTGAAGTAGGCATGACTAGTTTTGGCTTCTCCCTTGGCTCCAATGAAGCCAAATATCTGATTGGGCAAGGTATGGTCCTTTGAATCTGCCCATGGTTCTAAACTCTAACTCCAATAATGGAGCCTTCTTGCTGACCCTCATGGATGGATGGTGTGGGAGGAATGATAGCCTCATACTCTTTCTCTTCCTCTGCAGCAGGTGTGACTTTTGGAAGATCAAAATCTTCCAACTTTGATTCAGGAGGCATGTTGCAAACTGCAAGTTGTGCTTGCACGCTCTCTTCCATGGCAGTAGGCTCTTGTGATTGAAGAATGAATGATGGGGGAGAAAAGATTACAATTTCAACTGGCTCCCTCTTATCAAAACATTCTTTTGAGTCTGGTAGGAAATCAAACTCTTTACTATCCTGTTGTAACAAGGTCTCTCCCTTTTGCATGGTGATCTTAAAATCTTCGTTATCTTCACCATATGAAGCTTCATCTTTAAACATGAAGCTAATGAGTTCAGGATCCTCCAAAAGATCAGACTTTTGGAGAGGTTGAATGGGAGAGGGGGCTGTATTTTCTTGTGCAACTGGTTCATGATTCAGTGCCTCTGAATTTGTCTTGGTCACCTCCATATGCTCCTTTTTAACTGGGCTTGGACTTGGTTGTTGTTCTTCCTTCTCTTGTGAAGAACATGGAAGACTCATATCTTCCAACCTTGGTTCCAGAGATACGTTGTGAGACATAGGTTGTTGCTCTTGAATTCCCTCCTTTATGGCAGCAGGCTCATATGCTTGGAAGATGGATGATGGAAGAGAAAATGATGTGATCTCCATGGGCTTTTCTCCATCAAATAAATCCTCTAAGTTAGACAAATAATCTGCCTCATTGTTGTCCTGTTGCATGTGCTCAACCTCCTCCATGGTGTCCTCCTGATCTGAAACTTGCTCACCATGGTTTCCCTCTTCCTCAAACATGAAGTTTGAAAGATCAAACTCTTCTTCAACATTGGAGCTCGAAGGGGATGAAGTGGGAGGAAGAACTGAAGGTTCTTCTGTAGCCTGATCCACACTTGGGGCCTATGAAACTGTATGGTCCTCCTCCTCTGCTGTAAATTCAACCTCAGCCACCACTGGCTCTTCAACCTTGACCTCCTCTATTGGCTTGACCATCAAGGGGATCTTTGTAAACCTAAATTTAGCAGCCCAACTCATCAGATTGTCTGTTATTTATTTTCTGTTGGGCTCCTCTTCTTGTTGTCCTTGACTTGATTCTTGAGTATCTTCCCAACATGGACTTGGGAAAGCAAGAGGAGTGGTAGGTTGGGGTTCAACCAGCTTTACAATTTTTTGTGGTGGGGAGGGAGGTGGAACTTCTTGTTTGTTTGGAGGGGATGACTGTTTGGAAGGGAAAAGGGCAGAAGAACTGAGATGAGGTGGAAGATCAGGGGATGGAGAAGAGAAACTAACACTTGGGGCAGCAACTGAGGGGCTTGACTCTTGATCATGCTGAAATGATAAAGACTGAGGAAGATAAAATGAAGAGCTAAGAGGTGGTGGACTTACCCATTGACAAGGTTGTCTCGTACTTTGCTCATAAGCCTCAATGTCCTCAATCCACTGTGTAAGTTGAGGCAACACTTCAACCATGAAGCCAAGCTTCTCCTAAGGGTTGTAATGTCTTGTAAAAGGGCCTTCCCATGGACAAGGTGCCCTGCAACCAATCTTGAATGCCTTCATTTGTGTTATGCCCCTTGACTAAACCATGTTAGCCTCCATTTTTTAAATTTTCTCCAATAAACTAATATTCTCCACATAGTTGTCACCATTGTATGCGTCCCCTTGTTCTTGATAAGCTCCATGGAAAAATTGACTTTGACCCTACTCATAGGGGTAAGCATAATGGTCCTGGATATGATTATAATGCTAATTTGCAAGAGTTGGGAAATGGATTGGAGCTGGATTGCATTTTTGTAAGTGTGAGTTCCATGAAGGGAATGAAGTCATGATTTCACAACCTCATGGAATGGGAGAAAATGAAAGAGATGGAAGAAGAAAATGGGTGAAAATGAGTGGAAATGGTTAGAAAAGGTCTACAACTCAGAGAATGGGTTTTTGACCAAATGAAGTCGCCTGATGTGCTTGCATGTGCCTCAAAAGGTTGAATCCCACCAAGAACACATCTACTTGATGAAATGAAGTGGTAAGGTACCTCAGACCTGTCCCACCCGGCATGCCAAAACTGTTAGTGCAGAATCGTAGCACCCCCGAATGGCCCAGGTGTGAAGTGGGCTATTCGGTATGATTGCACAACATGGGACCATCTCTCAAGCTGTGGGACTTGCAAAACTTGAGATGGACCTTCGGAGAAAGTCGGTTCTTGCTTCCTAATCTACCTGCCACAAGCTACTCCATTGCAGGTAGAACCTATTCCATCCTAATCTAACCATCTCAAGGGGATAGAGAGAGAGGGTGAAAGAGACTACACTAAGCGGTGATACACCAGAAAAGGAAGTGGTTTACTCATAGACCCGACCACCTGAAGTGGACAGAGGTGAGCAGAGGAGAGGGTGGACAGAATGCACCACAGACCAGAGATAGATTTCACACAGACACCACTTTGAAACCCATTAAACATAGCTCCCAGGACCTACAATGAACATCAAAATATGCACAATATACCCTGCAATGATGAGAGGTAAGAAGAGACAACAAAATAAGTGAAGGATGGGCAGATGCATCACAAAATAGATTTTATTGCTCCAAAGTGTTACACAGTACATCATCAGTGGGAAAGAGGCAAGAAAATGCCATTACAAAGCCATGGGAGGAGGCTTAGACTCTGCATTCTACCCTAAGGAAGAAAGAGAGAGGGGGGCAGAGGAGAAACAACGACCAACCCTTTGAATATGCCCCTTCATTAAAACATATAGGAAGAATCAGAGAGAGAAGAGGGAAAATTTTGTATCCTGCTTCAACCACCTCAAAATTTGTATCCTGCTTTGAAAGCTCAACCACTATTAATCAATGTCTCTCTCAAATCTGCCCCAGATCTATCATGTCTAGTTCCCTGTCTACTTCGCGTGTTGAAGAAGGAAGAATGGTGGATTGAATCAAATCAGATCTGGTGGTTGAAGAAATTTGAATCTACTTTAAGGCCCGATAGACATTTTCCCATTTTTTACCCACCAAATCATGTTAAGAATGATATTTTATGTTTCCATGGAGTGGAGGGTGTCGAGACATTTCCAAAAAGTCTTCTCCCGCCCAAATCTGAGTTTCTATTCAAAAGATATAGCCATTTGAATATTAGGTCACGTGGGCGCAATATTTAAAGAGTCTTTCCATACATGGTCCACGTGGCGGCCTCCGCGTGCTCCTCAGGATTCTTTGTATTTTCATAAGTCTCTTTGCTTGGCGGGGCCAAAAGTCTGACTGTGGACACGTGGCGGCTTGGCACTTGTTTAGAAACCCACCCCAAAATTTTACCTTTGAAGGAGCGTCATTAAAACACTTGGCGCCTTCCGCCTACACTCTATACTTAGTCGTTTTGGGCCCGCTCTCCTTTTTGACCTCTGTTGACCATTTGCTATGTGGAGGGTTGGCACAAGATTGAGTCTTCGGCCTGGATCCCGCTTTTGAATGCGCGCCATTAAGACACTTGAGACCCTCTGCTAAGTCGAAGACTTTTCAACAATCGATGCAACTTTTTGGGGCTCTGGACGCATGGAAGCTTGGCGCTCGTTTGGGTCTACCCCTTTGGATTTAATCTTTGGAGGTGCGTTGTTTGGACACTTGGCTCCCTCCACTATCTCCTCCATACTTAGTCATTTTTGGGCCTGTTCTGAACTATTTGCGAAGCCCGAAGACTTCGAATCTTCACCATTTCTTTTCCTTTGAGCCTCTGGTTCTTTTGACACTACTCGACCTCCTACCCTGACCCTGTTATTCCATTTCGAAGCCCGTTTGTAATCTGTTTGCTAGATTTGAAGCACGGGTTCGCTCGACAGAGCCATTTTTTTAATTTCTTCTTGCACGGTGTCATTTGATCTTTTGCAGGCCTTGCCACTCCATTGTAGAGTTCCTCTATTGCCTGATTGTAGGATTTGAATGAGAATTCTTTGGCTTCTTCTTCTACGAGGTCATGGCTGATCAATTTTACAGGGGGACAAAATATGGATAACAGGTATGCTTATATCTTTAGTGACAGGCACACTTCCGTGATGTTGTAAGATGACTTAAAGCCGTAAAATAATACTCTTTTACAATCAATTTTTTTATAGGGGAGATGCAGACATACCTCTTTAGCGTATCTTGGAATTGTTTCTACGACTCTAAAAATTTTCATTCAATACAAAAATCAATCTCACATTGGTTGGTGTTTTTGGTCTGTAACAATGTATAAACCCCAATACATTACGATCATTATGCCAACAGGAGTGATGCCACGATGGAAGTGGTCCTCTCACTAACGTAATTGTTGATTGGTTGCAAAATGTATATGTTTGTTGGCTTTCTACCAAAGTTGAGTATGTCTCTTCAATATATTTGTGGAATGCTTCTACAAATTGCACCTCCTTTCGGTACAAGTGCTAGTATTTAAACAAGTGTAAACGGCTGTCAATATTAAACATGGACCGGAGTTGTGACGACAAAATCTCCCTCACCTTAAACAGAGGGAACAAACAATCCAAACAGTCATGAAATCTCCCACAAACTATGCAACAAATTTACTACATCTTAATAAGCCCCAATCTAAAAACAATACAAATACATCCCGTTAGGATTGATTAATTATAAAATAGAGAAAACGTACAAAAAATACATTAATACTGCTTTGAATACAAAATCCCATAACATTCCATTGACATGTGTAATGTGGTTTAGGCAGAGAGGAAAACATGGAAAAGAAACTGTATGGATGCAAAGGTGAACTTATCAGATTCAGCACTTGTAGACTGCATTTGGTAAAATGGCATGCAGAGGACGCGAAACGGCCTGTTTCCTGCCCGGCCCACTAAAAACAGAAAAAACGTGTAAACAGCCGTCAAATTTATGTAGAGATTCTGTGGTTTCCGGTTACACATTTTACAACACCGGCTTGAGACTATTTCCCGGCACCTGCAAAATTTTCGGATATCAACAGTTTGGCTAATTTACGTCAATCCCCGTTAACTGCCTCACGGCGTAGTAGTCCAACCAGGGGTTAAATTTGACGCCCATTTATGCCTGTCAAATTTAACCCCGGGTTGGACTACTACGCCGTGAGGCAGTTAACGGGGATTGACGTAAATTAGCCAAACTGTTGATATCCGTATTACGTGCACGGTGAAAGTTACGATGCTATATGTTGAGGAAAATCAAATGATTTGGTTTATTTTCTGTCAATATAGACAGAATTATGGCCTTGAATATGCTTACATATTTTTAATATATGTCTATCATGGCACTTATAAATACATTTTAAAATATATATCTTTTCATTTGGTTTTTTTTGTTTTTATCACACTGTTCTACTAGTTTTTTGGGAGGGAGATATATTTTACATCTTAAGCAACCACTAATGAAGTGTCATTTATTGAAAATTCTCTATATTCCAACTTACATTTTCCCAATGTTTTCCTTTGGTATAGTTATTATTTTTGTGTACATCATGAAATAAGTTGATTTCAAAAACATCTTTTTGTCAAGCTACGGGCCACCTCTTTGCCAATGGCCCTCTCGAAACCTCCAAGTGCACCGTCAATTCGGATAAATACGGAGCCCCCTGACATCTTGGTGTTGGAAATGCTCAAATCGCCTAATCCCATATTGGGGTAAGAGAGTGCATTGTCCACTACCTCATTTGACATCTTGGGAGCAAAGCTCATGCCAACTCCAACCTTGTTCACATCCTCTCCAATTGTAGGTTCGCCATCTTCTGCATTCTTCTCTTCATGTGTTTAATTCAAGGACAACGTCATACACACGGTGGACACCACTTTAAAGGAGGTATTTCTGACATTGGAAGCTTGGAGCCGTACATGAATGAATTTTATCCCGTTCTCGATCCTTTGTTCTTCTTCTCTGATTTTGATTTTGAAGCACATAAACCCCAGTGGCAAACCATTAAACATGATTTTTTAGATATGAATCTAGTGGGCCACTTTGATAGCTTGTCAAGATTCGACCCTTTATACTACAATTTTATTGTGGTGGATGGAAACATTTTGGTGGTATGGGGAAGAGGAAACACCATGAAATTTCTAGTGAGGTGCAAAAATTCTACAGGGGAAATGAAGATGTGTGTTTATGGGTGGACAGAGCAATTAACGTGGCACGTGAATACTATGTGATACTTGTGTGTCTGTCGTCACCTCATAATAGTGTGATTGTTGTTTTGCATGGAACATGTTTTAGAGGGTGTCAAGAATGCATGTCGTAGTGCATAAGATGGCACCCATCTCCATTTGGAAAATCTCTAAGGATATGTGTGCCCTTGGTTCTAACTATCTTTACAAGACCTTAAGGAAAATATTTGAGGTGGGGTTTTCTATCGATTTTAGTGTGCTTTCCATTTTTGTTGACCATTTGTATATAATTCATATATACCTCTATTGATGTTAACAACTACTCACAGTGTAAAGGCAACAATCTATGCAATAAGTACATTCTATCAATTATATTTATGTTCATTAAATGTGTTAGCATTTTTATTTTAATAATCAATTATATATTTTCATATTGAGAAATGACTTTTTAAAAGTCTTAGTTATCTATTTCCTATTATAGTATGGAAATCTTCTCAAAATTAATTATGAACTACCGTGGGTTAATGGCATAGTCATAAAGCTCTCCATATTCAAGAAAATAAAATAGCAATAATAAAGTTAAGTAAAAATATTATAACATAAATTTTAAATCAATTGAATAAAGAACATAGGTATAAATGACAACTATAAACTAATCAATCCATTTATTTAACACCTTCTTTTTGTGTAAGAACGGTTCTATATATAAATTTGTTTTATCAATCCATCTTACATTGAAAAAGAATAAGAGAACGCAAGGAGATCAATGTAATGGTTATTATATTTAATGAAGATATTTTAAATGTATTTATGTGAAAAATGTGGATAAATATAATATTAGATTTGTCACATGATTTTTCACATTTTAATGTCATTATAAACTAATTGTTTCTTCACATTTTAATGTCACTATAAACTAATTAATCTACTCTTTTAACATTTTCTTTTCCTATAGAAATGGCTACGCGTCTAAATTTGTTTTATCAATTCATCTTGCATTGAAAAAGAATAAGAGAATGAAAGGAGATCAATGTAATGGATATTAGATTTAGTAAAGATATTTTAAATGTATTTATCTAAACAATGTGGAGAAATATAATCTTGGATTGGTCACATAGTTTTTTCACATTTGAATGTCATTATAAACTTATCGTTTCTTCACATTTTAATGTCACTATAAACCAATTAATCTACTCTTTTAACATTTCCTTTTCCTATAGAAATGACTATGCATCTAAATTTGTTTTATCCATTCATTTTGCATTGAAAAATAATAAGAGAATGAAAAATGATCAACGTAATGGTTATTAGATTTAGTGAAGATATTTTAAATGTATTTATCTGACAATGTGGATAAATATAATCTTAGATTTGTCACATAATTTTTTCACATTTGAATGTCATTATACACTAACCGCTTCTTCACATTTCAATGTCACTATAAACAAATTAATCTACTCTTTTAACATTTCCTTTTCCTAAAGAAATGGCTACACGTCTAAATTTGTTTGATCAATTCATCTTGCATTGAAAAGGAATAAGAGAATAAAATGAGATTAATCTATTGGTTATTACATTTAGTGAAGATATTTTAAATGTATTTATCTTAGCAATGTGGGAAGATATAAATCTTGGATTTGCCACATAGTCTCTTCACATTTTAATGTCACTAGAATATAGTTTCACCTTTGTTTAAATGGTAATCACGATTCAACGTGTTTAATTCAATTACATTTAACATTACACCATATCGGCAAGCTAACTACATAATTTAATGGCAGTATCAATATCATAACGACATTGGCACTTCAGTGGCAACTTTTGCTAGAAATATGTTATTGTACACATCTCCTTCACCTCTACAAAAACTTATTTACATTTTAAATGAGTTGATTTGTGATTGAACTCCTCCCTATATCTAATTGCAACTTAAATAACAAATATGTTTTTGATATAAGATTTGGATATGTGAAGTTGAATTATATTGTTCCACATGGAGAAGGAACCTTGTAAGTATTCTACAAAACCAATTACTTATATGTTTTTTTGTATTTTTTTCATAAATTAAAATAGCTTTTTGTCGGATCTACCAAAAAGATTTTATTTTACTTTTTTAGGAAGAAATAAAAAAAATGCCATGGCCTCTGCATTTTTAAATCAGAGAAACTTTTTGTTGTAGGGCATTGAAGGGCATGGTGGCGGTGGCACCAAGCTAGAGGCAAAGTCAGGGAGGTAGAGGCAGTGTGGTTTTGGTGGCGGCGACAACAGTTTGGTCATCGGTTCTTCCCCCTCCACTGCACCTAAATCTTTCCTGACAGCCGTTGTTGGTATTCCAAAACAAAACTCATCCAATGTTGGGCTACTTTACATCATGTAAAAGGCAGAGGTTATTCATGTGATCACCATTTTCTATTCAAAGGTATTTGATTCTATTTCCACCCTCCAAGATTCTGCCCATATTTGTCAGCTTAATGGTTTTTGGCCTCGAACTGAAGATCCTCCACTCTTGGATCTTCTCTACTTCGACTCGTGACTGAGTTTCAGCGATGTGCAAAGGGTTTTTTTATTGTTCGTTTTTTTCTATTACAATGTCACCAAATTCTTTATGAGGGTCCATGAATCTGGGGTAGAGCTGGTGTTTTTCTTACTCCATGATTTTTGGATTTTAATCCTTCTACTGTGGTAATTTCAAAAATGTCGGTTTGGGTCAATCTCCCAAATCTTCCTCTTCCATTATGGCACCAGGCAGTTTGTGTGGCCATTGGTAACTCTATCGATAGATGATGAATAGCCTAAACAAAGGTTATTCACATATGCTCGAATTTGCATAAAGGTGGACCTCAACAACAGTCTCCCAGATAAGTTGGAGTTATTGCATGACGATTTCAAATGGATACAAGTTCTTGATTTTGAGAATATGGCCTTTAAGTGCAGGGTATGTCATCAAATTGGCCACCTACAAGAAGATTACTTGCTCGTTAAAACTCAAAAAAAGAAAAAAGTCAATTCTTTGCAATCTAAAGGTTGATAATCATTCATAGCGCCTAGAACTAAAAAAAACCCTCTCCCTAGAAGTTCAAAGCCTTTGAGATAGGAGACTCCCCCTTCTGGTGGTTGTGTTAAAAGATCTCGTGTCCAAATCTTTCGACTCTAACCCACAATCAAAAGATCTTCATGCACCGTCAACGTTGCCTCCTCAACTCGAGACTTGGACAATTGTCACAAGGTCTGAGGAGGAGTATGGGCATTTTGAGCCCCGTGTTACTCAATCAATGACAATGTCAACTCCATATATTTTGGCACTTCAGGGGTTCCTTCCCTGCCTCGTTTTTGTAACTCTACATTTGTGGTGTTTTTTGTTGTGCTCTTTGAGCATTTTGTGCTACCTTTGTGGGATCTTGTGGGACTTTGAATTTTCCAGTCATCCCCAACTATGTAACTCTCTTTATTTCTTTTAATATAAAGGGTTGTTTCAATAGTAACATTTGGAAAACATTTTACCATTTAGTTTTTTTTGGGAGAAACAAATAGAATGGTTGCTATGATTACCTCAAAAAAAAATATGTTGAAGGTCTAGACCAAATCTAGATACACTTCTGACCTCCTCCCTTTTAAAGACACCTTAGGAATTTGTACTCGGCGAGAACTTATACATGGTGGGGCTCTTTGAGAGCCTAACAACTTCACCAATGGACCAAACAACAGTCTCAAATTTGATAACGCCTTCATTTTTAAAATATATACAAATTATTTATAATTTCAATTTATTTAGTTATTGAAATTTTCCTTTTCAATTGTTAATAATCATACTGAAAACATTTCAAACTTAAATTTATATTTACATATTACACTCAAATATTATTAACACGCTTCACAACGACCATTACATCAAAATAAATTTACAAATTAGCGAATTTTTTTTTGGTAAAAGGTGTTAGGAGTTGTGATGAAATAATAAGCACGAAGTTTTTGGGTGAAAGGTGTAAAAAGTTATGATGGATAGTAATATGAATTAGTAATTTCAGAAATGAATGCTAAATTTAAGGTGTGATGGTGGATTTGTTGACAGCTCAAACACATTATAATCCACCACCACTAACCGCTGTAGCTGTGTAACAGCTATCTATCATTATAGAACGCCTTTGATGTAATAATTCCACCTGTAAAATCTAAAATTGTTTATATGTTAAAATAATCCAACAAATCAACACAATATTTGAGTTTCAAATAATGAAAATAATTTAAGTTTCAAGATGCAATGAAAGTTCTATCAAAAAAGCGAGATAAGACTGAAACAAATATTGTGCTTGGATAGGGAACGAAAAAGACCAATTTTACAGTGCAATAGCAATAGGCAAACCCACAAAGCGTTAACTTCTTCTCCCTCCCCGTGTCCACTATGCTTGAACTGATTGAAAACTTCTCTTCAAACTGCAATAGTCTCACACATTTCAAAAAGAATATTGCCCCATAATTTCGGGACCATAACTAGAAAATCCTCTTATTCCTCTCAAAATATTTCCTCTCCAAAACAATCAATTGAAAACACGTTTTCCATGGAAGCATAGCATACTCTGCAGGTTTTCCAGCGCCCAAAACTGTGTTTAATGAACAAAAATCTTAAAATTGTTAAAGAATCTTCTCAATATCTAACATAGACTTGAATAACCTATGTAGATTGAGATGGACGGGTCTCACAAACCAGTGAGCCAAAAAATAGAAAAGAACTTTCTGCGGATGGAAAAAATGGCTCCACAGCAAAAGCAAGAGGATAGAATGGTATCGAGTTTTCAGCTAAAAACAGAGTTGACAATACTTGAAACATGTCAAAAACTGAATTATCACAACACGACTGCAGCTTTATCCTGTGAGGCCACTGGTGCAGTAAAGGAAATCAGAGGCTCGTAATGATCGGCACCAGCACCACACCATCCTGCAGTGATGGAAATCAAAAATTAGCTAGCCATATTGCACAAATCTTTTTGTAAATTCGCCTTTAACTTACTCAATCATCCTATTCGACCTTAACTTACTCTATTCAACTCTGTTGGTAAAAATGCCACATTGTGTTCCAATATCTTACAAGCTTTTGACATCTTGTAAGAGAACAGAAAAGTACCTGTGCCTTTCATTAAGAGGAACACAGGAGGCCCAAACACCTGGCCTCTCGGACTGTGCGGTAGAAAGAAGAGACAATTTTCCTCTCCTACCATGGCATCAGATCCATGAGCTTGAACCTGGCATCAATAAAACCCAGACAAAAACATCTCTTCATTTGCCCTTTAATATGACAAATAAAAATATCACTCTACATTTGCCTAGAAATTTGATTGACATACCACAAATATTTCTCGTTTGAACTCTGTAGCAAGACTCTCAATAGCAATGTCATCTCCAAATGCTGCTGCACTGCCTCCCCTGTTCTCTTCCACATTTATTAGGCCTTCTTGAGTGTACTGCAACGTGATGATATCGTATTCATCATCAACATTCCCCGTTACAGACATGTACTTGGCCCAGCTATTCCCATCGTTTACAGCAATGCATCTTTCCTTGTACACGGCCTCTGCAGCTGCTTCTCTGGAGAATTCACAACCAAGTTAGGACAAATCCACTGGACCTAAAATCAGGTACTGCTATCATAAATAGTCATTTGGACATAAAAGCTCCCATGAGAAGAAGAAAAAAGCTAACCAATGTAAAATTAGACATAATCATGTTCCATAATCAAAGGAAACAAAGAACACACACTGAATGCCAGTCATTTGACATAAAAGCTCCCATGAGAAGACGAAAAAAGCTAACCAATGTGTAAAATTAGAAAACAGAAAACTCACATTGGCCTAATTAGACATAATCCTGTTCCATAATCCCAAAGGAATCAGAGAACACACGCTGACCTAATTAGACATAATGTTCCATAATCCCAAAAGACACAGTGGACTGAACATCACTAACAGCTAACAACCAGATAGCAATGAAGATTCGACCATGGCAATGAAGATTAACAATAATGTGAACACCCAAACAAAATTTTCAACTTCAGATCTCATTAGGTGTTTGCTAACACAAAAAGAAATAAAGAAATATAAAAGGAAAAGTTTTCTTAAGACAAATACAGACAACAAATAAATCATAGTTTCAGTTTCAGACTAAAAATGTGTTTTGTAATTTAAAAAGCACAAGATCAGATAACATTGCAAAAGAAGATGAAATACCAATAATAGGGAAAATCCAATAATCCTTATAATACAAACAAAATGCCCCTAAACTAGAATGGTCTAGGATCAAAATTCATTTAAGCTGCTGCTAGAAATGAGCAAATTATGATACTTATTACGCATAAACAAACAAAACCATCATACTTATTACATATAAACAAACAATTGAAACCAGACTAGAAGACATGCAAATCAGAAAAATGTACGAAGTAAAAACCACTGAAAAAACACTTGTAAGAAATAGAATATATAACTTCCACCTCTGTATTCATAACCCCAGTTTTTACCCCCGTACAAAAGAAAAACAAATAAATACAAACAGAAATATAAGAAAATGACATCAAAATCAAATGGCCTAGAGTCGTATCATCACAAATATTAAACCCGTTATTACTACAAGAAAGTAACCAATTGACCAAATTTGCGGCATCAGCAACATAAGGTCGAGGATTCAATTTGTACTTTTGCCCCCATAAGATTCCACCACAGTAATGAAATCCCCAAAAATTAATCCTTACCAGAAATAATTGAAACTTAGACAAAATGAAAACCAGAAATAACGTTAAAAAAATAAAAAACACAGTGCGTATATTCTATTATTAAAATCACTAAGAAGTAACAAATAATTTAATAAATCAACATCCAAAACCAAGCATCAGTAATCACAACCGCAAAATTTGGAAATTACACGAAAAATACAAAAAATGGAATCAAAAACCAAACAAACCAGAATGCCCTGAAATAAGCAAAATGCAATAAAATGAGTTAACAACTTTTTTGACATTCTAGTACCCAGAACTCCAAAAAATGTGGAATGCTACATAATGGCACGGTGACTTTGATGGAAGAGCTCCAGGTTGAAATCCCAACAGACAATAAAATATATTGAAATTGGGTAATATACATCCAGGGCTACCACAGCTTATTTTAACCGAAAAATTGAAACAATTAGAAAACCAAAAAGAATGGAAAATACAAAACACAGAGATAGACCAAACAAAAGAACACCTAAATCAGATTTCCGTAAAATCAGCGAAACCCATTTGGATTTCATCTACAAAAAGTAGTCGCAATGAAAAACAATCTTCAGTCGCAATGATAACACTGATATTTTTAAGGAAACAAAACAACACCCACTCAGGATGCTCTGAATCCATCAAAACCCACTTGGATGGTAACTACGATCACTGAAAGACCAAAACCCATTGGAATTTTAACAGTTAAAAATAAATCTGCTAAAACGTAAACCCATTTGGATTTAAACTGCTAGAACTAAAACCCATATGGATTTCAACTGCTGCTAAAATTTATCCCCATTTCGATTTCTACTGCTAAAACTTACACCCATCTCGATTTCTAGTGCTAAAACTTAAATCCATCTCAATTTTTACTATTTACATAAAACCCATTTGGATTTTGACCGCTGAAATAAAGCCCGTGTCGATTTTAATAGTAAACCCAAACAAACTAGCCCCAAATTTTGATTTGCAAGTAAATGTGCATCCAGACCTTGTAACACCCAATTGGATTTAAATGGCAAAAACTAAAACCCATATGGATTTCAAGTGCTAAAATTTATCCCCATTTCGATTTCTAGTGCTAAAACTTAAACCCATTTCGATTTCTGGTGCTAAACCTTATACACATCTCGATTTTTACTATTTACATAAAACCCATTTGGATTTTAACCGCTGAAATCAAAGCCCGTGTCAATTTTAACTAGTAAACCCCATTAAACTAGCCCCAAATTTTGACTTACAGATAAATATGCATCCATACCTTGAAACACCCACACGAACTAGGTCACCGACGGATTCATCGAGATCTTCTCGGTCAGATTTAAGGGCCAAAAGCTTCACCTCCTGCACAATGTGCACACCCCACCCCTCGTTCAGATCTGCCGCATACAAATGCTTTATTGCCAAATCAGTCTCCTCCTTTAAACACACACCCCCTTCATAATCCTCCCTAAATCTCTTCACAACCCTCTTCCTCAACTCCCCGGGCGTAGAGTTGAGCCGCATTGCCTTGAGTGCCGCTGTAAACAGACAATTCCCATCGGCCTCCACGTCGCCGCCGTGAAACAGCGTGTAGAGAGCCGATACCGATGATGACTTGGAGGGATGCTTCCAATAGACGCCCCGCGAACTCAGCCTAGTCAGCGCCTGCCTCTGCTGATCTTGCAGCCCATTCACGCTCTCCCACTCGATCTTTTCGACGCCTGGCAGATCGCCTACATCAAATTGCTCCGCTGGATTTCCCCGCAATAAATTGTTGTCCGCTGGAGAACTGGGGTGAAACCCATCAAGCACTGCTCCTCCCATTACTGATAGATCTCAGCTATACTACAAAAACTCGGCTCAGACAACCCAAAAACTAAAAAAAAAAACACGAAGAAAACAATCTCTGATGACTGCAGAAACAGATTTAAACGAGGTTGAATGGAAATAAAATTGTGACGGAGTGTTCAGAGAGGAGAAAAACTGGAAAAAAAATTATTTGCTTTGCTGTATCCGCAGCTCATCACAGATTTCTGCGCAGTCGCGTTTCCTCCCATGTAATTTGAACTAGGGGTTTTAACCCCAGGGTTAGAGTTGTGTCCGTAATTTTAACGCTTGGGTTATTTTGCCTTTCCGCTCATGTAGCCGTTTGAAGAAACGGTCAAATTGGGTGCGACTGGCAACTGGCAACTGGCAACTGGCACGTGCCCCACGTCCAGCCGGTATCAGCACGTGACTTTCAACTTGGGTTGGTGGAGATTTCTATCCAAACAAGTGTCGTTCAGTGTTAATTAGGACAATAAACAGCTCATATATCTGATTTATAAATATTTTATTAAATTTAAAATAAAATAAATTGATTTGAGAACTAGTGTACTCTTGAGTTTGTATAATGGTGAAGAAAATGTGTTAAGGCAAAAAAAAGTCACAAATTTAAATATTTATATGCTTCATATTTGAAGTAGGATTAGGAGCCTTTGTGTATTGGGAGTATGAAGGTAGTTGGATAATGTTGAACTTTCCACCTACCAATTGTTTTTTTAAGTGTTCAAGGGTTTTTCAATAAACTCATTTTTATAATCATTGTAGTCTCTGTATTTCTTTGAAAAAATTTAAGGTCTTATCAAGACCGTCATTTTATGTATATGTTGCAATCATAATATTAGAAGAGCCCACATTTTTTTAAGGCGGTTTTGTAATATGTTCTTGTGTAGTATGTTTCCATGTTGTAATAAAAATATTTAGCAAAAATATACTTTCATGGATGCACTTAAACTATTCTACAACTCATATTTTGGCATAAGTAGGAAGGATGCTCTAAAAAGTTATAGAATGTGGCTTTATACTTGGAAGTTACAATTGCTTAAAAGTTTCCAAAATCTTATCAAAAGATCTCTTTTCGCATATCACACAATCATACACTCCAAGAGACCACATCTCTTTTAAAGCATTTCTTTTATAAACATTAAAGTATAGTCAAGAGCACCTTTTTGTGCATATCCTCTAATCATAATATTCCATCATATTACTTTTTTTTTGAGAAATTTTGTCAAATAGCTAGTTCATTTGATTTGTGAATACTTTTATATTTTACATACATGTCTACATAACTACTTGGAAAGAATTAACATTTGACAAAACAAATTACTCTTTCCCTTATGCTTTGATAAATGTTTATACCCTAGTTTCAAATTCTTGTTTTGACAAGGCCACTAATATGTTAACAAGATGGAATTTTCTTTATAATAATTATAATACTAGCAATCGTACGTGAAATGTACAATGGAAACGCCAAAGGGAATATTTTGGAGTCAAATTTGAGAGAGAGAAACAATAGGAGAGGAAGAAGGGTGGAGAAGAAGGGGTTAGAGGACAGAAAAGTGAGATGGTGGCAAAAAATGGAAGAGAAATAAGTTGAGAGTTTACTGTCCAAGAACAACAGAAAATATTTTTCAAAGCGCAGCTGTTAGATTATTGCGTGTTTGCTTCGAAATTTGTGCAAAAATCTCATCTCGAAGTTCGGCTCATTTCAATGTATGTTTATAGAGTTCTGTAAAAAGTCATATCTGATCTAGGATGCTCAAAGGAGTTGCCCTTTCAGATGCATCGACCCCCATGTACTTCAGAATGACCTGGAATAATTTTATTGTACGACTTATAAGGTCACTATTGATTCTTAAAAGTGATGTTGGAATAGGTTCCTGTCAGCAATGCCAGAAAAATTATTTAACAAAATGACCTTATATGATGTGGAATACTGGAGGTATATGCAATCTCTAAAATGCTAAAACAAGCAATAAACATCTCTGAAAAAACTTAAAATGATGACAATGATGAATGAGGATTTTTTAATCTACACTGGCTCATTTTTCCATTCAAAGACATCCTTGTGTGATTTCCAGTATAGCAAAAACACTCAACTAAAAACATTTCAAAAATATGTGATTTAATAATCTGTTACAATAAATGAGAAAATTGAGGATTTATTTGTGAGCATGTGTACAACAAATTTTCCATTAAAATAAACATTTTCACTTACTATAACACGTCCCATGAGCCATAAATTGTAGGAAAACTTACCCTTTGAAAGCAAATCATGTCCTCCAAAGTGAATTTCTCATGACCTTGTGGGGCTACAGACCTCCTTGAGAAAAACCTGCATTTTCCACTGGACTGCATTTGCTTCTGCATGGATCTAATGAATCCTTCAACCTAATAGAAAGCAAGATGCATAATTCATTGGTGCTACAACAACCTAAAAATGCTGCAGTTGAGTTGCATATAACTTCAACAGGCATGAAATAAGAAAAAGATTGTGTGTTTGATGCCACTTATGAAACTGAGTGATTTTTAAAAAGAGTTGATATAATGTATTTGATAGTCTAACTGAATTGGAAAATAAAAAGCGTATACACATTCTGCAACTGGTAGTGTGCTTAGAAAATTTCAGGATAATCAAAATGGAAACCTTCTAAGGCACATCAACATATATTGTTATGTGAAACCTTTCTAGAACAGCCATAACTCCAGCCAGCTCTGGCAACAAAGATATTGACAGTGTCCTCGGTGTTCTGTTCAAACATGAAAAACAGTTAGGGACCATGAAACAAAGATCTCTGCTTTAAATTTGCTGAATATACTACTTCAACTTCCTTGTAATGAGCTAAAACAGAGGGTATTTTGTTTCTGCATTTTTTGCGGATGGGTGTTGGCCAATTAAATGTTTCACATAAGTATATATTTCCCTTTCAATAAACATGTTATTTAGTTTACAGTGATGGAGAGGAACTTAAAGTTAATTAGTTGGCTTACGGCTAGCCACTAGGTTTACATACATCACACTGTTCATCCTTATCAAGTCCAATGTCAATTGCATCTGTGGCAGATCTGGTATATGTGTCACTGCCATCCTTTGTTTGCTCTGAAAATGAAAATCCCTGATAGGTTACTTGACTACTGTGGTCAATTGTAGTTTTCTCAAGTGAATTTCATTTGGCACAAGTCCTTAATTTATTTCTCTTTTCTCACCCAAGAGAAAAAAAGTTCATTTAAATGCATTAAACATCAATAGGCACAAATTATTGTTAAGATAAGTGCCATGCTGATTCTTTTATGTGAGAATCAAAATGTGAAAAGTAGAATAAGAATTCAAATTATAGAATTGACATAAACAACAACACCTTCACAAATTCATTAATAATTTCAATAACCAATACTTGCAAAAACCACCAAATTTGTCTCCTTATCGTACAGCACCTAGCATGTGTAAATAACAAGTTGTTGCAGGTAAGTTGAAACTGAGTTAAAAACTGCATGCATTTGGCAATAGTAAATACAATGCTTTGTGCGGAAATTTTGTGACTTGATCAGAATTAAATCAATGAACTACTTAATAGTTAAAAGCGAAGAGTTGAAATACACTCGAAACCACCAAAAAAGCTGAGAGGCCAGCTAACATGTCTCCTCTAAACTATTTTCCTACTAAAGATGGTTAACAAAAAAATCCTTAAGAACTGGGAAGCTTTTATAAGAAAAACCAAAGTTGGCAAATATTTCCAAGACATATAATATGAAAAGCATAATATTTCAGGGTAATGTTTGAAAAAGGGCGAACAAATTACTCGAATACTTGTAAATTTGGTTGATAAGAAATTAGATACATGCTATATACGAAAGACTGGATAGTGTGTTTCGAGGAATTTTAGAAATTGGAAAAAAAAAAATTAACATACCAAAACGAATAGTCAAATTTCAAGGAAGATACCGTAAAGTTGGCCCTGATTCTCAATTGTGCAGCTAAGCAAAAGACCTGCTACATAAAATTTCTAGGTTTTGACTTTGTGTTGGTGAGGCTTGGAGCTCAAATGTTGCCTCATACTTATTATGTTGGCAATCTACTGCGCTGGTAATCGTCCTCATCGCCATAGACTGCAACCTTCCTGGACTCCAAAACAAATTCGAACATGAGCCTTGAATGTGTAGAAATTTCCTAAATCGTCGATGGTTATATTATAGTGGTCAATAATTTATCTACATACCTCAGCCAAAATACAGCCGCACATAACAGGTTACAAATTAGTGGAAACGGGTAAGAAGGAAGGATAGCCGAACCGCTGAGCTTATCTTCGTGACATTGAGAACTGGGAAACACGCTAAATGGTACGAATAGAGGCGGGGGATCACTATAGTTTTTATGCTCAGGTCGTTCCAATCATCAGTCTGTCCGCCATTCCCGTCTAAACTGATTAAGACAGTTGCACGTATTACACAACTAGAATTATTTGGCAATTTTTTATTGTTTCATGCACCGACCGAACAGAACAGGTGGCCAATCTGAGATGACTTAAGTTGCCTTTCATGCACAGGCCATACCACCGGTTGCACGCACTGCAGGTTCAGAATCAGGTCATTGGTATGCAATTTGGGAAAGAAAAACCCTGTTTTCACCGTTGTAGAACCCTGGAGAAGATATAGCATGCATCCAACCACCTGTCTCCACCATGCAGCGAGAAAAACAGACGATATCTTAAACAATTTATTAACATGCCTAAAATATTGTTATCCGTTGGATTTCAACGCATCCGGGAGGAGGAATGTGAGTCGTTCGATTTCTTACTATTGTCAGAACCAGCAGGTCCAAGCTCATTACAAGAACGCCTTCGGCGTAATTATTTTTAATATAATTTTTATATTTGGTTATCATTTTAAGTGGTTTAAATTGCGGGTTTGGTTCTTGATTTCCTATAATGTGTAAAATGGAGCATTACTCCAAAAATTAATTGGTGGTATTCACTCTATATTAAAACCTCACTCTTTGAAACTCCAAGTCATTCAAAAAGAAGAAGAATTAAATACTCATTTTATAAATATATCAATATTTTAAATTTAAAAAACAAATATCTTGAATTAAATTGAATGCTTTTCTCTACTGAACAATTAAATCTTACAATTATTTAATTCTAATTGAGAAATCCTCTTCTGTTATTTCTTTTTAATATTTTACACAAGTAATTACTACTCCATACATTTATTAATTAAATTAAAACATAATATCAAAATTAAATTCCGTATATAAAATACATTCAACCTTCATAGAAATTATATTCTAAAATCATATAAGAATCAAGCGGCTACAATATCAAGCCAATATGCATACCTAACGGGTCCCAAACAATTACAACTACACGTGCTGGGAACCGTTCACACCAAAACGCTTGACCAAAAGTCTAGGCAACAAAAATTGGTATATAGAAAACATTGTCATACGTGTGGGGTAACACGTGCCAAAATCTACTTAGACTAGTAACCATGTGAGAATATGTTATGTTGGATGATGGGTCACGCAAACCTTGTCGTAATAGAGCAAATACACATGTTCTACTTAAACTTGGTTATCACTCGTTGGCGTGATTTCTAGCACTTCTAGCCTACTGAATTTAAGAAGACAACAATAAGTTCATTTCATTTAAAACAATAGAAAATTAAATTGTACAAAAGAGGTGTATTACTCTAGTATCAAAAATTTAATCTTAACATACTTCAAAGTAATTATTTGACGTTTATTTTAGTGATATCTTATTTAAGGCATCTTATTCAATCCTCATATTTCGAGTCTACTAGGTTATGATTTGTTCTTTATTTTGGTTAAACACGACCCTGTGCAAGAAGAAATTGAAGAAACGACTCTATCAAGCGAATCCATGCTTCAAATCAAGCAGACAAGTTACAGGCGGGCTTGGAAATGGAATAGCAGGGTCGGGGAGAAGAAACAGTGTCAAAGAACTAGAGGCTCAAAGGAAAAGAAATGGTGAAGGCTCGAAGTCTTCGGGCTCTGCAAATGACTCAGAACGAGCCCAAAATTGGCTAAGTATGGAGGAGACAGTGGAAGCTGCCAAGTGTCCAAATGGCGCACCTCCAAAGATTAAATCCAAAGGGGAAGACCCAAATGAGTGCCAAGCTTCCATGCATCTAGAGCCCCAAAAAGTTGCACCGGCCATTGAAAATTCTTCGACTCAGCGGAGGGTGCCAAGTGTCTTAACGACGCACATTCAAAAGTGGGATCCAGGCCGGAGACTCAAACTTGCGCCAGCCCTCCACGTAGAAAATGGTCAACAGAGGTCAAAGGAGAGCGGGCCCAAAATGACTAAGTATAGAATGCAGGTGGAAGGTGCCACGTGTCTTAACGACGCTCCCTCAAGGGTAAAATCCTGAGTGGGTTTTCAAATGAGCGCAGGCCTTCCACGTGTCTCAGAGTCCAAAAGGGACAGAGTCAGGTTGAATAGTCAAAGCATTGAGACAAGCCGCAGAAGAAGCCACGTGTCAACCTGACATAACTTCAAAAGAAAAATACAAAGGGCTACCCTCATACATGTGCTAGCCCTCTACTTATCCAATTTCAAAAGGGGGCCCATTTTGGTAGCTGGTTCTACCATTTTGTATGGACCTGATTCAAATTTCAAAAGGGCATATCTTTTGACTCAGTGCTCAAAATATGACAAATTTGGCACCATTGGAAAGAGCTCGATCTCGTCTATGCCATGGAGATCTGAAACTTTAATTTTGGAGAGGTTAGGTGGGGAGAAAATGAAGAAACATCTTCGTGCCATTAATACAGGATCTATTTTCCCCAACAACCAGATCGGATTCGATATGATCCGTCGTTCTTCCTCCTTCGAGGCGCGAACAAGTAATTGATGCAGACATGATAGTTTTGGGGTGGAATTACAGGCATTGAATGCTTCTTGTTGGTGGTTGTGTTTCAAATTCGGGTTTTCCCTCCTTTTTCCTTCTTCCTCCATGGATTCATCTATAAATGTAAGAGCAAGGCTCATTTATTATGTTGGACACTCTGGATCCTTACGCATGTTGCTAAGGACTCCATATTTTCTGTATTTTGAGTTGCAGACCTCCATGTTTGGCTCTTGCAAGTGGATATCGACCTCCTTATCATTGTAATAGTTCTGTGCATTTTTGGAAGTAATAGAAGCATCGTTTGTGACTATTCTCTGTCCTAACATGTTTGCATTCCTTCTTCTTGCCTCTTCTCTTGCATTGTGTATTGTTGTGCTATTTCAAGTCCCCTGTAGTTCCATACTTGGTTGTGTTCCACGAGAATGATCTGGTGAATGTGTATTTCACTGTGCTACTCGTGCCTAGCCTCCTTTCATGCATTCCCTATCATTCTCACTCAGAACAGATAGTGTTCACCCCTCTTTTCTGGTGCTATCACCTTTTAGTGTAGTTTACTTCATGTTATCCTTCTTTCCCTGGTCCCTTGGCATTCTTAGCTTAGTTTCCCCTTTCAGCACTAGGAGTAGCAGTAGCAGTAGAAATAGATAGAGGAACCGACCTTCTCCAGAGATCCGTCCCAAGCTCGCAAGGTCCCACAACTTGGGGATGGTTCCATTGTGGTCTCAGACACCTTGATCCTTCTAGATCTGAGATGTGGGTGCACGTTTGAGAAACCAACAGTTTCTGGCACGCTCAGTGGGACCAACATTGAAAGCTCAAATTTCATATCTCTAAGTTCTGGTGTGTGAACTTAGTGTTTCAGCCTTTGGAGGCTCATTTCAAACACATCTGGTGACTCCCAATATTTTAAAATCTCTGTTTCAGCAGTCCTGAGCACCTTTCATGAGAAGAGTGCACACAAGAAGAAGTGCAGTAGCTGAAGATTATTTTGAATACCTCCAGCTTTCCTGAGAAGAGTTCATCCCAGAAATCCCGTGCATGCATCTCTATCTCCAGCACTCCATGCCCATTCAACTCCTCCTCAAAACACACAACCTGCATGCCCTACAATGGCGAATCAACAACCTCCTCCATTAAGAAGCTTTGCAAACTTTGATGGAGGGAGTCCCTTACTCCTGGCCATGCAACATGATATGCCAAATGGCGTGCTCAAGAGTATTCCTTACTTTACTGGTGAGAATCAAGTCACCCCTCAGGAGCATATCCAGGATGTAGCTAATGTGTGTTCACTCTATCTGATCACACATAATGATGTAGCAGTCAGGCTGCTTGCAACCTCTTTCAAAGGTAAAGCACTTCAGTGGTATAGAGGCTTGAGACTTGGATCTATTAGCACCTGGGATGAGCTGGGAACAACTCTATGCAATTATTTTGAAGACAAGTCAGATCACCTATCTTTGGTGGAGCAACTGACAACAACAAGGAGGGTGCCCAATGAGCAGATGACTGATTTCAACATCATATTTCAGAAGACTTGGGACAAAATCCCTCTTGTGGTAAGACCTACAACCCAACATGCTTTCCTTTATTATCTAAAGGCACTCAACAGTGATATTTCAGTTATGATACAATCTATGGGAGGTAGAACCTTACCGGCCACTTATAGTATTGCAGTAAGGGCAGAAAATAGTCTTATTCAGGTGGGAAAATTAGCTCCCAGACCGCCTATGCCCTTGTTCCCAGAAATGTCGCAAGCACCCCAACCTTTTGTAGCCTCTATTCCTACTCCTGAGTAGAGTGCGCAACCAGTTGCCTCAACATCCTATTCTCCATCACAACAAAAGGAAGATGAAGAATTGAAGGTCTTGATCAGAAATTTATCAAACAAGGTCATATCATTAGAAAAGCAGCAGGCACAAGCGTATAGAGGCAATTCCAATCAGGTGCATGGACAAGGCAATCAGCCTTGGCAGAATCAATATGGAAATCAAAGATATGCACCCAACCAGTAGAATGATAGATGACAACCTAATGCACATCTTCCCTTGCAAGTTGTCCCTCCCGTGCCTTCTCTCCCAGCACCCAGTGTGAGCCGAGTGCTTGTTCCAGTTCAGAACAACTTGGCGCAAGAGTCAGAATGGTGCTTCCCTTGCAAAATGCCTCATAGTCAGTACCATTGTGCTAATGTTGTGTGCGCCCAAGCATTCATGATCCAGAATGCTTCATCCTGTGAGCCCTCAACAAGTGCCCATGAAGCAGATAATCCAGAAGGACCAGAAGTTCCTCCAGAGTCCAATTTGATGTTCTTTGGTGTAGAGGACTTCTGTGTAATCAACCAAGCTACAGAAGATACAAACAGACCACGTGCCCAAGTTGCAGACAACACAAGATACAAGAAGAGAGTGTTAGAGTCAGGCACGTAGGTTATCCCCCCGGCAATGCAAGTAGATCCTTAGAAGAAGAAAGAATCAGATAAGGCATCATGCAGTAAAAACATTCAAATCCCTGATAAGGAGGCCCCTTGTAAAGTTTTGTCTGAAACAACATGCAGTCCTCATTTGGTAGGCCAAGCCTCAGCCCCAGCTAAAATTCAGGCTTCATGCCTGAACAGTCAAGAAGGGATGTTGTTCCCCAAATGCACAAGGTGGGGGGCTTCCGTTCAACATTGTTGACCAGATGAAGAAAACAAACATAAACGTCACAATGTGGGATGCCCTGACCATTCCATCTCAGTGGGATCTGTTGCATGAAGCTCTGGCGCAACTTCCACGTGCTGACCCGGTTATACAGAAGCCATGCACTTCTATCAGAATCTTCCAAGAAGAGGAGAAACAAGTAAGTAAAGTTTCTAAAACCCCACCCTTCTATATGTCCTTGATTATAGGGAAACACCTAGTGCATAACTGCTTGATTGACTCAGGCGCTAGTACTTCTGTTATGCCTAAGAAGATAGCTGATGTCTTAGGTCTGAAATATATCCCTTTGTCTAAAGGAGTCCTACAACTTGATGGCTCAATTGTAACCACCTTAGGAGTCATCAAGGATCTTGAGTTAACCCTCCATGCATGTCCAAGCCTGACAATTACTCAAGATGTGTCAATTATTGACCTGCCTCCTTTGTTTTCCCTATGTCTATCAAGAGAATTTACTGCTAAGGTGGGTGGTTACTTGTCTTCTGATTGGTCTCATATGTTACTCAAGACAAGGTATGGTACCCGGTTTACCATACAAGTTGAGCCTATATTTTCTTATCATGTAGAGCCATATGTCCCATCCCCTCTCCAAGCCAATTGTCTTATCCAGGAAGAACAAGTTTCAGTTCCTGAAGAGCAATCTCTTCCACCCTCTGTTCCAGACCTAGTGCTTGATGAATGGGTGGAAAGGCATCACAAATTTGATCCCTATGCTGAAGAACTGGAAGCCTATGAAACTAGGCTTGGTACTTATTGCATTCTAGAAGAAGATGCCACGCTTCCGCGCGTGCTCATGGGAGACAAAATTCAAACTGGTCTATGGAAGTTGTACTTTGATGGATCCAGAAGTAGAAATGGTGCAGGAGTAGGAGTGGTTCTCATTTCCCCTAAGGATGAGAAATTCTTCTTCACGCATAGGCTATAGTTTGCATGCTCTAACAATGTGGTAGAATATGAAGCGCTGGTGCATGGCTTGCTTATTGCTGAAAAGAAGAAAATTAAAGCATTGCAGATCTTTGGGGACACAGAATTGGTCATCCACCAGGTCACCAAAAAATTCCAGACAAAGAATAAGCTTCTTAAAGCTTATAAACATAGAGTTTGGGACCTACTTGAGAGCTTTGATGCCCTTAATCTGCAGGTAGTCCTGCACAGAATGAACAAAGAGGCTGACCAAATGGCCGCGCTCGGTTCACAGTTTTCTCCTGCTGAGGACTTTGTCAAAGGAAACACTCAACACATTAAGATGGTGATCAGACCATCCATTCCAGACAATAACACCAGCTGGCAAGTGTTTGACAGTGATGCACAGATCATCTAGTTTATCTAGAATGAAGCTGAATTTTCATCAAGTATGCAAGCTGATCTCCAGGACAGCTATGGTGACCAAGTAATACAGCTGAAGAAAAATAGGTTGCCTAAAGGATTGGTCACCTTAGAGAAAATGTTCAGCCCTGATGATGAGTTCAAGGGTGAAGAAAGATACATGCACGTTGTGCAGGAGGACTACTCCTCCATCACTATTGCACGTGGAAAAGAGCTACTGCTCAGCAGAACTTGTGCACATGAAGAAAAACATGCCTTTATCTCTCTCTGTCAAAAATACATTGATATTTTCTCATGGGAGTATGAAGACCTCAAAGGTTTTGATCCAAGTGTTGCTCAACACTCTATCAACCTTGATCCTGGTATCAAGCCCGTCAGACAAAAGCAACGGCCAGTCAATCCAAAGATAGAACCCCTCATGAGAAAGGAACTATCAAAACTCATTGAGGAAAAAATTATCTTTCCTATCAAATACTCTACCTGGGTTACAAATCTGGTTCCAGTACACAAGAAGAATGGTGAAATCAGACTTTGTGTTGATTTCAGAGATTTGAATAAGGCATCTCTAAAGGATCATTATCCTTTGCCTTCAATGGAGCAGATTCTGCAGACTGTGGCTGGCACACAAAGGTTCTCCATGCTAGATGGGTACTCAGGTTTCAACCAGATCCTGGTCAAGGAAGAGGATCAATTCAAAACAACATTTACAACCAAGTGGGGAACATATGCATATCAGAAAATTCCCTTTGGTCTGTCAAATGCGGGCGCAACATTTCAGCGCACCATGGATATTGCCTTCAAAGGTTACATCAATGAGTTCATCTTGGTTTACCTGGATGATATAATTGTCTTCTCAAAGCAAGGTGTGGATCACATGGCGCACCTGGAAAAGGTCTTTGAGAGATGCAAAGAATTTGGGGTATCTCTTAACCCCAAGAAGTGTAATTTTGTGGTGGCTCAGGGAAAGCTCTTGGGCCATGTGGTTTCAAAAGATGGTATCGTGATTGATCCTGAGCATGTTTCAGCCATCCTAGCCCTTTCCCTGTTGGCACACAAAAAGGCCTTACAGTCCTTCCTTGGAAAGATTAACTTTGTTAGGTGTTTTATCCCTAACTTTGCGGGACTGGTTCGGCCCATCACCCTCATGCTCAAAAAGGACATAGCCTTCAGATGGACAATAGAAGGAAGAGAAAGCTTCAACAAGATCAAGAAAGAGATTGCTTGTGTGCCAACACTCATCAATCCAGATTACTCAAAGGATTTCATCCTTTATGCTTATGGTGCTGATGCAAGCATTGCTGCTATCCTAACACAGGAAAATGAACAAGGGCTGGAACAACCAGTGGCCTTCTTCAGCCAGACACTGAAGGATTATGAATTGAAATACAGTCACATGGAGAAGCAGGTCTTTTCCATCATGCATGTGCTCAAGAAATTCAAAAGTATGCTCACCAAAAATCATATCAAGGTGTTAGTCTCCCACTCATCTGTCAGAGACTTCATCATGGGAGCAGAGATTAGTGAGAAGAGAGCACGATGGGTGACCAAAATCATGGAATATGATGTGACTATTAAGGCCACAAAGCTGGTAAGAGGTAGTGCACTCTACAAGTAGATTGTTGAGGATGCGTAGAGTGAACCTGAGGCTTCATTATTTCTGGATGAAGACCTCCCACGTGTAGAACATGAACAAAATATAGACCTGGTGCGTGACTGGATGAAGGACATGATCACATTCCTTTCCGAGGGTGCGTACCCTCCTGGTTTGAACAAAGCAAAGAGAAGGCATCTGAGGTTGCAATCTATCCCTTATGTTTTGATTGATGGACTTCTCTTCAAAAGAAATCTAGATGGCGTGTTGTTAAGATGTATCAACGGCGCGCAGACTGAGCAAGTGTTAGCAGAATTTCATGATGGATTCTCTGGTGGACACTTCTCTACCAAAACTACAGCAATGAAAATCATAATGGCAGGTATCTTTTGGCCTACCCTATTTGCAGATGCACATAGGTGGGTCACAAAATGCAAGGAGTGTGCTTTCTTTGCAGGAAAGAAAAGATTGGCAGTGCTTCCCCTCCGACCAATCCAAGTGGATCAACCTTTTGTGCAATGGGGTCTTGACTTCATAGGCATGATCAATCTACCTTCAAGTGCTGGACATAAATGGGTGCTGACAGCTACAGATTACTTCACCAGATGGACAGAAGCTGTCATGCTTAAGGAATCAACTGAGGCAGTCATCCTTGACTTTCTCGAAGGTTTAGTCACAAGGTTTGGCATTCCTCAAACCATTATCTCTGATAATGCAAAGGCCTTCCTTGGTGCTAAAATCACTGATTGGGCTCTAAGTCTGGGCATTTACCTGAAAACCTCTTCCAACTATTACCCTTAGGACAATGGTCTGGCATAATCAACAAACAAGAACCTGATCAAAATCATGAAGTGCACAATGAACATCAGCCAAAGACAGTGGCATACGAAGGTCCTGCATGCGCTCTGGGCAGATAGAATCACAGTCAAAAAGGCAATAGGAACTTCACCTTACAAGCTTGTCTATGGCAAGGAGGCTACCCTTCCTTTGACACTAGAACTAAATTCATTGGCGCTTGCCCAACAGCTGGAATTTGAGGGCGTGGATCAGAGAGAAATCAGGATGGCAGAGCTGGTTCATCTTGAAGAGCTCAGAAACTCTGCCATGATCAAGCTAGAACAACATCACAAGCAACAAAGAAATGGTTTGACAGAAAGGCTAGGCCTCAAGCTTTCAAAATTGGGGACCTGGTCCTAAAATGGGATGCTGACAGAGCTAAGCTAGGGTGCCATTCAAAGTTTGATGCACTTTGGAGTGGCCCATACATCATCAAGTCCTGCAAAGGAAGCTAACTCTTTCGAGTTAACTCATCTGGATGGAAGCACGCTGCAAATCCCTATAAATGGGATCTATCTCAAACCCTTCCATTAGGTTTGTCTGCATCATGTTGTATATATTAGAGTAGTTTCAATTCCTCCAAGTGTGCTCCATGCACATTGTTTGTTTGTACATAGTTCTTTCCTCTCACGTGCTTCCTTGCGTGCTCTTTTGTTACTTCCAGAGTGCAGAAATGATTCTCAAAGTGATCACGGGGGCATTTCATAATTGAAAAAATAGATTCCATGCCCAATGGATGCTTTAGGATACTGATATCCTTCATCTAGTAGGCAGATGTCCCCGTGAGTTGCCAAACTGTTATCCCAAATTTTCCACCCGAAAAACTTGATCAAACACGATCCTGTGCAAGAAGAAATTGAAGAAATGGCTCTATCAAGTGAATCCATGCTTCAAATCCAGTAGACAAGTTACAGGTGGGCTTGGAAATGGAATACAGGGTCGGGGAGAAGAAACAATGTCAAAGAACCAGAGGCTCAAAGGAAAAGAAACGGTGAAGGCTCGAAGTCTTCGGGCTCTGCAAATGACTCAGAATGAGCCCAAAATTGGCTAAGTATGGAGGAGACAGTGGAAGCTGCCAAGTGTCCAAATGAAACACCTCCAAAGATTAAATCCAAAGGGGGACCCAAATGAGTGCCAAGCTTCCATGCGTCTAGAGCCCCAAAAATTTGCATCGGCCGTTGAAAAGTCTTCGACTCAGTGGAGGGTGCCAAGTGTCTTAACGACACACATTCAAAAGTGGGATCCAGGCCAGAGAATCAAACTTGTGCCATCCCTCCATGTAGAAAATGGTCAACAAAGCTCAAAGGAGAGTGGGCCCAAAAATGACTAAGTATAGAATAGTAGGCGGAAGGTGCCATGTGTCTTAACGATGCTCCCTCAAGGGTAAAATCTTGAGCGGGTTTTCAAATGAGCGCGGGCCTTCCACGTGTCTCAGAGTCCAAAAGGGACCAGAGTCAGGTTGAATAGTCAAAGCATTGAGACAAGCTGTAAAAGAAGCCACCTGTCGAGCCTGATACAACTTCAAAAACAAAATACAAAGGCTTCCCTTAGACATGCGCCAGCCCTCCACGTATCCAGTTTCAAAAGGGGGCCCGTTTTGGTAGTTGGTTCCCACCATTTTGTATGGACCCGATTCAAATTTCAAAAGGGCATATCTTTTGACTCAGTGCTCAAAATCTAACAAATTTGGCACCATTAGAAAGAGCTCAATCTTGTCTATGCCATGGAGATCTGAAACTTTAATTTTGGAGAGGTTAGGTGGGGAGAAAATGAAGAAACATCTTTGTGCCATTAATACAGGATCTATTTTCCCCAACAACCAGATTAGTTTCGATATGAGCTGCCATTTTTCCTCCTTAACAGGCACTGAACAAGTAATTGATGCAGACATGATAGTTTTGGGGTGGAATTGTAGGCATTGAATGCTTCTTGTTGGTGGTTGTGTTTCAAATTTGGGTTTTCCCTCCTTTTTCCTTCTTCCTCCATGGATTCATCTATAAATGTAAGAGCAAGGCTCATTTATTATGTTGGACACTCTGGATCCTTACGCATGTTGCTAAGGACTCCATATTTTCTGTATTTTGAGTTGCAGACCTCCATGTTTGGCTCTTGCATGTGGATATCGGCCTCCTTATCATTGTAACAGTTCTGTGCATTTTTGGAAGTAATAGAAGCATCATTTTGTGACTATTCTTTGTCCTAACGTGTTTGCATTCCTTCTTCTTGCCTCTTCTCTTGCATTGTGTATTGTTGTGCTATTTCAAGTCCCCTGCAGTTCCATACTTGGTTGTGTTCCATGAGAATGATCTGGTGAATGTGTATTTCACTGTGCTACTCGTGCCTAGCCTCCTTTCACACATTCCCTATCATTCTCGCTCAGAACAGATAGTGTTCACCCCTCTTTTCTGGTGCTATCACCTTTTAGTGTAGTTTACTTCATGTTATCCTTCTTTCCCTGGTCCCTTGGCATTCTTAGCTTAGTTTCCCCTTTCAGCACTAGGAGTAGTAGTAGCAGTAGAAATAGATAGAGGAACCGGCCTTCTCCGGAGATCTGTCCCAAGCTCGCAAGGTCCCACAACTTGGGGATGGTTCTATTGTGGTCTCAAACACCTCGATCCTTTTGGATCCAAGATACGAGTGCACGTTTGAGAAACCAAAAGGCTTTAAATATGAGTCAAAATTTACCCAATATATTCCCTCATGTTAAGGGGTATAAACGGTTTAAGTATAAATAGTTTTAAAACTATATTGGGGGTAGGGTATGTGGAGTGATAGGGAGGAGAGAGGAGTAGTTGTGGAGCAAATGAAGAAGCCCTAAATTCATGTCATTTTCATTTTTGTTTTTTCAAAGAAGAGGAGTGTTTTTGTAGAGAAGCAACATGTATTTCTAGAGTGATGACACTACATAACTCTCAATAGCTTGGACATCCTTCACAGTATCATTGCTAAGGTATAATTTTTGTCATTCAATTCAATTTTTTAATGAGAATAGATGTCATGAATATAAAATAAATTTAGTTGATAAGAATGCAACCAAAAATGACATTTCACATTACTATAACAAGTTTGCTTAGCGTGATGATCGTAGATAGAAAAGAAAGGAAGAGAGACATCAAATTACGCATATTAAGGATATGTAATTTTCATGTCCAATATGAATTTCATTGAGGTTTTAAGTGGAAATATAATTATTTTTTGTGAAAATGTAAGACATTGGGGTAAGTGCACCAATCTGGGGGGCCAAAATGTGAACATAAATCCAAAATCAGGTAAAATGCATATGCGTTTTTAAATAACACGTACGTGTTCTAATTTTCTTTGTTTAGTATTTCCCAAGCCTAAAACGCATATATGTTATCATAAACTATAAATATATAAATAAATAAAGCCCTTCCTCATTTTTATTTTCCCCAAATGCAAATTCTACAGCAAACTGCAGTCGCGTTTTGCTTTCAGCGATTTAGCTCCCAAAATTGTTTGCAGATCATCGCGAAGGTTGGATTGAGGTGGAATCGACAATGCCGCCACAAAGAAGAGGTAGGGAAAATTATTTTCTCTAAATTGCATTGAAATTTGGTAATCATATTGTAGATTAAATAATTAAATACATATTATTTTATTGTTATAGTTCAACCACAACCATAACAAAACCCTGCAAATCCTCAGAACCCTCCTAGCCCTCCTACAATTGTTGAACATCCTCCAGGTAGTCATAAGGATTTAACATCCCATATAGTGGAAAATAAGATTGAAATTGAGGAATTAATTTAAAAAATGAGGGATCACCATTCCACAAACCCCCACTGTGCCTCACTTGCAAACACATTAGAAGCTTTATTGGCTCAGGTTGATGTGGAAACAAGTCAAATTAATCGGTGGACATATTGTAGAGAGGCTTGTAGGGAGTGTTAGGAAATAAGTGCTCATAGTGTGAACATACTGTTCAAATAATTTTATTATTTAATATTTAAATAATACATGAGTGTGCAAATAGTTGTAATGCACAACTCATAGATAGGGGTGTGAGATATTTTATAGGAGAGAATAATGCTTGAGAGATATGTGGATTATGGAGAGATAAGGGGGATTCATGATTGGTATTGAATCCTCCTTTGTAGGAGATCAATTGATCTATATAATGTATTCTCAAACAATGAATAAAATATCCCGAATGTTTTTAATTTAGTGCAATATTATTTTATTCGGTGTTTCGAAGTGAAATAATCTGGACTAGAAATATCATCTGGTATCAGAGCGAGATAAATTAGTGATGGGAGAATGCTAGAGTTTTAATATCACTGAAGGGGCAGAGTTGTGTTCCTTTGTCTTGTGAATGAAAAACGTATTTGAAAAATTAGCTAGACCCGTTTACAAATCTATTCATAATTATTTTTTTATATTCTGGGTTTTTGTAAGATTTATTGGGTTTGAAGATAATACGTTATCTAACAATACTGTCAAAATTTTGGATCAACCCAGATCGTATTTTTTGAGAAAAATAAAAAAAATCAGGTGGTTTTGATGGTGTGAAGAATGCGTTGGGGCAGTGATGTTATTCTTCCTTGTGGTTGATAGCTTTTTGAAGAATTCATTCATGATTCTTAGATCCAAACAACATGGATTTCATTCACTATAATGTCCTCCCAACTATTTCAACACTATACAGATCATGGATTCTTTTTTCCGAGACATTTCACACCACTGTCAAAGGTACATGCAAGTAGACTTCCATACAGGTATCTATTTCAATAGATATTCAAATTTTATTTCATATAGGTATTTTTTGTCAAATTTTAGTCAGTCTATTTTTTATGTGGTCTTTTAGGTTAATGGGTGTCAATTATAAGTTATTGTAAAAGTGTCCAGTTAGTGTATGTTTATGTTTATACTTTCGTCTATTTAAAAATATATATAGTCAATAGTTTGTGTTAGCTGTGTATTATTTAATTAAATATTTGAAATTTGAAATTTAAAATTTTATATCTAGGGGTCATTTTTCATTTTTCCTTTGTGTCTATAAGGAGTCAATGTATAAAAAGTAATTAAATATTACTTTTTAATTATTGTGTTTATTGTTAGGTCGGTCATAGTGTCAAATGTCATCAATATCAAAATTTAATTTCGTCAAAATTAAGGTGGTCAAACTAAAAAATTGTTGACATTGTGTTGATTCTAAATCAGTATAAAAAAGTCCAAAAACTACAAAAAAAAATAAAAAAATTCCTCACTTGTAAAAAATCGAACGCATTTTTTGCTTGTACGCGACGTCCATAGTGAGGGGGTGCATTATTAGTTGAAACCAACACCCAATAGAATTGTAAATGAGCCTCAAAGATAAATTCACCTGAGTTAGTAGCATCATGATGGAGGAAGGAGGAAACGGAGGAACGAGGTTAATCAACAACCTCTCGCCAGCCGCAAGCGAAGGGGCCACACAATGAATTTGTGGCATTTATTTTTGTTGTGTTTAATTTTGATTGTGTATTGTAATAAGAACAACTGCTTTATTATTGTTCGATCTTGTAATAAGTGAGCTTCTGTGTGAATGATATTTTTTGTATTTTCCCTTGAATGTAAGGATGGGGATGGGGAAACATGTACGCTACTATGAAATTGGTTGGTGGTCCACTAGAAAACCAATTTGAGAGTTTGTGAATCTCTTAGAAAATCACATATAGAGTGGTTAATGGTTCTACTAGAAAACCTATTGGAGTTGATGGTACTCTTTGAAAACCATCAAATTGTAGAACATGAGCAGGTACTAGATAGAACTCACCCATGTTCACACTAAGGGGGTGAATGTTAGGAAATAAGTGTTCATAGTGTGAACATATGGTTCAAATAATTGTATTATTCAATATTTAAATATTACATGCGTGTGTAAATAGTTGTAATGCACAACTCATAGATAGGGGTGTGAGAGATTCTATAGGAGAGAAAAATGCTTGAGAGATATGTGGATTATGGAGAGATAAGGGGGATTCCTGATTGCTATTGACTCCTCCTTTTTAGGAGATCAATTGATCTATATAATGTATTCTTAAACAATGAATAAAATATCTTGAATGTTTTTAATTTAGTGCAATATTATTTTATTCGGTGTTTCGAAGTGAAATAATCTGGACTAGAAATATCAGGGAGTATTACGCTAATAAATTATCATATACAGATGTAAAAAAATTTACAAAACCTCATATGTGCATTATTCATAGACCCTAGAACCAATTTTCTTGTTTCGTTGTTATGCAAATGATTTTCAATCTACTGGTGCAATAATGATCTAATAAAAAATAATTTTTGGGACCGATGGTGGATGGTATTTGATATTTCACCTTGCAATAACAATGAGGTTCCACTATACTTTTTGAGGAAACTCTATTGTGAGTTTATCCTCAACGAGATCTCGAACTATTTTGTCTACCACAAGTTTTAGGGCCGAGGAAAAGGCTCTACACAAGATAGACCAGGTGCACGACATGTTATTAAACATGGTAGAGTCCCCACAAAAAATCCCCCTCATCTTGAGATTGTCCCTCCAACAGTGAAGGAGACATTTGAGATTGATACACTGCACACGCTCAAGGCGCATTCTGATACCCTTGTCCATCATACAAGGGAGATTTTTGATACCGATGTTGGCGGAGGTAGACAAAGTATTCCTCTAGACAATAGCAACATGAGGCCACGTCTTTGAACATATTGTGGTAGCTTATGCATGGGATCCGATGAGAATGATAGTTTCATGTAGACTGGTGTTAGTGGAGTTGTCGGTGGTACACATGATAATGTGGCTATGTCTGACACTTTTTTTAGTGATATATTTGGATTTCAGACATCGATGACACCTTCACATGTATTTTTATTTGTTATTATATGTTACAAAAAGATTTGAGTACTTGATTTACTTATATATGTTAAATTTTTAAAATAATTGTATTTGAACTTGGTCAAATTTATTAACTTACACATACATATGTACATGTATGCATTAATATTACAGTGCACATGAGGGACATCATCATCCCAACCATAGGTTGCGAGCACCATGGTTATGTATACATTCACTGAGGTAATTTAGAATGTTAATTGTGTAAAATTTTCAAGTATGTAAATATATATAACTTTCACTCAAATATATGTCTATATATGTATGTTCTTGTATATATATTATATATGCTTAACTAACTTTCCATGATATATTTTTTAATAAATTTGATGACCACACAAGACACACCACCATCTCTGCAAGGAGTAGAGAAAGGTGTTTCCGCTGCGATTTCATCTACGCAACAACTCACTAAGGTATACAAACTATGTATTTTCATTAAATAGCTCGTGTAATTCATATTATGTTCAATTATTTTAATAATTTTCTTCATTGTAGCATCATGTAGATAATCAACGTGACTACATTGTGTATACATAGGAGTTACCTACAAAAGTTAACAACCCTATACATATGATTCATGGGCATGACACGGTAAAAAAATAGTTTTATATTGCTAAATTAGTTAAAATATTGTCATTACACATACATGTACTTAGTTTGCGTAAATGTTTAGATTTGCATTAAAAAAATATTGTTAATATAGTTCTATAAGCTAATTTTCATGTTTGATTTTGTAATCTTATGTGTATGTAGGGTTCAACCCCTTCCATTTTAACTTCGAGGGCATAGACTCCTCAAACTCATCATTTTGACACCCCAGTTTGTGATCCAGTAGCTCTTATTGACTCAACTGAGCATGAGATGCAGATTCAACGTGACTGAGAGATTGTGGTAAGTGCGTGTACATGTAAATAGTTTCATTAGCATGGTCTTATACATGTTGAAAACTTATACATTAAGTTTTGACAAAAAAATTGTATACATTTACAGGTTCAACTACAGTTGAGTTTTGAGTGTAAGAGGACTCATAGTCAGGCCATGGAGGATCCCAAGTCATCTCACGGATCTCCATTTACGTGTAAGGGAGGGCCTTCTTCGAGTAAGGCAAAGAGAGAGATAGATTTTGATGAATAGGATATATATATTCTTATTCATATTCTTACGACATAGGATTGCATATTCTTATGATATATATATTCTTATTACATATTCTTATGACATTTATTTTGTATGCCTATGTGCATGGCATTGTATGCACGTTTGACATTGTATGTACGCCTATATGGCATTGCCTTGATATTATATGACATATTCACAATTTTATATTTATTGTGCATGTTAATACTATTTAGAACTCACTATTTTTTTATGAGACCTTACATTTCTAAGATTATAATTATATCCAAACTAATATGATGTGCACTTGACAATGTAAGACATTGTGGATATTTTTTCATTTATTGGTGTTATATACTAGCATTTCGATGTATAATATGCTTGAAATAAGATATATTATTGAATTTTTATAAATTGTTTGTGGTTTCATTAGAGTGGTTTCATAATAATAATGACTAAGTATCCATATTCATTATTTATGTGATTTTAATGTAGAGAAAATAAAGAAATGGTCATTTACACAAGTTCAAGATGATTTAACAGCTATCCCAACCAAACTCTACATGAGAGGATCATCCAGTAGGCCAAAATGGGTAAAAATTGTTCTATTTGTCCAAACCTTGACTAAACTGGTACAATATCACCTTGTAATGGTCTCCTTGGCATTCTACTCTATCTCTATACAGTTATTATAATGTCAAAGGACTCCTTAACCAAGAGAAATTCCATACAACACTTACTCTTGTCTTTACCTTGCACTTCTTTTTGTTCTTGGTCGCTTTGTATGAGTTCATATCTTATCATGCACCTAATGCCTTATTCAATGCTTCTTAGTCTTCTCCCAAATTGTAACACCTCAAAAAATCATTCTAGGACCATCACTAACTTGATTTATAAGGCTCCAAACACCACTATTGTTCATCTTACCAAAACTGTCAACTACACCCCATAAGACAATGCATCTTTCAACAAGCATGGATAGAAGGATCTAAGGATACCCAAAAATTCTTACAAGATTCATTAGTTCAATTTTTCCAACCCTAAGGTTCTCCCAAACTCTCAGATTCCAACTCCTTCTCAACTCCTTAAATCTCACCTTTTAACTTTTTGCTCTTAATGCACTAACTAGCCTTGTTCCACTGTAATGTATAGCACATATCCACTTGAATGAGGTTCCCAAGGATAACTCAAGAATACTCAAGCACCCATTAAGCCTATTATACTTCCCTATAAGTTTCAATGCTTAGATCAATATATAAAGCTTGGGTTATTTGTAAAATAGCTTCTCATACTAGCTTTTCAACTATGCATACAGTCCTCCAAGGGACTGGTAAGGAAATACCACTCTTCCACCAATGAAACTAAAAAATTATTCTTTTAATAGTTTATTTACCTCTTCAATATTGTTCCTTCCAAATCTTATGCAAGAATTCCTTGATTTCATGCTTCAAGACTACAAACCCTCCTAAACCCTAATTGTGGTTCACTGTGGATTCTGAGAGGCAATATTTGGCTATCAAACAGTTGGTTTTGGGTTCCAAGACCTCAAGCATGATTCTTATGATCTTCACCACTCCTTATTAACTCCTATATTACCAGAAAATCTTGACAATGAACTCAATGGATTGAATCAAAAATCCTTTTCTCACTCATACGTTGGTTCAGTGTACCTAGGAACCCTTGGTTCTATAGTGGGGGATAGTGTTCAAATCTTACTTTGTAAATCCTTCAATTACATTGGAATCACCTTACCTGTAACTCTTCCTCAATAAATGCACATACTCCACTTGCCACAGTGATCTTAACTATTCAACTGAGAACACATAGTACAATCATGCACACAGTTTGCATTTATCACTTGATCATTAAACCATACAACAAGAGTTATCCAAAAGGGTAATACATCAACATTATAGAGTTGTATCACTTAGTTTCCTTCCAATGCAATAAGATTTAAATAAAACACAGTTCCGGTCTTACACACATAGTCTATTCATGTTACATTGCACGTTAAAACATAGTACAAATTAGCTTACACACGAAGTCTATTAATCTCTTTCAATCAAATTTAATAAAGAGTATTTTTAGGAAAAGTAAAAATTTATCACCAAGATTGAGAGATAAAGTGAGTGAGAGAGAGAAAGCGAGAGAAAAAGTGATGAGAATCAAAGTAAACATTAGCTTTTACTCAAACTCTAATGCAAGGTTATCTGATGCAATATTTTGTAAACGGAAGCTCATGGTACCAAACAGACTGCACCCATGCATTGGGGTGGCCTGGTAAATGCTTGGGGAGGCTTTGCTTTGGTGCCCAATGATCATGGTGCTTCCGGGCTACGTTGGTCGATCATAGTCCCTTAAGATCTTTGAAAGCAAAAAAGGTAATAAGTTCCTTGGGTTATTTCTCGGTCTTCGTGGTACCTTAAAAGGTCTCATTTGATCTTAAACCTCCACGTTGGTACCCTCTATGAAATATTGTCTTGGTTTTCCCTAGATCAATTTGGTCTTCTCGTGGTCCTATTGTTTGTAAATGCACCAAATAGTCTGGTGTGAGTCAGTGTAAGGTTGTCTGATGTAATATTTTGCAAACGGAAGATTGTGGCACCGAACGAACTGAACACACATGTCAGGGTGGCCTAGTAAATGATTGGATAGGCTTCATTTTGATGCCCAACGATCCCAGTCCTTCCAGACTACATCAGTTGGGTGTAGTCCCTTAAGAACCCCAAGAGAAAAAAGGATATAAGTTCCTCGGGTGATTTCTCAGTCTCTGTGGCACCTTGAAAGGTCTTTTCTGATCCTACACCTCCATGTTAGTACCCTCTACAAACTCCCTATCTCAGTTTTCCCCACATCAATTTAGTGTTCTCATGGTCCTATTTTTTGTAACTGTTCCGAATAGTCTAGTGTGAGTCATTGTAAGGCTATCTGATGCAATATTTTGCAAACAGAATCTCGTGGCACTGAACGTACTGCATAAAAATGTTGATATGGCATGGTAAACACTTAAGGAGGATTTATTTTGGTGCCCAACAATCATGGTGATTCTGGGCTACGTCAGTCGGGCATAGTCCCTTAAGAGCCCTAAGAGCCAAAAATGCTATAAGTTCCCCAGGTGATTTCTCCTTCTCTGTAGCACCTTGAAAGGTCTCGTCTGATCTTACACCTCCATGTTTGTAAACTCTATGAAATTTTGTCTCATTTCCCTAGATCAATTTGTTCTTCTTGTGGTCCTATTGTTTGTAACTACAATGAATAGTCTAGTGTGAGTTAGTGTAAGGATGTCCAATGCAATATTTTACAAACAAAAGCTTGTGGCACTGAAAGGACTACACACACGTTTCAGGGTGGCCTCATAAATGCTTAGGGAGGATTTTTTTCAATGCCCAATGATATTGGTGCTTCCGGGCTATGTTGCTCAGGTGTAGTCCCTTAAGAGCCCTAAGAAAAAAAAATGCTATAAGTTCGTCGGGTAATTTCTTGGTCTCCATGATACATTAAAAGGTCTTGTCTGATCCTACACCTCTACATTGGTAACCTCTATGAAATTATGTCTTAGTTTACTCCATCTCAATTCAGTCCTCTCTCTTTTTTATTGTTTATAAACATGTCAAATAATCCAGTTTGAGTCAATGTAAGGTTTTCCATTGATATATTTTACAAACAAAAGCTCATGACACCACATTGGTTTAGAAAACACATCAGTGTGGCCTAGTAAACGGTTAACAAGGCTTCATTTTGGTGCCCAACGATCTCGGTGCTTCTAGGCTACTTCGTCTAGGCGTAGTCCCTTAAGAGCCCTAAGAGAAAAAATTCTATAAGTTTTTCTGGTGATTTCTCAGTCTTCATGGTACCTTGAAAGGTCTTGTCTGATCCATAAAATTATATCATGGTTTGCACCATCTCAATCCAGTCCTCTCGATGTCCTATTGTTTGCAAAAGCGCCGAATAGTCCAATTTGAGTCAATGTAAGGTTGTTCATTGTTATATTTTGCAAACAGAATCTTGTGGAACCAAACTAAATGCACACACACGTCAGGATGGGCTGGTAAATTGTTTTCAAGGCTTTGTTTTGGTGCCCTACAATGTCGGTGCTTCCAGGCTATGTCATTTGGGCATAGTCTCTTAAGAGCCCTGAGAGAAAAAAAGGCTATAAGTTCCCTAAGTGATTTCTTGGTCTCTATGACACCTTGAAAGGTCTCGTATGATCCTACACCTCTACATAGTACCCTTTATGAAATATTATCTTAGTTTGTGCCATCTCAATTCAGTCCTCTTGCTGTCCTATTATTTTTGAAAGTGTTGAATAGTCCAGTTTAAGTTAGTGTAAGGTTGTTCATTGCTATATTTTACAAATGGAAGCTCATGGCACTAAACAAACTATGGACACACATTAGGATGGCCTGGTAAATAGTTAGGAAGGCTTATTTTTGGTGCCCTATGGTGCCAGTGCTTTTGGGCTACTTTGTCCAGGTGTAGTCCCTTAAGCGCCCTGAGAGCAAAAAATGCTATACGTTTACCGAGTGATTTATTAGTCTCCATGACACATTGAAAGGTATTTCCTGATCCTAAACCTCTATATTGGTACCCTCTACAAAATACTATCTCAGTTTGTGCCATTTCAATTCAGTCATCTTGTTGTCCTATTGTTTGTAAAAATGTCGAATAGTCCAGTTTGAGTTAGTGTAAGGTTGTTCATTACTATATTTTACAAATGGAAGCTCGTGGCACTGAACCAACTGTGCACAAGCATTAGGATGGCCTGGTAAATATTTGGGAAGGCTTCATTTTGGTGCCTTAAGGTGTAAGTGCTTCCGAGCTACTTTGTCCTGACGTAGTCCCTTAAGAGCCGTGAGAGAAAAAAATGCTATAAGTTTGTCGGGTGATTTCTCGATCAATGTGTCACCTTGAAAGGTCTCGTTTGATCCTACACCTACATGTTAGTACCCTCTACAAAATATTATCTCAATTTTCTCCATCTCAATTTGGTCCTCTCATTGTCCTTTTGTTTGCAAAAGTGCCAAATAGTCCAGTTTGAGTCAATTTAAGGCTGTCCATTACTATATATTGCAAAAAAAATCTCATGGAACTAAACCTGTTGCACACACGCATCAAAGTATCCTAGTAAACACTTGTGGAGGCTTCATTTTGGTGACCGATGATCATGATGCTTCTAGGCTACTTCGTCTGGGTGTAGTCTCTTAAGAGCATGTTGTACATATCTCCCCACCGGGTAAATATAGTACAACACAAAGTGTTGACATGTGAAAATTCACACCCAAGTTGCAGGCTAGGGGTGCACAACACAAAGTGTCGACATGCAAAAATTCGTGCCTAAGGCGCAGGCTAGGGGCGCACAGCACAAAGTGTCGACATGTAAAAATTCACGCCCAAGGCGAAGGCTAGGGGCACACAGCACAAAGTGTCGACATGTGAAAATTCGCGCCCAAGGCGCAGGCTAGGGGCGCACAGCACAAAGTGTCGACATGCAAAAATTTGCGCCCAAGGCGCAGGCTAGGGGCGCACAGCACAAAGTGTCGACATGCAAAAATTCACGCCCAAGGTGCAGGCTAGGGGCACACAACAAAAAGTGTCGACATGTGAAAATTCGCACCCAAGGCATAGGCTAGGGGCGCACAGCACAAAGTGTCAACATGAGAAAATTCACGCCCAAGGCACAGGCTAGGGGTGCACAACACAAAGTGTCGACATGTGAAAATTCGCGCCCAAGGCACAGGCTAGGGGTGCACAGCACAAAGTGTCGACATGCGAAAATTCATGCCCAAGGCGCAGGCTAGGGGCGCACAGCACAAAGTGTCGACATGCAAAAATTTGCGCCCAAGGTGCAGGCTAGGGGCACACAGCACAAAGTGTCGACATGTGAAAATTCGCGCCCAAGGCGCAGGCTAGGGGCGCACAACACAAAGTGTCGACATGCAAAAATTCATGCCCAAGGCGCAGGCTAGGGGCACACAACACAAAGTGTCGACATGCGAAAATTCACGCCCAAGGCGCAGGCTAGGGGCGCACAGCACAAAGTGTCGACATGCAAAAATTTGCACCCAAGGTGCAGGCTAGGGGCGCACAGCACAAAGTGTCGACACCACATTTTTAGCACCTATGGCACACTTAAAAGTATGTTGACATGAGGATGGATGTGCCGAGGTGCATCTTCAGGAGGCACAACATTTTGAGCGTTGACACCCCGACAGGAAGCAAACCCTGACACAGATATTCAAATGGCCATAACTTTTCACAGGGAGCTCGGATTCACGCAAGGTTGGAATTTTCGGAAAGCTTACGAGGTCCTCTATCCAACTATGACTGGATATCTTTAATTGGGTGAGAAAAATTTCTTCAAAAATGCAAAATACAATTCACCATTTTTTGGGTTTGCTAGGGTTCTCACCTACCGCCATAATGAGATGAATTAAATGCAACCTAGAGGTGGTTGGGGTAGATTTGGAATTCCTCTCTCTTCCCTCTCTCATTCTTCCTATAAATTGTAAGGAGGGGCTTCTTTCTAAAGGTTGGACATTCTTGTTTTTCCCCTCCCTTCTTCTCTTTGGCAGGTGAATTTGTGGAGTTCAAACCTCCCATCTAAAACTGTAATGCAACTTTGCCTCTTGGCATTTTGTAGTGTATTGTATCAATCTTTGGAGCAAATAATGCATGTCTGTGGATGATTCTCAACCCTCTCTATGTTTATTTGCATCCTCTTGATCTTTCACTACAAATTTTGTTATCTGTGCATGATCTTGCATTGCATTTTAATGGTTTGTGTTTATTGGCAAGACAGGTGTTCTTCATTCCTCGGTGCATCACCTTTGTTAGTTTAGGTTTTATTTTATGCATCTTCTTACCCTACCTCCTTGGAAAGTTAGTTTAGGTTTTTTAGTAAACCCTCTGCATTTTTACATGTGCATCTGAACAGAGGAATAGGAACCGGCCTTCATCCAGAGAGCTTTTCTGATTTCGCAAGGTCCCACACTTGGGAAAAGCTCCATGTTATGCAATCACACTGAGAGTCTCAACCCATCGAGTTGCAGACATTCAGGGGTGCTGTGATTCACCATCAATAGTTTTGGCATGCCCGGTGGGACCAAGAGGTCATTCCACAAGATTTGAAGGAATTTTCAAGAAATTTGGACTTAGAAATTACAGGTTTTCCAATTTCATATTTTTCACCTTCCAGGCTGAACTTTGAAATCAATTTTCAAAGGCTTAACTTGCTCAAAACAAGTCAAAATTTCACCAGTTGATAGATCGGGGGATAATCTTCAAAAGGGTATTCTTAGATTTTTGAGATTTTGACTTTCAAAATTTCATAGTTTTTAGTATTTCAGGTTTTCCTAGGTGACGAGCATGTCCCAAGTTTCACCTGTACCTTTCGGGGATTAGTAGCTGCACAACAAGACCTGATAACCAAATTGAAGAACTGTATCTTTCGGGTCCTTCAAAGTTTTAAATTCTATTTTTAATATTGTCAGGTTTGGTGTGTAACTTGGCAGAATCTAGCCTTTTGAGGCTCATTATCTAACACATCTGGTGACTCGAAGGGATAGAATTCAGTGGTTTAGCAGCACAGGTTACCCAGGTACATGAGAAGAATTCGAACCAGGTCTGATACTTGAGAAGAAGGGTTATTTATCTACTTGCAGTTATCACCAGGTAGGGGAAGGAGAGGAAGAAGACCACAAAGATCACCATCTCCACCTAACAGGACTTTATCAACCCCTCCACCTGGTAGACCTTTCATCCAATCAACAAGGGTTCTCAGGCCAATCAGAATGGTGCAACAAAACCCTTTTGTCAACTTCACTGGCAGCAACCCACTTGCCCTCAATGCACAGAATCCAGTTCCAATTGCAGCATTGAAGAACATTCCATTTTTCACTGGAGAAAATCATACCACTCCTGGTGATCATGTCAAAGACATTGCTAATGTTTGTGCAATCCATGAGATAAATGAAATGGATGTTGCTGTCAAATTGCTGGCATCTTCGTTCAAAGGGAAGGCATTGCAATGGTTTAGGAGCCTTGGAGCTGGTTCTATCCAAAATTGGAATCAGTTATGCATAGTTCTCCATGAGCAGTTTGGAGAAAAGGCAGATAATTTGTCTCTACTGGAACAATTGACAACTATCAAGAGAGCTCCCAATGAGTAGCTGACTGACTTCAACTTCAGATTTCATAGGTCATGGGATAGGATTCCAGTGGCTGTTAGGCCAACAGCTAAGGTGGTGCTTTTCTATATTATCTTAAAGCTTTGAATTCTGATATTTCTATGTTAATTCAATCTATGGGAGGCACAACCTTACCTGCTGCTTATAGCATTGCCATTAGGGCTGAAAACTGTCTTATTCAAGCTGGTAAGCTGGCTCCTAGGCCTCCCATGCCCTTGTATCCAAACTTAGAAAATCCAAGCACTAGTCAAGCACCCACTTTGGCTCCTATTCCCACTCCTAGAAATCAAAGTTCAAATGAAACTTCTACTTCATCCTCTAGCACTTCAAATGAACTCCAAGAGGTCATGAAACAATTGCAAAATTTGGGAAATGAGCTGGTTACACTCAAGAGGCAGCAGGCCCAAAGCTTTAGACCTTCTTATCAGCCTCAAGCTCAACCTAATAGGAAACCATACCAGCCCAATAGGCCACCCAATCCAGCTGCAAATCAAAGCCAAGTAAGGCCTCCCGCCAATAGACCATTTCAGCCCTATAACCCCAATGTTGCATCTGCTTCTAAAGCATTAGTGCCAGTGCAAAACAACATAGCTCAAGAGTATGATTGGTGTTTCCCATGCAATGAACCTCACAACCAATCTATGTGCTTCAATGGTGCTTTGAACCAAGCCTTGATGGTGACAACTACTGGCGTAGAGGGTGAAGTGAGTCAAGAAACAAATCAGCAACAAGGGACATCTCAGCAAAACACAACTCCAAATGATACCGCACTTGTGAATTGGCAAGCTGAGGATTTTTGTGGCATGAATCAAACAATTTCTCAGAGTGTAGCAGCTAACACAAGATCAAAGAAGAGGAATATTGGTGAAGGGCAGTCATTGGCTCCAAGTGATCTACAACCTTCCATCACTCCACAAGGTGTTGGTAAGCAAAATACAGTTCCAAACATGCAAGGACAGCCCAAACCACCTTCTAAGCCAACTCAAATGCCAGCTGTTGCTGCCCATGCGCAAGAAAGGAATGTGCAGGCTAAAGGACAACAAAGAGATCTTTCATCCCCATTTAGCATCATTGATCAAATGAAGAATACAAATGTGAATATATCAATGTGGGAATCTTTATCCATCCCAGGCCAAAGAGATCTTCTACAAGCTGCCATGAAGAATTGGTCAACTTCGAACCAGCAGGTCCCTATGCAAGAGAATGTCCTCACAAATGCTGCTCAGCCTGAAGGGAATCATGGAGGACAACAAGGTAAAGTTCTGAAACCCCCTCCATTCTATGTTTCATTAATCATTGGGGATAAACTAGTACACAATTACATGATTGATTCTAGGGCAAGTAGTTCTGTCATGCCCAAGCAAATAGCTGATCAGCTGGGTCTCCAATATGAAGTCATATCAAAGGGGGTAGTGCAATTGGATGGGACAATAGTAGCAATGGTGGGAGTGATTAAAGGTTTGAATCTTACCTTGCATGCATGCCCCAACGTTACCATTTTGCAAGATGTGTCAGTGATAGATTTTCCACCACTCTTTGCCCTATGCTTATCAAGGGATTTCACAGCTAGAATTGGAGGCTACTTATCTGCTGACTGGTCACACATGTTGTTCAGAACAAGATATGGTACTAAGGTCACAATCAGATCTGAACCAATTGCAAACTTTCATATTGAGCCTCATACTCCAAGCCAAATCAATGCCAACTGTTCAGCATTTGATCAAGAAGATTATCCAAGCACAGATGAAGCTGACACCAAAGTTGGAAGCATCCCAGATTTGACTCTTGATGAATGGGCAAGCAAGGTACATGCTTTTGATCCCTACCAAGAAGTAGAAGAATCTGAGCTAGGAGTCTATTGCATACATGAAGAAAACCAGTCTATTCCTAGCATCACCAAACCAGACCATAAGGATGACAATGAGGTATGGCAGTTATTTTTCGATGGATCAAGGAGTAGGCAGGGTGCAGGAGGAGGAGTTATGCTTGTTTCACCTCAAGGCATCAAATATTATTCAGCTTTCCATTTCCAGTTTTCCTGTTCAAACAACACAGCTGAATACGAAGCATTGATTCATGGACTTCATTGGGCCAGGAAAAAGGGCATAAAGAATGTGCAGGTGTTTGGAGATAGCGAGCTAATCATCAACCAAGTCAGGGGACAACATGCTACAAAGAATGACCTGCTGAGGAACTACAAGAATAGGGTATGGGACCTCATTGAGGATTTCAAAGCTTTCAACATCGTGTCCATACCCAGGAAGAAAAATGAAGCCGCAGATAGGCTCGCAGCAGTTGGAGCAACGTTTGATGTGGTTGACAACATCAGAAGGGAAAAAACACAACCACATATCCATGTGATTGTGAGGCCAGCAGTTCCAGATAATAACACAAGCTGGCAGGTGTTTGAGAATGATCAACAGATCATCAATTTTTTACAAGAAGAGGCTGAATTCTCAGCTAGGAATCAGGACAGACTAGAGCAGCAGTATGGGGATCAAGTAGTGCAGCTGCGGACAAACAAGCTTCCTAAGGGTTTAGTAACATTGGAGTCTATCTTCAACCCTAACGACCAGTTCCGTAAGGAAAAGGCTAACATACAGGTCAAGAGAGAAGATTCAGAGCCAATTCTGGTTGGGGAAGGCAAAACACTTCAAATTGGTAAAGTGGCCATTGAGCAGGAGAAATCAGATTTCATACAGCTTTGCCAAGAATTTCCAGATGTCTTCGCTTGGAGCTATGAAGACTTGAGAGGATTCAATCCGAAGTTGGCACAACATACCATAGAATTGGATCCAGATTCTAAGCCCATCAGGCAGAGGCAGAGACCAGTCAACCCTCACATTGAGCCTCTAATGAAGAAAGAGCTAAACAAGCTAATAGAGGCAAGCATTATATTCCCGATCAAGCACTCAAGTTGGGTTGCAAACTTGGTTCCGGTCAGAGAAGAAGAGCGGAGAAATCAGGTTGTGTGTGGACTTCCGAGACCTAAACAGGGCATCTCTCAAAGACCATTACCCACTTCCTTCAATGGAACAAATATTGCAAGTGGTATCCGGTTTGGAGAGATTCTCTCTCCTAGATGGCTACTCAGGGTATAATCAGATAATGGTGAAAGAAGATGACCAGTTTAAGACAGCTTTCACCACCAAATGGGGCACCTATGCCTACAAGAAGATGCCATTTGGGCTATCAAATGCTGGAGCCACTTTCCAAAGGGCAATGGATATGGCATTCAAGGGGTTGATCAATAAAATAGTTCTGATATATCTTGATGACATCACTGTATTCTCCAAAAATGTAGTGGATCACCTCTTTCATTTGAGGCAGGTATTTCAGAGGTGTAGAAGATTTGGGGTATCATTGAATCCCAAAAAATGCATATTCTTGGCTCACGAGGGAAAACTTCTAGGCCATATTGTTTCAAAGGAGGGGTTGACGATTGACCCAGAAAGAGTTGAAGCAATTCGAGCGTTGCCATTGCCAAGTCACAAGAAGGCTCTTCAAAGCTTCTTGGGAAGGATCAATTTTGTCCGCAGGTTTGTTCCAAACTTTGCAGCTCTCGTAAAGCCAATAACGCTGATGTTAAAGAAGAGCATGGCATTTAAATGGACATCTGAAGGCAAGGCAAGTTTTGAGGCAATAAAAGAGGCTATATCTCAAGCTCCGACTCTCGTCAATCCAGACTTCTCCAAGGACTTCATGTTATATGCCTTCGGTGGTGGAGACACAATTTCTACAATCTTGGTACAACAAAACAAAGAAGGATTAGAACAACCAGTTGCTTTCTTCAGTCAAGGCTTGGAGGAATATGAAAATAGGTACTCTTTCATTGAAAAGCATGTCCTTGCAGTGATCAGGAGCTTAAAGAAATTCAAGCACCTAGTCTCAAACAACAAGATCCAATTTTTGGTCTCTCATGCGGGAGTCAAGGACTTCCTTCTAAACAAGGATTTGAATGAGAAACGTGCAGGATGGATAACTCGTGTCATGGAATATGACATCGAGATCAAGGTCACAAAACTAGTACGTGGAAAAGGACTATGTGAACAGCTAGCTTTGAGTCGGCAAGTTGAAGCAGGTGATGAAAAAGAGACTGTCTTGGTACTACAGGATGGTCAAGAACAGGAAAATGATGATGTGCCCACTCCTTGTTGGACTCAGAATATGATACACTTCCTACAGGCAGGCCTATGCCCTCCAGAAATGAGCAAAGCAAAAAGGAGATACTTCAGATTACAAGCCATTCCATATGTGCTTGTTGATGGTGTTTTGTTTAAAAAAGACATCAATGGAGTTCTATTGAGGTGCATTGGGACAGGTCAAATTGAGAGGGTGTTACGAGATTTTCACGATGGAGATTCTGGAGGACATTTCACCCCATGAGTAACAGCTCTCAAGATAATGAAGGCAGGGTATTATTGGCCGACAGTGTTCAGTGACTGTTATACATGGATAAGAAAGTGCAAGAAATGTGCACTCTTCACGGGAAAAGAAAGACTAGCAGCACTTCCATTGCACCCAATTTTGGTTGACCAACCATTTATGCAATGGGGATTGGACTTCGTCGGGGTCATCAACCCAAACTCAAGCCAAGGCCACAAGTGGATTCTCATGGCAACGGACTATTTCACCAAGTGGACCGAAGCAGTAGCGCTCAAAGAGGCAAATGAGTCTAACATACTAGACTTTTATGAAGGAATAGTGACCAGGTTCGGTGTGCCGACCACTATCATATCAGACAATGCATTGGCATTCATAGGTTCCAAGATTACAGAATGGGCTGTCAAGAATGGAATCTATTTGAGCACCTCTTCAAATTATTACCCGCAGGGTAATGGACAGGCAGAGTCCACGAACAAGAATTTGCTAAGGATCATCAGAAGGACTCTGGATGAAAACCAAAGAACATGGCATACCAAGCTAAAATCAGCATTATGGGCTGATAGGATAACACCAAAGAGGTCTATAGGTAGTTCTCCTTACAAGTTGGTCTATGGGAAAGAGGCATTATTGCCTATATCATTAGAATTCCCAGCATTGGAGCTCATGAAGCAGTTGGAGTTGTCTGAGTTTGAACCAATGGAGGCTAGATATATAGAGTTGATGGAATTGGAAGAAATCAGAGAGCATGCAGTTCAGATGATTGAAAAGGATCAGGCCTTAGTAAAAATATGGTTTGATAAGAAAGCAAGAGCAAGGACCTTCCAGGAAGGGGATCTAGTTCTGAAATGGGATGCAGATCGAGCAAAACCAGGAAGGCATTCCAAGTTTGATGCCATTTGGAGTGGCCCCTACATGGTCACGAGATGTAAAAGTAGTAATGCCTTCCAATTGTCTACATTGGATGGAGAAGAACTCCGATTCCGGTTAACAGGATCTATCTTAAACATTGTTACTAAAAGGAAAAGGTTTACCCTTGTAAATATTAGCCTAGATTTCAATTCCTCTAAGTGCGTATGCACATTGTCTTGTTGTAGTTAGGTTTCAATTTCCCTAAGTGCTTTGGCACAGGTTTTGTTGCTCTCAGGTTGAATTTCTACAGTTCAGCGTGCTCTCGGAGAAGGAGTTGCGATATCATGGCTCGGGATCAGAGATCAAGTTGGTTTCAGGTTATTTCTTATGACTCCATGCCCAAAGGATTGCTAAAAGGCCACTGATCTTCTACCTAGCAGGCAGGCAACCCCGTTGAGTCACCAAATTGTTGTATATATCTCCCCCCCGAGTAAATATAGACAACACAAAGTGTCGACATCAAAAATTCATAGCCCAAGGCTGACAGGCTAGGGGCGCACAGGCACAAAGTGTCGACATGTGAAAATTCGCGCCCAAGGTGCAGATCAGGGGTGCACAACGACAAAGTGTCGACATGTGATCAAGATTGCTGCCTGAAAAATTTGCACGCTTGGCACAGATCACAAAGTGTGACATGAAAAATTTGCACCCCTAGGCAGATTAGGAGGTGCTGACACCGAAAAAGTTGTGCCCCTGGCACAGATCAGGAGGTGCACACCGACAAAGTTGTGCGACTGGCGCAGAAAGAGGTTGACACCGAATTTTCAGCTAGGGGCACACAACACAAAGTGTTGACATTTAAGACGCCGAAGGCATAGGCTAGGGGCACACAATGTGAGGATGGATTTACGCCAAGGCGCACACCTTCAGGAGGCGCAAAATTTTGAGTGCTGACACTTCGAACCCAACAGGAAGCAAACCCTAGCGAAAATATTCAAATGGCCATAACTTTTCACAGGGAGCTCGTATTCACGTAAGGTTGGAATTTTCAAAAATCTTACAGGTTCCTCTATCCAACTACGACTGGATATATTTAATTGGGTGAGAACAATTTCTTCAAAAATGCAAAATACAGTTCAAGGCCATTTTTGGGGTTTGCTAAGGTTCTCACCTACCGCCATAATGAGATGAATTAAATACAATCTAGAGGTGGTTGGGGTAGATTTGGTTTTCCTCTCTCTTCCCTCTCTCATTCTTCCTATAAATTTTAAGGAGGGCTTCTTTCTAAAAGGCAGACATTCTTGTTTTGCCCCTCCCTTCTTCTCTTTGGCAGGTGAATTTGTGGAGTTCAAACCTCCCATCTAAAACTGTAATGCAACTTTGCCTCTTGGCATTTTTTAGTGTATTGTATCAATCTTTGGAGCAGATAATGCATGTCTGTGGATGATTCTCAACCCTCTCTGTGTTTATTTTCATCCTCTTGATCTTTCACTACAAATTTTGTTATCTGTGCATGATCTTGCATTGCATTTTAATGGTTTGTGTTTATTGGCAAGATAGGTGTTCTTCATTCCTCGGTGCATCACCTTTGTTAGTTTAGGTTTTATTTTATGCATCTTCTTACCCTGCCTCCTTGGAAAGTTAGATTAGGTTTTTTAGTAAACCCTCTGCATTTTTTTGTGTGCATATGAACAGAGGAATAGGAACCGGCCTTCATCCGGAGAGATTTTCCGATTTCGCAAGGTCCCACACTTGAGAAAAGCTCCATTATCATCTGATCTTACACCTCTCTATTGGTATCCTCTACAAAATCCTATCTTGGTATACTCCATATCAATTCGGTCCTCTCATTGTGTCTAGTTTGAGTTAGTGTAAGGTTATCCATTGCTATATTTTGTAAATGGAAGCTTGTGGAACTGAAACGAATACATACACACATCACGGTGGCCTAGTAAACACTTGGGGAGGCTTCGTTTTAGTGCCCAATGATCCTAGTGCTTCTGGGCTACTTCGTCCAGGCGTAGTCCCCTAAGATACCTGAGAGAAAAAAATGCTATAAGTTTGCTAGGTGATTTCTCGGTCACCGTGGCACCTTGAAAGGTATCATCTAATCCTACACCTCCATGCTATTACCCTCTATTTTATCCTATCTTGGTTTCATCCATCTCAATTTGGTCCTCTTGTTGTCCTATTGTTTACAAAATTGCTGAATAATCTAGTTTTAGTCAGTGTAAGGATGTTCATTGCTATAATTTTCAAACAGAAGCTCGTGGCACTGAAACAACTGCACACATGTATCAGGGTGGCCTAGTAAACACTTGGGGAGGATTTGTTTTGATACCCAATGATCCTGGTGCTTCTGAGATACATCGGCTGGGCATAGTCCCTTAAGATCCCTGAGAGAATAAATGATATAAATTCGCTGGGTGATTTCTCGGTCACTGTGGCACCTTGAAAGGTATCATTTGATCCTACACCTCTAAATTAGTACCCTCTACGAATATTTGTCTCGGTTTTATCCATCTCAATTTAGTCCTCTCATTTTCCTATTGTTTGCAAAAGCACCAAATAGTCCAGTTTGAGTCAGTGTAATGTTGTCCAATGCTATATTTTGTAAATGGAATCCTGTGGCACCAAACTGACTATGCACACACATCGGGATGTAATGATAAATGGTGGGAAAGGATTCATTTCGGTGCCCAAAATACTTCAATGTGAAACAAGTACTACGAAACATGTCAAAAAGAGATGGTTCATACAATATAGGTGGTGAAATGAGAATTGTAAGAGGAGTTTTTTTCATACAATATAGGTGGTGAAATGAGAATTTCTTCTTATTGTTCCTTTTAAATATTTAATTTCTCTTGGCTTCTATTAGCTTCGAGAATAATAAATTCTCTACTAGCAGTGCTAACCATGTGAAGACAAAAGCTTTTTTGGCACCACTAACCTACGTAAACATGTTAGTAAACAATTAAATAGAATTTTAAAGACTATAAAATTCAAGCAAAATCATTAAAGTGAATATTAAAATTAAATTCATGTAGATGTACATCTAATCTTAAGTGAACATGCATTTGTAAATTCAATCCAATGAACTGCGAGGATCAACTCTACTCTTGACAATAACAAAATGCTTCATGATTTGATTCACGAGCCTTCCATAGATTCTTGTTTGATGGCCTACCATAATATTTTATTAGTTGAACATTTTTTGCAAGAACCAAATGTGAATAGTGAAGTATCTTTCTATGTACTTCATAGTCTTCAAACAACCAAGTACTTGATTTTTTGATAGGACATCGTCGAAGCCAAGTTCTAGTGACTACCACTGACCTAGTGGTATACTCAAGGTCTTCACCATCAATGACTGTGGAAGTCAAAAATTTTCCCCTCTACACAATGAGACAAGAAGTAGTATGTTCCCTCTTTGTTAAATTCTGTTGTAATAATTGCAAAAACGTGCCTTACATCACAAAGTAAAACTCAAGTCAAATTTAAAATACATTAAGAGTTGATCATTTTGTTAGGATAATTAATTATGCATTGTATAGTTAATTATTTAACTATTGTTATTAATTAATTATTATTGTATATTGTTATATGGTTTTATCAACCATATTTGGCTTATTATTTTCACAGGTATAATTGTTATGTAGTTATAACAATTATGTCATTTGTGCTTCCCATATGATATTTTGGAAGCTTATGTAATCAGGAATATTGTTGCACCTGTGAAACTTAGTTTCTTGTTTGTATCCAGTTGTACAATACCTATAAGTATTGCAGCTCATACATATGTAATTTGGTTGATTGAGTTTAATATAATTCACATGCTTTCGTCCATGTTCTACATTTGGTACCAGAGCGAATTGAAGCTCCTAGCAAGGTCGGAGAAGGTTGCAGAGGAAGGAGAATTCGTGGAGAATAAATCTGCATCAACAAAGAGCCAATGCTGCCTCTTGCAGCTTCCCATAACCCATTGCAAAATCAAAACCTCCTGTGTGTTCTCCAGCTTAAGCTAATACTATTAGGTTGTTATAATTGGAGGATTCTTTGCTATTTAGAGGTCGAGCTATCAAATCTTGCATTGCATCCACAATCAACCGTGGTTTGCATTGATCGAGACATGTATTGATATTTATGCGTATTCGTGACTTGATCCTTTGTCAAAGGAAGGTTGCAGTCTGAACCTAGCTCCAATCATCGAACTTGGGCAATTGTATTGATCAGGCCTTTGTTTGAAGTGACCAACACCAACAATCAACGTCTCTGCCATACATATAGTTTTGTGCTCCACATAATCCATAACCTACAGTCTACTTCATGAGATTCCTCCACTCCCATGAGCCTCAAACTGACTTGCAACACACATAACACATCAGTTAGCATACTCAAAGCCATGGAAATCTACACATGGCGGTATAAAGCGGCAAAGGAAATACCATCAACCTGCCTCCACTGATGTCTTTGCTCCTCTTTCTTCTTAGCGACTCCACAACAATCAATGACCTGCCACAAGAAAAATCCATGAAAAATAACAAAGCATAAAAAAGAGAAAAAACGCAGTCAACCTCTTAACAAAAACGGTGAAGAAATAAACCAAAAGGCGTTTAAAGGAGATAAAGAAAACGAGATCCATTTTCTATGCAGGAAAAAACCCTAATTTTCCCTCCACTTAGCTGCATCCACGTGGAGCTCCAATATTGCGAGGTTGCTGTTTTTTAAAAGGTAAGTCAAATTCATTTGAATTTACATACAATTTGCTTCAATTTATTACCCAAAAGCACAAGTGGCTTAGTTGGATAAGCCAATAGACTTGGGTGGATGAGGTTCTTGGGTCGACCCCCACATGAACCATGCTTTTTAAAGCAATTTGAAATTTAGAGGCAAAACTGGAAAAAACACCTAATCTGGAGGTGAATTTGGTGGAAAAACCACTTCTAAATAGCTTAGATATAGCTAAACAACCTTCTAAATATTTAGCGATAAAAACCCTAATTTAGGGTAATTGTTTTTCTCTCCTATTAGGCCTATTTTTTGATTCCAAACAACATTTTCTAAAAGAAGTCTGTCCAAGAACTTCATTTTGGGCCACTTTTTAATAGATTTTTGCATCAAGGGTCGTATTGGGCTCCAGAGTCCACCAGGGCCCGCAAAACAATTTTTTTTCCTGCCATTCAATTTTTTTAAATTTTTTAAATGTAATTACATGCTTCAATATATTGTACTAATTTGTAGGTTGCCATAGTCAACCAAAAATATTGTAACTTCTCTGAAACTGGCAGAAATTTGTAATAAAAAACTGTAAAAATTGGTTCTAAAACACTCATGAGATCCTAGATCTCATTCGCAGTGTTCGGTATATACAGTGCCTCTGGGAAGCGCTTACGGGTAAATCCATCATGACTACTATTGCACTTAATGCCTAATATAGCTGTAATAACATCGTCTAGGCATCATCCCTTTAAATCGACGAGGAGTAATAAGGTCATAGTGCACACACTATGAGCCATCCCATCCATTTGTGAATGATTTCACGACATAAATCCGGAATGAGAAATTATCCGAGTATATAGCAAAGTTACGTGTGCGTATGAGGATATTTCTTTGAGCCGGTGTCAATAATCACACAGACCCCTTTCAGTACTATCTTGGTACCACATATCTGAATTCTTTCATGTACGTTAACACCTCTTTCATGTACCACTGGGTATATAGAAAGGGCGAGCTTCTTCCACATACCGCCAGGTATATCAGAAGGGTGCGTATATAGAAAGGTTCAGTATATCAGACTGATGATATATAGATTGGGAGACCTTATACTTGGAGTGATAAGAGCCAAACCCTGTCAGTGATTTCTGCAAAATGGGCACCAATGCCCCCAAATTGTTTCTTCTAGATTCACAACTACTTAGAGGAAACAACTATGTTGCATGGAAGACTAAAATCAAGACACAACTTGAGTTTGAAGAGATCTAGACTGTTGTGAATGGTACTCTGACCAAATCAACTACTGATACAACACAACAACAACAATTTGATAAAGAAGATCATAAGGCCAAACTCATCATATTGTTTGGAGTGTCAAATGATGTGTAACCCCACATTCTAGATGCCAAAATCAACCAAATAAGCGTGGGATAAATTATGCACAATATATGAGGTCAAAAACAAGAATGTTATACTAAATTTACAGAGTCAGTAACACACATTGAATTTCAAGAAGAATGAGAAAATTGAAGCTTTCTTAAGAAGATTTGCAGAGTTGAGGGATTCACTTCTAGCCCTTGGAGAAGTGGTCATAGATGATGCTCTCATTCCCATTGTTCTGAGAGCACTCCCCTCTTCTTACCACATTTTTGTCACAACACTAAACGTGTCAGATATGATAGTTAGTTTTGACAAGATGGTAAACCTACTGTAATAAGAGGAAGCCATGCACAATAAGGATGATGAAGAGGAGTAGGCACTTTCTTCACATCAAAAATGGAAAGGAAAAGGTAAAGGAAAACCTAAATCCTATCAAAAGTACCAACATCAGAATCAGTATCACGGGGACAAACAACAGAAGAAGCAATGTCCAATTTGTAAAAGAGGACATGACTTAAAGATTATTGGTACAATACTTATAAGAAAGGTTCATCAAGAAACTCTAGACCTCCAAAATAATCTCACAAGGGACATTCAAACTAAAATCAAGGGAAGAAAAAAGGGGAACTGGAAAAGAAGACCCCATCAACAAGGAAATATTGCTGAGCAAGAAGAACATTCAGATAATGAAGACTTCTTGTACACTGCTCTATCAAGTGAACCATCCATGTCATCTAGTGATGTCTGGTATGTTGATTTTGGAGCCACTCGACACATGACTAACCACAGAGACTGGTTTACCTCAATGAGGGACACGCCTTTGAAAAACCATGTTTCGTTGGGTGATGATTCTTCATATACTGTTAAGGGGATTGGGAACATTTCTCTACCACTTGGTTCACGTAACTGTAGACTATCTGATGTCTTATATGTCCCTGGGTTGACAAAGAATCTACTTTCAACCAGTCAACTCCTAGATCAAAACTTGAAAATTGACTTTGATAGTCATTTTGACAAGAAAACATGTTTGATCAAGACAAATCACGAGGCTCAAAAATAGTTGCAAAAGCCTCCAATGTGGGACGCATGTTCCAGCTTGATTTTGTCCAAAGAGATGATCAAGCACTTGTGGCTAAGAACTCTACCTCAGCATAGTTGTGGCATCAGAGACTTGGTCATGTTAGTTTCAAGTATCTCGAGACACTGCGCCAGCACAATATGGTACATGGGATACCATTTCTTCAAAAGGATACAAACAAGTGTCCTCACCGCCTAGCAGGAAAAAAACACAGAGCTTCATTCTAGAAGAGTACATATCGAGCTCATGGTAAGCTTGATTTGGTTCATACCAATATTTGAGGTCCAATGCAACCAAGTCATTCTGGATTTCAGTACTTCATGCTATGTGATGAGGACTATTCAAGGAAAATGTGGATTTTTTGTCTTCGCAAGAAAAGTGAAGCTTTTGAAATTTTCAAGAAGTTTAAAGTAGGAGTTGAGAACAAAAACTTATCATCAGATCAGAACTCTTCGCTCAGATCGAGGGGGGGAATTCACCAGTAATGAGTTCAAAGACTACCTACAAACTCATGGGATTCATCGAAAAATGCCTCCTCCACACACATCTCCGTAGAATGCTGTTATTGAGAGAAGAAATCGTACTATCATGGAAATGGTCTGATGCATGATTGATGACTCTGGACTTGCAAAGACATTCTGGGAAGAAGTAGCAAAGACAACAATGTATTTTTTGAGCGGAGTGCCCAAAATTTCTCTTGACAGAGTAACACCATAAGAAGCATGGTCAAAGCGGAAACCATCTATTGCACACCTTAGAGTATTTGGGTGTAAAGCAAGTATGCACATACCCAAGCAAAAATGAAAGAAATTGGACATGAAATCACATAAACTCATCTTCATTGGGTACAGTGAAGAGACTCTTGGGTACAAATTGATGGATCTAAAGAACATAAAAGTCTACACCAATAGATATGTTGAGTTTTTTGAGAAGAAGGAAGAAGAGTCTCCTCCTCCAGAATCACTTGATGTAGATTCTTCACCAATTGTAAAGACCGAAGCTGATGTTCCCACAAATGATGAAAGTGATGATGGGGATGATGGTGTTAATATGATAGAACCAAACCCATGGAAACATTTTAGCGTATGCCCAAGTGGTGTACTAGCACATTACGAGATGCAAGAATGGATGGTCCACTGGATACATCCACCCCTGGACCACAGACTCATAGTAAAGCAAGAGAAGAAGTTAAATTTCCTTTGATGAGAAGATTTATTGAGTCTGATGAGCCCTCTACAGTCCAGGAAGCCATATAGTCAAAATATTGGAAAGATGCCATGGACTCTGAATATCAGTCAGTACTGGAAAATAACACTTGGCAGCTTGTCAATCTTCCACTAGGGAAGAAACCCATTAGATGCAGATGGATATTCAAAACAAAGTAAAAATCGGATGGGATAGTGGAAAAGTACAAATCAAGAATTGTAACAAAGGGGTATGCACAAAAAGAAGACATTGACTACGAGGAGACATTTTCTCCCATAGCTAAGATCAAGATGATAAGGATGATCTTTGCTCTAGCTGTACAGTTTGGTTGGAAAGTCCATCAAATGGATGTAAAAAGTGCCTTCCTGAATGGAGATTTACAAGAAGAATTCTACATGACTCAACCTAAGGGATATGTTATACCTGGTTAAGAAGTAAAGGTATGTAGACTCAGGAAATCGCTGTATGGCCTCAAACAGGCACCCCAAGCATGGTACATCAAGATTGATGAGCATCTCGTACAACATGGATTTGTTATAAATCCATACAATCCTAATCTCTACCTCAAAAATAAAGGGGGGAGATTGTGATTGTCATTATCTATGTTGATGATCTAGTCATCACTGGTAGTTTAATGATGATGATTGATGCAATGAAGAAAGATCTTAATCGATCATTCGACATGACCAATGTCGGGCTGATGCATTATTGTCTTGGATTAGAAGTATGATAGAAAAACAATCACATCTATGCTTCTCAAATGAAATATACCAAGACAACACTTGAGAAATTCAGGATGATGGATTGCACACCAATTTCTATGCCTATGGAGAACAGATTGGATTTATCTCATTTATATCCATCTCCCGAGGTAAGTGTCACTCTCAATCAGCAGTTGATTGGGAGTCTCATTTACCTGACCTACACTAGACCAGATATCAACTTTGCAGTAAGTTATCTATCTAGGTTTATGTAGGAACCCAAAGTGTGTCATTAGAAAGCAACAAGGCACATCTTGAGATATCTTAAAGGATCAGTGGATCTTGGTCTTGAATACAAGAAAAATGACAACTTCTTCTTGTCAGGATCTTTGGATTCAGATCATGCAGGAAATATTGATGACAAAAAATCCACTTCAGGATTTGTGTTCTTTATGGGATCTAGACCAATATCATGGGGAAGCAAGAAACAACACTTCATTTCTTGTTCTTCCACAGAATCCAAGTATCGTTCTGTAATAGAAGCTTTCTATGAAGTGATTTGGCTACGTTGCATACTCGAAGGACTTGGAATACCACATGACAAACCAACCACCATGTATGTTGACAATGAAGGTGTTCTTAAACTTGTTTGTAATCCAATTTTTCATGAAAGAAAAAAGCAAATCAAGGTACATGTTCATTTCATATGCGAGCATGTGTTGAAGCACAATATACAACTTCAATTCTGTCCAATAGCTGAATAAAGAGTAGATATCTTCACAAAGTCACTTACACATGACAAGTTCGAGTTGTTCAGAGAGTTCCTCTCCTCATCCCTTGAGACAATGCAAAATTAAGGGGGGGAATGTTAGGATCCTTAATTATGCATTGTATAATTAATTATTTAACTATTGTTATTAATTAATTATTATTGTATATTGTTATATGGTTTTATCAACCATATTTGGCTTATTATTTTCATGGGTATAATTGTTATGTAGTTATAACAATTATTTCATATTTGCTTCCCGTATGATATTTTGGAAGCTTATGTAATCAGGAATATTGTTGCACATGTGCAACTTAGTTTCTTATTTGTATTCAGCTATACAACCTATAAGTATTGCAGCTCATACATATGTAATTTGGTTGATTGAGTTTAATATAATTCACAGGCTTCTGTCCCTATTCTACACATTTAATAATTTGTAAATTTATAATATGACATACATATGTACCTTGTTCCACTAAATCAGAGACTTGGTCAAAGTCAGGTGATGTTGTCATATGATCTGAAGACATTGTAAGTTGTAATTCTCATGGAAATTGATATGTTCTGAGTGGAATTAGAAGTCTACAAGTCCATTCATCCATCCACTACTATGAATCACATTCATTCCATACAAAATCAATGCATGATATACAAAAACATGCCATGCACTTAGTATGAATAGTGCACGAACTTGCATTTGAACTACGAAATGAGTGCATATCACTTGATCATATAACTTTCATATAATCTTCATAGTTTGCCAAATGTTGTTCCTCTATCAACTAAAAATATCTATGAATTGTTGAACTCCCTTCAGATTCATGGTCCATTATCTTGATACACCAATCAACAATGCTTTTTGCACCTGTAAATTTAACACTATCTTCGAAATTTAATTATTCTCTTGCAAGGGCTCTTTTCACACATGTTTTTGCACTATCATGCTCTCCTTTCCCATGTCCTGCCTTAGTAAAACTGCGTATACGTTGTACACCTTGGTAATTACACCTAGTTGGGGGGCAAAAAGGGGGTCTTAAGTGGACGCATTTTTCTGAAAAATAAAAAACTTCAACTTGTATGAGTTTTTTGAAATAGTTACAGTCAAAATTAGAAGACAGTGTACAAACATGAATTGTAGCATTTTGAGTCTAGTTTCTAAGGTACTAAATTTTATTGAAAACTTATAATTTTAAGTAGGTCAAATAACTAAAATACTAATAGGTGCTCCTATTTTTGTTAAAAAAACATAATAGAGTTACTTTCGTACCCCCCCACCATTTTTTAGCACCATTTAGTATTTTTGAAAACCCTTTGGTAGAAAGATAGCTAGGAGCATCTAGTTTGGGCTCCTTTTTTTAAAAGATTTTTTAGCAAGTATTTTTTTAATGATTTTTCTAGTACAATAATTTAAAATTTAAAAACATAATAGAGCTCCGACCGTGCCCCCCTTAACTACCTAAAAAAATATCAAAAATTAATTATTTTTTGAATATGCATAGAATTAGGCCTAGTTTTGGCTAGTATAATTTATTTTCAATTTCGATGAGCCAAAAAAAAGTTATATGACAAAAGATAGACATGTTTAAACTTCAAAAAATAGCTATAAAAATCTATAGTTAGAAAATAAATAATATGCAAACCTTTTATTAGTAAGAAAATTTGAAAAATTATATTTTTAGAAAGAAGAAACTCTTCTCTATTCTGTGGTATAATTTTTTTAAACGAATTAATCATTTTATGTTGATTTATCATGGTGGAAGTGGCATTTTTGCATTTTCCTATAAAAACATGCGGTTTGTTGTGTTTGTGTAGGTTCATGCCTTAGGCTTGGGGATCCAAACCAGATCCCAAGCTCTGAGACATGGCTTGGAAAATGGGAATAACATAACGTGTACATGTTATATAACGCACACGCTATATAATGCTTGCGCGTTAAATAATCAGTGCGTACGCTTTCATTTATTATTATTTCTTATACTTTAAATTTATTTTATTAAATATAAGAAATTACGGTCACTCTGCACCTTATAGAACTAGTCTCACACCTCCATCAGTCACGGTTTACGAGATAGTTTTTATAGTATAATTTGGTTAGTACATAGGTAATTTTTAGGATTTCAGCATTCAGCCTAAAGCTTTTAGCGTTTAAATTATACAATCAAAACCCTAAACCATAAACCCTAAACCATAAAATTTAAACCTTAAACCCTAAACCCGAGGCCCTAAACCCTAAACCTTAAAGCATGATCCCTAAACCTTAAAGCATAAACCCTAAACCTTAAACAATCAACCCTTATCCATGAGCCGTAAACCCTAAACCTAAAACTTAAGCCTTTAACCCTAAACCATGAATCAAGAGCCCTAAATTCCAAACCCTAAACCCTAAAACCTAAAAACTAAATCCTAAACCCTAAACCTTAAAACCTTAAACATTCAATCCTAAACCCTAAACTATGAGTCCTAAACCCTAAACGCTAAGCCCTAAATCCTAAACACTAAACCCTAAACTCTGTGACCTTAACCCTTAACCTTGATACCTAAACCCTAAACTATAAACCCTAAAACCTCAAACTAAAATAATAAACCCTAAAGCCTTAACCCTTAACCCTAAACCCTAAACCCTAATCCTTGAGCCCTAAACTCTAAAAACTAAATCTAGAGCCCTGAGCTCTAACCCCTAAACCTTAAACTTGTAACTTCGAACCCTGAACCTTGAGCCATAAACCGTGAACCATGAACCCTAAACCCTAATCCCTAAACCTTAAACCCTAAGCCTTGAACCCTACACCATGATATGTGGAATGTGAGCCCTAAACCCTAAACACTAAACCTTAAACCCTGAGCCCTAAAACCTAAACCCTAAACCCTAAATCTAGAGCCCTAAGCTCTAACCCCTAAACCTTAAACCCGTAACTCTGAACCTCAAATAATGAGCCAAAAACCCTTAACCATGCACCCTAAACCCTAAACCCAAAACCCTAAGCCTTGAACCCTATACCCTGATCCCTGAGCCATAACCCCTAAACCCTAAACCATGTACCCTAAGCCCTAAACACTAAACCATAAACCCTGAGCCATAAACCATAAACCCTAAACCTTAATCCCTAAACCCTAAACACTAAACCATGAGCCCTCAATGCTAAACCCTAAACCCTAAAAAATAAATCTTAAACCCTCAACCCTAACCCCTAAACCCTGAATGCTGAATCTTAAATCCTAAACCCTGAGCCTTAAACCCTAAAACCTAAACTTTAAACCTTAAACCATGAGCTCTAAATACTAAATCCTAAACTATGAACTCTACGACCTAAACCCTTAACCCTAAACTATAAACCCTAAACCCTAAAACCAAAATAATAAACCCTAAACCTTGAACACCAAATCCTAACCCCTGAACCCTAAACCTTAAACCCTAAACCCTAAAAACTGATACCTAAACCATAAACCCTAAACCTTAAGCCCTAAACCCAAAACTCTAAACCATAAAAACTAAATCCTAAACCCTAAACCCTGACCCCTAAACCCTAAAACCTAAACCTAAACAATGAATCCTAAACCCTAAACCCTAAAACCTAAACCCTAAACCTTAAACCCTAAACCCTAAGCCCTAAACACTAAACCCTAAACTCTAAAATTTGTGACCTAAACCATTAACCCTCAACCCTCAATCCTGAGACCTAAATCTTAAACTTTAAACCTAAACCCTAAAACCAAAATAATAAACCCTAAACCATGAACACTAAATCATGAACCATAAAACCTAAACCTTAAACCCTTAACCCTAAACCCTAAACCTTAAACCCTAAACCTTGAACCTTGAACCCTAAGCCTTGAGCCCTAAACCCTAAACACTAAATCCAGAGCCCTAAGCTCTAACCCCTAAACCTCATATATTTCCAGTAGGTATCATGAGTGAGTTCATTTGTTTGAATATCAATAATAGGACCATGTTTCCTAGTCTCGTGCCTAAAACCAACATTGAGTCTGTTTGTAAAACTAATTTGTTTATGAGAGGTGAGATGAGTAACAAAATGGATATGACATCTACCTTGTGCCTTATAATGCATATTACACATCTCTGCCAAACCTGTTTCTCCCCACATATACTTGTGCTCTTGAATTTCAATTTCTTCACACTCCAAAACAAATTTCACATTTCTCATATTTCCATGTGTGGTATTATGCAAGCCAAGATGACCTATTGAAAGCTAGAAAAAATAACCATCACAACACAAAAATTAATTTTTAAGCAAATAGAAGAGGCATAAAGAATATACCAATGCGGAGGAGTAGGATCATAACCAGATTCCTATAGTATCCTCTCCTCTGGAGAAAGAGAAATCTCTTCTACTACTAGAATGGATAAATTTTTTGACAAAACTTCCTGAAGTGCTCAAAATAAGTATAGAAACTAGGGAATGGCTAAGAACACAAAGGGGTTATCAATCACCTAGTAAATATTTCTTGTTTAGTTCTGAATGGGAGTCAACTAGCCTACGAATTAGTGACCTTCCATTCATTAATAATTCCTTCTATGATAAACCCATGAATGCTTTCAAAACTGCCTTAAAAAAGATAGGGGTAGTCATCAAGCCTAGTGAAGGGTATGATGTGACTTCCAAACAACTTGAAATTCATACAAATTTAGAGGTCATAACATGAATCTACAAATATTTCTATTGTTATAAATGGAAGCCACGTAATGGTGTCTCTCTATATCTAAGGATAGAGGACTACTGGGGTATTTGGTAGGATTGGACATTCAGGAATCATTGAGTGTCTAAATCAGAATGTCATTGCATTTGGAGAAACATTTTCAAACATTGGAGTAATGCATATTAGAAAATAAACTTGAACCTCAAAAATCCTCTCAAATTTCCAGCTTACATAAGCACTGGACATATCAAGCTTTGTTCTTCAAATGAAACCTTCATTCCCGATAACTTACAACTTAAATAATTATTCAAAAGAGAGTCAAAAACATTTCTTTGTACCAAATTGTTTAGTATTTCCCTTATTCAAAATATCAATAGATGAAAGACATCAAATTGTGATGACTCTCTTTGAATGTTCTGCCTATGAAGCAGATGAACCCTTTTCAATTGAATATTATCTATCAATACTAATAAGAATGGGTAAGAAACAAAACATTACAGTGAGTGAAATAGTTCCCATGTGATGGGAAAAAGAAGATAGATGTATTGGGTAACATTTCTTTATACCGAATTGTTCTTGGATATCTGGAATTTCCCTCCTTCAAAATATCAGTAGATGAACGGAATCAAATTTTGATGAATCCCTTTGAATGTTCTGCCTATGAAGTAGATGAAACCTTTTTAGTTGAATACTCTCGATCAACACTAAAAGAATGGGTAAGACATAGAACATTATAGTGAGTGAATGGGTGAGCCTAAACCCTAAGCTCTAAACCTTGAGCCTTAAATCCTGAGCCTTAACCCCTAACCCCTTAACCCTAAACCCCAAGCCTTAAACCCTAAACCCTAAACACTATGCCCTAAACTTTAAACTTTGAACCTTAGCCCTTAAACCTTAAACCCTAAACCCTCAACCCTCAATGATGAGTTGTGGAGCTCAATTTCTTCACAAATAACATGCTTTATTAACTTTTTGGAGTAAAAAATAACTGACATCAGTTGGGTAACTGCTGTTGGTCACCTGGGGACCGACATCGGTCAAACAAGTAGGAACCGATATCGATTAGGGTAACCTGCATCAGTTGCATGTGTGTGATTAATTTTATTTAAGTCATGTGAATTTGATCTAACCTTATATATAAAGGTGATCCAATGGTTGTAATTGCATAACCAAAGTGTCCTAAGTTTTTATATGCTTATATAAGCTAGAAACATAGTGTTAGAAGCTAGAATAAGAAGAATTGTAAGAAGAAATTCTTGGAGAGAGAAAAAGAGAAGCTTGTGAGGAAGAAAGTACTGTACATCTGGGAGAGGCGTGGAAGATTTTAGATATTCATTGTATATCCTTTGTGAAGCTTTGAATAATATACTGGCTATTTCTTGGTGAACGTAGCCCACACTAGGTGAACCACGTTATATCTTGTATATTTTTCTTCTAGTTTATTTATGTAATTATTGCTTGTATGTTTAGATCTGATATATATCTATACAACTGGTGTGATTAACCCCCAAAATAGGCATGAAATATTTTTTGTTTGACAATTTTGTGTGTTGACAAACTTAATCACAGAGGGATTTTTGATTGAGTGGGAGCTACAGTAATGGCAGAAGATGGAAAATACAGATTTGAGAAATTTGATGGCCGTAATTATCAATTATGGAAGATGTAGGTGGAAGATCATGTGTATTGGAAAGATCTATACTTACTGTTTGATGAGAAGACAAGGCCTAAAAAGATGACTGATGAAGAATGGAAAATTCTTGACAGAAAGGTTATGGGATCTAAAAGATTGAGCCTGACAGCATCTGTGGCTTCGAATATTACTGGAGCAAAAACCATGGTAGATTTGACAATTTTTTTAGCTATTTTATATTAAAAACCTAGTGCTTCAAATAAAGTTTATTTGAAGAAGAAATTATTTAATTCAAAGATGCAAGAAGGTAAATCTACATCAAGTCATTTGAATGATTTCCGTTCTATTATAAATAAAAAATTGGTTAATATTTCATTTGATGATGAAGTGAAAGATCTTTTATTCTTATGCTCTTTTCCAGATAGTTGGGATAACTTGGTAATGGTTGTTAGTAATATAATGTCTGCTAATAATATTTTAAAGTTTGACGATGTGGTTAATATAATCCTGAATGAAGAAATACACAGGAAAATTACAAGAGAATTATCATCTTTTGAATGTAGAAATCACAGGAAGGCAGAATGAGAGATCCAAGAGAAATAATAATGAGAAATCAAATTCTAAGAATGACAGATCTAAATACAGAGGTAAATGAATAACCTGTTAGACTTGTGGAAAGAAAGGACATGCAAAGAAGGATTGCTGGTCTAAAGAAAACAAAGAGAATGTACTAGAGAAAGTTAAAGAGGAAAATGTTGCATTTTCTAAGGTAATGCAAGATGCCCTTATTCTCTTCTTGGATAATAAAATTGAACCATGGGTTTTAGATTCAAAATCTTCTTTCACTGCTACCCTTAATAAGAGTTATTTCAGAAATTATATCCACCGTAATTTTGGGCATGTTTATTTAGGAGATGATGAACCATGAAATATTATTGGTAAATGATAAGTTCATCTAACATTTTAGAATGGAAATAAATGGATATTGAAAGATGTGAGGCATGTGCCAAGCCGCAGGAGAAATCCAATTTCTGTAGGACAACTAGGTGAATCTTGTTGCATGGTTACGTTCATAATTGACTCTTAGAAAGTTTCAAAGGGATATATTGTTGTAGCAAGAGACAAGAAGGTAGAAACATTTTATTTGTATACTTGTATTACTGATTCCTCTTCTGTGTTATCTACTTTAGATTCAGATGCAAGCATTTGGCATAATTGGTTAGGCCATATGAGTCAAAAATGGATGTAAATCTTAAAGGCTAAGGGTAAGTTATTAGATTTGAAAGATGTAGATCTTGATTTCTGTGAGAATTGTATATTTAGAAATCAAAAGAGAGTGAGATTTCTCAAATTTCGGGAAATAAAGAAGAAGAATAAATTGGATCTTGTGCACTCAGATGTATGGGGACCAACCTAGGTAGCTTCTCATGGAGGATTCCAATATTATGTGACTTTCATTGATGATGCCACAAGAAAGGTATGAATTTATTGTATTAAATGAAAATATGATATTTTTGAGAATTTTAAAAGATGTAAATCCTTTGTGGAAAATGAATCAAATTCATTGTTAAAATTCCTTAGATCTGACAATGGTGGTGAGTACTACAACAAGGATTTCAATGATTATTGTTCATTGAATGGAATACGCAAAGAAAGAACGGTTCCTAGAACACCACAAGAGAATGGTGTTGATGATAGAATGAACATGAAAATCATGGAACGTGTAAGAATCATGAGGATACATGATGGATTACCCTTGCAGTTTTGGGCAGAAGAAGTAGACATGATGATTTATTTAATTAATTGTGGGCCTTTAAGTGCACTGGATAGTGGAATACCAGAAGAAGCCTTGAATGGAAAAGAGATATATCTTTCTTTGCTTAGAGTATTTGGTTTAGAAGCTTTTGTGTATGTTGATAAATAAAATAGGAAGAAATTGGATGCTAAATCCAAAAGATGTACTTTTATTGGTTATGGCTCTAGTGATTTGAGATTATGTTTTTGGGATTTAGAAGATTCTAAGATTATTATGATTTATGACATTGAATGGAATGAAAAGAGAATGTACAGGGATCAAGTTTTGGTACCTAAAGACGAACCAGTTGGAAATTTTGTGGAAGAAAACTCATTCTTAGATTTAGAAAAGACATCTATAGGTTTCGGTATCAGCCATCATGAACCGATATCGGTTGAACATAACTGACATTGGTCGCTAGAATTGATGTCGACTACAGAAGAACACAACTGGTGTGGGTTAGTTGAATCGAAGTTGACAAGAGGTGACCAGTGTTGGTCACTGTCAGAGGTGGATACTAATGTACATAACGTATAGATTGAGCCTCCAATACCCCAAATATCAGTTATAAGGTCACAAAGGGTAAGTAGACCTCTAGAAAGATTTACACCTTCCTTATCTTATTTATTATTGACTGATAGTGGTGAACCAGAAATTTTTGAAGAAGCAATCCAGGATGAAACCCATAAGAAGTGAGAGTATAACATGGATGAGGAGATGGACTCCTTGGAACAAAAATAGACATGGGATTTGGTCAAATTGCTAACAGGTAAAAGGACAATGCAAAACAAATGATTTTATAAGATCAAGAAAGAATAGGGTGGACAGAAAAGATACAAGGAAAGGCTTGTGGTAAAAGGATTTGCACAGAAATCAGGTATTGAGTTTGGTGAGATATTTTATCTTTTCGTAAAAATGACTTTTATTCGTATTTTATTGAGTTTAGTTGCAGTAGAATATTTACATTTAGAAAAACTTGATGTTAAGATGGATTTCCTTCATAGTGATTTGGAGGAAGAGATTAATATGCAACAACCACTTGGTTATGAAGTCAAGGGTAAAGAGAAACTTGTGTACAGATTGTAAAAAATCTTGTATGGGCTCTTGTAAGCCTCAAGGAAATGGTATATGAGGTTTGATAGTTTTATGCACGAGCAAGGATATATGAGATGTGAATCTAACCATTGTGTTTATTTCAAGAAGCTTGAAAATGGAAGATACATTAATTTGTTACTGTATGTAGATGATATGCTTATTGCAGGATCTAGTATGTAGGACATTGTTGCGATTAAATAAAAGTTAGGTCATACATTTGCAATGAAGGATTTAGGAGTTGCAAAGAAAATCCTTGGCATGTAAATTCGTAGAGACAGGAGGAACACAAAATTGTATTTGTCTCAGGAACATTATATCAATAAGGTGTTGAAAAGGTTTAATATGCATAATTCAAAACTTGTAAGTACACCTATGGATGGACACTAAAAATTATGCAAAGATCAATGTCCTAAATCACATGAGGAGGTCAAGTACATGGCACAAGTTCCATATACTCTATAATTTATACCAGACTAGACATTGCACATACAGTGGGAGTTGTGAGTAGATTTATGGCCAATCTAGGTAAAGAGAATTGGAAAGAAGTTCAATGGATTCTCAGGTATTTGAGAGGGACATCTAGCATGAAATTATGCTATAGAGGCTTAGATACTTCTTTATGTGGCTATGTTGATTTAGATATGGCTGGAGATTTAGATGGTAGGAGAAGCACCACTGGATATATATTCACAGTAGGTGGGATGGAAATTAGTTGGATTTGTAGATTGTAGAAGGTTTTGGCTTTGTATACTACAGAGGTTAAATATGTTGCAGCTATAGAGGCTAGCAAAGAGATGATATGGATTAATAGGTTTATGGAAGCATTGGGAAAGGAGAAAGAGGATTACAAATTATACAGTGATATTCAAAGTGTGATTCATCTGGCAAAGAAATCAACATTTCATTCAAGAACGAAACACATTTAGTTGAGATATCACTTTATACGACAGGTGTTAGAGGACGAGAAGTTGAAACTGGAGAAAATTCATACAAATAAGAACCTTGCGGATATGCTAACAAAGTCATTGGTAAAGGAGAAGTTGAAGCTACACTCCACTTCTGTTGGTCTTTGAGTTTGATAATTAAAGATGAAGAAAAAGGCCAATGAAAGGATCAAAGGATGCATATGTATGATGTAGTGCAAAAATTTATCTCCAAGTGGGAGATTGTTGAGTTATGGAGCTCAATTTCTTCACAAATAGCATGCTTTATTAACTTGCTGGAATACACAGTAATCGATGTTGGTCACCTGGGGAATGACATCGTTTAAGAAAGTAGGAACTGGTATCAGTTAGGGTAATTGACATCGGTTACCTGTGCGTGATTACTTTTATTTAAGTCATGGGAATTATATCTAACCTTTAATATAAATGTGATCTAATGGTTGTAATTGCATAGCTAAAGTGCCCTAAGTTTGTATATGTTTATATAAAATATAAAGCTAGGGTTAGAAGCTAGATTTAGAAGAATTTTAAGAAATAATTCTTGGAGAGAGAAAAAGAAAAGCTTGTGTGGAAGAATGTATTGTACATCTAGGAGAGGTGTGGAAAATTACAGATCTTCATTGTATATCCTCTGTGAAGCTTTGAATAATATACTGGCTATTTTTTGGTGGGAGTAGCCCACACTAGGTGAACCACGTTATATATTTTATATTGTTCTTCTGGTTTATTTCTATATTTATTGCTTGTATGCTTAGATATGATATATATCTATACAACCAGTGTGATTAACCCTAACACTCAACTCTAAACCTTAAACCTTGAGCCTTAAACCCTAAACCCTAAATCGTAAACCATAAACCTTGAGCCCTAAACCCTAAATCCTAAGCCCTAAACTATAAACCCTAATTGCTAAACCCTAAACCCTTAACCCTAAACTATAAACCCTAAACCCTAAACCCTAAATCCTAACCCTTGATGAAAATCATATCATGACTCTGTCATTGTACCCAAATCTCTCCAAAGAACAAGCTAAAATGAGCTAGTCATGCTACCAAGGTATCTAATACCATCATATGTGTTATATTAAGGCATCATCTATCTCCAAGAGATACATATGAGAAAAGACACGTGTGAGAATTTTGAATTTGATTCCATGAAAGGATGATTTTAGAGCCATGGAAAGGTGAAGGGATGATCTTTATATGGAGCACCATGTTTATAAGAATGAACAATAATTTGAGTTCACTTGATGCAATTCACTTGGTACTATTCGTAAAAAATCATTCAACACGTAGTAGTGTGATCAAACCTTAAGGAGGAGGCACATTACAATCACCTCATTTTTTCCATAGGACAGGAATCCCATTCAGGAAGAAATCCTCTATCTACAAAGTGAGGATCTCATTTTAGTAAGAAGTAGACAAGCATCATAGAGCCGATTCATGGTCACTAAAATGAATTATGGACCAAATTTAAAAATTAGTACCAATTCAAGTAATGGTAGGGCCAAAATCTAATCGGGAAGTTCAGAAAACCTACAAAATGACTATATGTTTATCGTAAAACAAAGACCGACTACAATATATATGGCCTAATGTTTTTTAGGTCTTTGCTAAAATTCTGAAAATGTGTAACTACTGACCAAATTAGATTTTGAAAAACTATCTTCTAGATTATAACTGTAAGAGCTACAGAACCATTTCCATCAGGTGTACAGTGACCCTAACTTCTTATATTTACTAAAATAAATTTAAAGTATAATAAATAATAAAAGTATAAAGAAATAATAAAAGAACCTCCCAAACTTAACATTTATTTTAGTAAATATGGCTCCTTCAGACCCTCCCAACCTTCATATTTCTCAAAACACATATACGTTTTATAGCACTAGAAACGTGTATGCGTATACATTTTAGGTTCGTGAATTCTTGAGCCTAACAAAACATAACGCGATCGCGTTATTGCAAAACGTGATCACGTTTCGTTTATTTTTAGTTTTTTGTCCACTTTTAGGCCCCCCACTTAGTGAACTTACTCATCTGTTTCTCTATTTATCCTTCTTAGCCAATTAAACATCTTTGTATTCTTGAATTGTGATGTGCACTTGTCTGACCAAATGTAATGTCGATTGAAAACAATGTTCCTCTCATTCAAGTTCACATAAAACAAATGGAAACACCCTTGAACATATTCTATAGAATGTGTTTGATCATCACTGCTGTAAAAATGACACTCTTGTAGACACCAAATTTGTGTCTTATGTCCCCTTGTGACCCGCATCTCATTTCACAACCTAACCTCATCAATCACCTAAAAAACCTTACACAATTATTTAATTATTACTTAATAATCAATAAATCCACATTGCCATACCTGCCACCTCATTTTGGCCAACCTTAGCATGACCGAGTCCTAACCCTAACTAACCTATTAAACTATAACTTAGTCTAATCCACACCCATGACTAATGACTCCTACTCGCAACCCCAAACCGAACGTCTTGTAGTTAATTGACCAAGCCCAGCCCACACAAAAAACCCTGGGAGGAAAAAGGGAGGGAAAGTGGTTTTTACTAACAATGCCACTTTGACCTGAACGATACCGGATTCTCGACTCGACCGCCGTCGGTACGTAGCCGACATCGTTCCCTGTTGTTAAATGGGTCCCCGAACACGCAACAAACGGTCGAAGGATTTTGATCAATCGGGATCATAAGAAGCAATCGGGAGAGGAGAATCTGGATTTACTTGGTGTCCGAGGCAGAAGACAAGTTGAAGAAACCAGAAGAGTTTGTAGAGAAGGAGATCAAGCCTAAGATTGCAACTGAATAACCAGAGCCTTGTGATACTCAGCTGATCATCGGGAGGGAAGATATCTCATTTTCTGATTGTCAGGCCATCCTACCTGAGTTCTGCTTTTGTCATCACAGTTCTTGGACCTGCATCCTCATCAATAATAGTAAGATGTACCTTGTATGCTTAGATATGATATATATCCATACAACTAGTGTGATTAACCCTAACACTCAACTCTAAACCTTAAACCTTGAGCCTTAAACCCTAAACCCTAAATCGTAAACCATAAACCTTGAGCCCTAAACCCTAAATCCTAAGCCCTAAACTATAAACCCTAATTGCTAAACCCTAAACCCTTAACCCTAAACTATAAACCCTAAACCCTAAACCCTAAATCCTAACCCTTGATGAAAATCATATCATGACTCTGTCATTGTACCCAAATCTCTCCAAAGAACAAGCTAAAATGAGCTAGTCATGCTACCAAAGGTATCTAATACCATCATATGTGTTTATTAGGCACATCTAGCTCCAGGATACATATGAGAAAAGACACTTGTGAGAATTTTGAATTATGAATTCGATGAAAGGGAGGATTTTATAGGCCATGGAAAGGTGAAGGGATGATTTTATATGGAGCAACCATGTTTATAAGAATGACAATAAAATTGAGTTCCCTTGATGTGCATTCACTTGTACTATCGTAAAAAATCATTTTCAACACGTGTAGTAGTGATCACACCTTAGGCGAGAGCACATTACAATCCCCACACCTCATTTTTTCCATAGGACAGGAATCCCATTCAGGAAGAAATCCTCTATCTACAAAGTGAGGATCTCATTTTAGTAAGAAGTAGACAAGCATCATAGAGCCGATTCATGGTCACTAAAATGAATTATGGACCAAATTTAAAAATTAGTACCAATTCAAGTAATGGTAGGGCCAAAATCTAATCGGGAAGGTTCAGAAAAACCTACAAAATGGATATCTGTTTATCGTAAAACAAAGGACCGACTACAATATATATGGCCTAATGTTTTTTAGGTCTGTTGTAAACTTCTGAAAAGTGAACTACTGACAAATTAGATTTTGAAAAACTATCTTCTAGATTATAACGTAAGAGCTACAGAACCATTTCCATCAGGTGTACAGTGACCCTAACTTCTTATATTTACTAAAATAAATTTAAAGTATAATAAATAATAAAGTATAAAGAAATAATAAAGAACCTCCCAAACTTAACATTTATTTAGTAAATATGGCTCCTTCAGACCCTCCCAACCTTCATTTTCTCAAAACACATATACGTTTATAGCACTAGAAACGTGTATGCGTATACATTTTAGGTTCGTGAATTCTTGAGCCTAACAAAACATAACGCGATCGCGTTATTGCAAAACGTGATCACGTTTCGTTTATTTTTAGTTTTTGTCCACTTTTAGGCCCCCCCACTTAGTGAACTTACTCATCTTGTTTCTCTATTATCCTTCTTAGCCAATTAAACGACCCGCATCTCATTTCGCAACCTAACCTCATCACCTAAACCTTACACAATTATTTATTAATTACCTTATAATTAATAAATCCACATCGCCATACCTGCCACCTCATTTTGCCACCTCATCATGACCTAGTCCTAACCCTAAACTAACCTAATTAAGACCTATAACTTAGTCTACATCCACACCCATGACTAATGACTCCTTACTCGCACCCAAAACTGACCTTGTAGTTACTTGACCAAGCCCGCAACAAATCCCTCGGGAGAAAAGGAGGGAAAGTTGGCTATTTTACTAAAAATAGCCCACTTTGACCTGACCGATACCGGTTCCTACTCGACCGCCGTCGGTTACGTAACCGCCATCGGTTCCCTGTAAATGGGCTCCCCTAACCAGAAACAAAGGTCGAAGGATTTTTGATCAATCGGGATCATCAGAAGCGATCGGGAGAATCTGGATTTTACTTGGCCGAGCAGAGACAAGTGAAGAAACAAGAAGAGTTTGCAGAGAAGGAGATCAAGCCCAAGACTGCAACTGAATAACCAGAGCCCTGTGATACTCAGCTGATCATCGGGAGGGAAGATATCTCATTTTCTGATTGTCAGGCCATCCTACCTGAGTTCTACCTTTGTCATCACAGTTCTTGGACCTGCATCCTCGTCAATAACCAGTAAGTTGTACCTTGTATGTCCTCTTTAATAACATTTCTTAGGCTTTTGAATCACAGCCGTCATAAATCTATTCCTAGATCTACTACCCAGCAGCACATTACATCTAACTATCATTCCTCTACCCTCTCATCACCCCGTTACCTAATCCCACTCATTTATTAGCCTTACAAACAACACAACCACCCTACAACCGACCCTCACCAAAAGTCCCTAAAACATAGCCCCTACCGATATCGGTTAGCAGAAACCGGTATCGGTTATCGTGACTCAAAACCAAAAACCAGCCTTTCCCCCTACTTGTTTCAACGAGGCAATTAAATTGTTATTTTACAATCTTTTGTGTTAGTTCATAATAGCAGGGGAACTGACCACCTTCGAAAGGAAGTTTTATACTTCCTGGGCCCAAGGCAGTTCCCTCATTTATTGTCTAATCAAAATCTTGTGGTCTTGTATTCTTATTTGCAGGTAGTCCTTCCAAGACAAAAAGGAGTTCTTCGCAATCAACCTGATCTCTCTCTACGGTACGCGCACACCATCTCGACATTCAACAGGTATTCCTCCTAGCCCTAACCCTTATCTGTTTCTAAAAGGAATGAAAGGATAGAAGCAACTCTATTCCCAAAAGTTGAAACATTCCGCGCGAAACATTTTGGCACGCCCGGTGGGACCCATTTTGGGTTTCTTTCTTTCTTGCTTGCTTTCATATAGGGAGCATACTTGCTGTTTTCTTCTTCTAAAGATATTCACAAGGTATTTTGTTATTTTGGTAAAAGAACTTGCTTTGCTTTTACATCTTTGCATTAGTGAAAGTCATCTCTTTTGCTTCATCGAATATCATTTTCGATTTGGGTTTAAAACACGTGCATCACATTCTTGCTTGTTGTTTTCAATTCTAGTGAACATAGATTAAGTAACAGGTCGTACACGTGGGGGTGATATCCACGGTATTGACAAGAAATTAATCTTACTTTCACTGCACAACACATACCGAATCACTTCACAATTAACACAACAGCTCAAACATCCCCCCTTTTTTCCGCGGTATTCCTCCGCCCGATTGAGGTAACCTTATAAGCCAAAACAAACTTGACATTTCCCCTAAGTCTTTTGTTTAGGATTCTGACATCATTCTACGTCTAAAGGCATAAGCCCATGATAATTAAAATTAACCCTAGGGTTAGTCTCTGGATTTGCGTGTGCATCTTGCTTGTTTTCAGTTCTGTTTTCTCTGTTATACACTGTCTCCTGTCATCACCTTAGAACAAATTGATAAATGTACTAAGCATTGTTAAAGATCAAATCAGCAGCTTCTTATATTTTCTTATACCAGTCTTATTACACCGACATCGGTTAACTGACCGACGTCGGCTATAGTCTGACCGACGTCGGTTATTAGACCGATATCGGTTACTGTCTTTTACAGTTCCTGACAAACCAGCAACCTACCAATTTCACCATTCTGAGGCTGTTTCTGTTCCTGATAGATTGAAGCCCTACTGTGTACTCTTGTCCATGGTTGTTATCACTCGAAAGCAAGCCGCCGCCATGGTTTCACATGCCTGCTCTGTGCCTTTGCCTGAATCACCCCCTTCACATTCTATAGGGAACCCTACGGACACCAGTGAAATCCCCAAAATTCCTGTAGGAGATAAGGAATTTGCCAAATTTCTGGATGCTAATCCTAGCGCCGTACAATACTATTTGTCTCATGCCCCTGACCGTACGCCCGATGGTCAACTCCTTGTTGGCATGCCTATTAGTATAGCTGCTCATCTAGCTCCCACTCCGCCTGATAACACCGCCTTGCTTTCTGCATCTTTAGCCCCGTCTCCCAATCCGACGGCTTCAGAGGTTCATACGACACAGATTGGCTTTCCTTTGGTTAATCTTGGACCCCACATATCATTACCGCCGACTGCTCCTACCTCATCTCTCTTGCAGACTGCTCCGTTCATGACTTGCTCTCTGCCACCTATCCACACGAGCTTTCCTTCTCAAGCTCCGCCTACCTTTTCATTCCCATACACGTATCCAGTGACCTCAACATCTTATATAGGACATCCCTATTCGGTTGCCTCAACATATTCGTCCTCCATACCTTATCAACACTTAACCCCACCATTGTCTAGCGGAGGCCCTTGGCCCAATTTTCCTCCGTTTACCACAACCGCACCATCATCTCATCCAACCACGGATTTCATCAAACAAATGATGGACAAAATGCAAAATCTGGAGGCTTCTGTTTCGGGAAGTCGTAGCGCCTTGACATACGAGCAAGTTTGTCGGGAGCCTATTCACCCTTCTGTCCCCCTTCATTCATATCCTCCTCAATGGGAATTGCCGAAATTTACTCGTTTTAATAGTAAAGAGGATCCTCAACAACACTTGCGATCATTTAGACATGCTTGTTATTTGATTGCTCATGATGATGCCTTGCTACTCCGCACCTTTCCCATGTCCTTATCAGGACCCGCCTTGGAGTGGTACAGTGCTTTAACCCAGCACTCAATCTTCTCTTTTAACCAACTAGCCCAATCTTTCTTGGATCATTTCTCCATTAACATTGCCAAGAAAGTATCTATCACCGACCTCTATGTCATCCGACAATTTGAAGACGAATCTATCGCAGATTTCGTTGGACGATGGCGGGGCCTTATCAACCAACTTACATATGCCTTGCCTCAGACTGAACTTATCGAACTTTTTACGCGGGCTTGCGCTAAGCACATCTCCCCTACTCTTCAAATTCAAACTTTCTGCACATTTGATGAGGCCTTTACCATGGCTCGGAAACTAGAAATTCGAGCCTTAGAAGAAGAGAAATTGCGGTTGCGCAACAAAAACCCCAATTTCCGAACTCCAGATTCCACCAATAAACCAAACACCACCACTCCTCACACATCCACTTCTTCGAAATCAAAAGGAGCTGTCCACGCGGTGATGGTCAAATCTCAAGCACCGTCTAATACCCCACCAAAAACCACCTATAAATATAAAGCCGAGCCCATCAATTACACTCCCTTGGGAGAAACTTATGGTGTCATCTTGGAAAAATTGCTCAAAGCCGGAGCTATCACCTTGCCTCCTGTTAAACCTCACTCCGGGTTTGACTCCACCCGCGCTATACCTTCCTGGTACAAAGAAAATGACTTCTGTAACTTTCACCGCGTAAAAGGACATAGTCATGAAAACTGCAAGATGTTGAAAAACATAGTGCAGGAAATGGTTGATGCAGGGGATATAACCCTCGATAATCCTAATGCCCCTGCTAACCGAAATTTGAAAATCTTCAACAAACCATTCCCGAATCACTCTTCTAACAGTAACATAAACCAAGATATCTTAGCCGAGGAGAGTGTTCATGAGATCCATGCAGTCTTCGACTCCCAGCCAAAAGCCTCTATCGAGAAAATTTTGAATCAAGCTTCTTCACTGACACAGGGGCCCGAACCTCCTTCACCCCATCAAGACAAGGTGAAATCATTCCTTTACCCATACAGGAGTTAACCGCCCAGAGTTCTCTTCTCATAGATGAGTCTTCTTACACCACATCCCTACAAGACTGCGAACGGATGTTATCTAACTTATCTATTTCCCAAACGTCTCCTTCTACCACTCTTGCTGCACAAGAGGAGGGCTCGCCACTCCTTTTGTCATCCTTAGACGAGAAACCTCTTGCACCGACATCACCAAATTCTTTAACCATGACGGATCCTCTCAAACATGCCCTCCTACCTATTAGTTCTTCATCGCCTAAATCTTTTCAGCGACCGGTTGACCTCTTAACACCTATTGATACAGTGCCTCATCTACCCCCTGTATCACACCCACAGTGGACCGGAATCACAACCCACCTTTCTTCCATACAAGAGTTCCAATTCACACCTGAAGACTGTCATTCTCCAGAAGATAGACGAGTCCTATGGGAACGTTTGAGTACCCCCTATTCTACTCAAATGCAGATGACCGATCCAGACACCTCTACCATATACCCGAAGTGTTTACAGAAACTCAAAATGCCTATGTCCTCATCTCCACCCCCCGCATCTCTACCAAGTATCTCATCCACCTCTATTAGCCTAACCAAATCTTCCCCTACACTTGGGACCTCACCAATACCCAGTCTAACACACCCACCTAAGCGACTAGATTTATCCAAAAATAAAGCCGCCCCTCCACTTAGGAGAAAAACTCAATCTGTGCCTCTATCACAATTAAAACCATCATCGTCACACCTACCTTCCATATTGGGACCTCATCCCTCCAGCTTGCATCAATATATCATACCTCCTGTGTTTTCTTTAAAATGACCTACACCTTCTGCACACATACAGAGATCTAAGGGTATATCAACACTGTCACCCCACGTATCCTGTCCACCCATCAACCCTAAACAAATTTCATCATCAAAGGACTTGTTTTCCGTCACTCCTCTTTTGCCGCCATTGTTTCCGGATACCACGTTATCTGGAGCCTCATCATCTAACCAGCTAAACGTAGCTCCTGCACCAAAGAAACCACGTTTAGTTAAAACCACGTATCAATACCCCTTGGCTAAACCACCACCCGTACGAACCAACCATACCCAAACATTACCAAAACCCACCCAATCAATACCTTCATCTTCCTCCGATTTTGACCCACTCAAAGGATCTTACGCCAAAATCCTTGCTATGTTGGTGGAGAATGCGACCATTTCTCTACCCCCACTTAGACCTTATGACCCGTCTAAACCTCGACCTATAGGTTATGATGAGTCTAAAATCTGCGCTTACCACCGCACACCAGGACATGATGTAGAGGGATGCAAAGCTTTAAAAGCCATCCTTCGTCAGACACCTCTCTCAGATAGAAGGGTTAAGAAAGACAACTTACGAAGGGAGAGACCTTTAGCTTCAATCTCCTCTCCTATACCACCTGTCCCCGCCTCACCAATATCTATCATTATTACAACCCCACCTCTCGAAGACCATGATTTATCCCGACCATCTTCCTCCTCTCATGTTCACGAGATCAATATGATTAGTGTTGCTACTCGAGCGTAGAAAAACAATGAGAAAGCGAAAGAAAGCATACCTGCGTCCTCTCTTTCTCCGTCCACCATCCCGATCGCACCACCACCTAAAGTGGTTATTCGTGGACCTGCCTACCCCGTCTCTAATGGAGTTGCCCACCGAGCCATGATCAAACAGCTTCACCAATCACCTGTAAAAATGACACTATATGATCTCATTCAGACTTCTGAATCTCATCGACAAGCTCTCGTTGAAATCCTTCAAGGGATCGAGGTCTTACCTAATGAAACCCTGCCTGTTACCTCCATTCTAACACCCAATCACGTTGCTTCCCTCACCAAACAACCTACCGCCCCAACCACTTCTGTCTCTGTACAACAAGCTGCTGCTGTCAGTTTCTCCGAAGATGAAATTGTTGACTTTGGTACAGAAGATCCTGACCCGGCTCTTTTCATCTCAGCTTACGTCTGGGACATTCGGGTACGTCGTGTTATGATCGACGGGGGTGCTAGCCTAAACATCATCTCTTCAAAAGCCTTCCAACAAATGAATATCCCTTCTAGCTACATGTGTGCCAACCCCATCATGTTGCGGTCATTCAATGATGCTATTACCTCTACCTTAGGCACCGTGATCCTTAACATTCGTGTAGGACCACGTACTTTACCTGAACTCTTCTATGTCCTTGAGGGAGAGTTCCAATACAATATGTTGTTAGGCCGCCCTTGGATCCGGGCTATGGGATGCGTTCCCTCAACCTTACATAGATGCATAAAATTTGAGTACGAGGGGAAGTCCTACACCGTAAAAGCTGATCCTCCCCCCTTCAAAACCTGCAATATGTTATATCACCCTAATGATGTGCTTGTACCAATCAAGACACCCATTCATCCAACCCAACCATCCACTTCAACCACACCTCTACCATTCACTTCAACAGCACCTACACCTTCAACCCATGAAACCACAGTCGCAAAAACCACTTCCATTCCCGCAGCTAACATCCCAACCGCAGACCCCTTAGTAGATGTTTTTCAACGCCTTACGCTGGGGGAGTATCGCCTATATAACGTTAGCTCTTTCCATACCCCACAGGAGTACGGACAGGTACATGCACATCCTACCTATGACCGTCGTGTGGGGGAAGTAATCCCCTACGGACCACCTCATTGCCGCACCAACCTAACATATGGGGGTGTCGACGCATCTTCCGTTACCCCTGAACCTCCTCTTAATGTGGTTCCTTTCCAATCCGATTTTCAATACCTGACAAATCGTCGTTTCGCCCTCACCTTCTTGACTCGCTGTGCTTGGAAAGGCTTTGGTTTTGGTCTTTATGAACAAGGCCGACATACAATCATTCCCGTAACTACACGCAAGCACAATGATCGTAGTGGTCTCGGATTTCCGGGAACACTTACACCGAAGGAACCTCGTGTCAGTTGTCTCCTGGAAGATGACGACGTCACCCCTACCGAACCATCATCACCCATTTTGCCATCATCACCCACAGAGTCGATAGATCCTGAATCTATCCCTCCTAACTTTTTTTTTTCATAAATGCTATCTTCCTAGGTCCTCTCACTTATCAACGCGATAATGAGGACCCCTCTTCTATCCCCCTTCTGTATCCAGACATGATTGAAGAGGACTCACCTTCAATTAATGTCGTTGAGTGCCAGGATGATGACTCCATCCTCACTTATCTTGGCGCGGATGACTCTTATATTCAACGCGCCTTACCATCTGAAACTCAAACCATGTTGAACGAGTCTACTATAGAAATCAACATCCACACAGAGGAGGATCCTCACATTGTGAAGATCGGACAATCCCTTAACGCATCAGAACAAGTCACCTTTACTACCTTTCTCCGTGCTCGCAACCAAGCTTTCGCTTGGTCCTACGCTGACATGCCAGGAATTGATCCTGACATTGTTGTCCATAACATTACCCTGAAACCCGATTCCAAGCCAATTAAACAGAAACTGAGAAAAATGCATCCACGCATTGCCCTCTTGGTCAAAGAAGAGCTTCAACGACTCCTTTCTGTTTCCTTCATCCTGCCTATTGACTATCCTCAATGGATTTCTAACATCGTACCTGTCACTAAAGCGACGGGGGGACTTCGGATATGCACGGATTTCTGAGATCTTAACCTCGCTTGCCCTAAGGATGACTTCCCCCTACCTAGTATTGACCAACTTGTTGATCTCACTGCAGGCCATGAGATGCTCTCTCTCATGGATGGCTTTTCAGGATACAACCAAATTTTGGTTGCCCCTGCCGATCAACATAAAACTACCTTCATAACTCCTTGGGGAACCTTCTGTTATCGTGTAATGCCATTTGGCCTTAAGAATGCTGGTGCAACCTATCAGCGGGCTATGACCTACATTTTTCATGACATTATGCACACTATCCTTGAGGATTACGTCGATGATCTTCTTGGCAAATCTAAACATCGCAGTAAACATCTCGATGTTTTAACCATTATTTTTGATCACCTGTTACAATATTCTGTCCGTCTTCAACCAAAGAAATGTGTCTTTGGTGTCCTTTCGGGAAAACTTCTTGGTTTTATCGTCTCTTTGCGTGGCATTGAGGTCGACCCATCTAAAGTCAAAGCTATCCTAGAAATGCCCCCACCTACTAACCTCAAACAATTGCGTAGTTTACAAGGTAAGCTCCAATCTATCCGGCGTTTCATCTCCCAACTCTCGGATCGATGTCAACCTTTCCATCACCTCCTTAAAAAGGATGTTGCCTTTCAATGGAGCGAAGAGTGCCACCAAGCCTTTGAAACTCTCAAAGCTTATCTCTTGCAGCCACCCGTGCTTATCCCACCTCAGGACGATCGCCCCTTCTACCTTTACCTTTCCGCCACCGACCACGCTGTAGGGGCCATGCTTGCACATCGTGACTCCGAGAATCGAGAACAAGCCGTTTATTATATAAGTCATACTTTGGTGGACTATGAGACTAGGTATACACATGTAGAAAAGTTGTGCCTAGCCCTATCATTCGTGGCCACCAAACTCTGACACTACCTCCTGAATCACAAAACTTTCGTCATCACCAACACGGACCCCATCCATTATATGTATGCCAAACCTCATCTAAACCAACGCATCGCCCGATGGCTTATGCTCCTTGCTGACCTTGACCTCGAATTTATACACCAGAAGTCAATCAAAGGACAAACCATTGCCGATCAACTCGCGGAAGCCCCTGTACCTGGGGTGCAATTTACTAATTTTAATTTCCCTGACGAACTCATCGCTACTCTTTCCCTCAGGGAGGAGTCGTATCCAATGACCCTCTTCTTCGATGGATCCAAATGCCAGCGCGGCGGAGGAGCCGGCGTTGTTCTCATTCCTCTCGACGCTGAGCCTATGCCTCTTTCATTCCGACTCGATTTCCCCTGCACTAATAATATAGCGGAATACGAGGCCCTTGTTTTGGGTCTCCAGGTTGCGTTACACTTAGGTGTCAAATCTATCAATATTTTCGGCGACTCTCAATTGGTAGTCAATCAAGTTATGGGCATCTACCAATGCAAAAATGAGGAACTTCAAAAGTACAAACATTACGTGGATTCACTTCTAACCTTATTTACTCATTATTCTATCCAAACCATTCCCCGCTCCACTAACAAATTTGCGGATACTATGGCTTGCTTAGCCTCGCAAATTCCAGCTTCATCAACTGACTCTGACATTTTCGTCTTGGTCCAACAACTCTTTGCCCCATCTTACTCAGCCCCGGTTGTTTGTATGATAAATAATGTGTCTGCTAATTCGCAGGATACCTGGTATCACCAATTTCACGACTACCTTACAACCTCCGTTCTCCCATCTGACCTTACAAGTACCGGCAAACGTGCTTTTCTTAAACGTGTTTCTCGTTATGTCGTTATGGGGGGACTCCTTTATAAACGTGGCTTTGATGGCATCCTCCTTCGATGTCTAACCGGCCCGGAGGTCACCTATACCATCCAACAGGTTCATGACGGTATTTGTGGTGGACATTTTAGCGGCCTTGCCGTGGCCAAACGAATCCTTCGCCTAGGTTATTATTGGCCTACTCTCAATAACGACTGCTACGAATATGTTAAGCGTTGTGTTATGTGTCAACAACATGCCAACCTTCAACATACTCCTAGCCATCCGCTACAGGTCGCACGAGATCTTTGGCCTTTCTCACAATGGGGTTTAGACCTTATTGGTGAGATTCATCCGCCCTCTTCACAACGTCACCGATGGATAATCACAGCAACCGAATATTACACAAAATGGGTGGAGGCTATTCCGCTCATTTCAACTAAAAAAGAAAAAATTGTAGAGTTCATTAATCATCACATTATCTGTCGTTTTGGTGTTCCTCATCGCCTGATAACAGATAATGGAAAATCTTTCAAAAATAAGTTGTTGCAAGACCTTTGTGACAACTTTGGTATCAAACTTAGTTTCTCATCACCCTATTATCCACAAGCGAATGGACAAGCCGAAGCTTCTAATAAAACCCTAACCAAAATCCTTATGAAAGTTGTCAATGAGTCCGGAAGAAATTGGCATGATCACATCCCCTTTGCCCTTTGGGCTTATCGTACTAGCATTCGTACCTCCACTAATGCCACACCTTTTTCTTTGGTATATGGTACCGAGGCTGTCTTGCCTCTCGAAATACAAATACCCTCCCTCAGAATATCTCTTCAGGATATTCTCACCAACGATGATTTCCGCCAAGAGCGGTTAGCCCAATTGGAGCTTCTTGACGAGCGTCGTCTTACAGCTCTTGATCACCTTCAAATCTATCAAAAACGCATCAAGCGTGCTTATGATAAGCGACTTCATGAGCGTACCTTTAAGGTTGGTGATCTTGTCCTCAAAGAGAATCAACATGTAACCAAACTAGAAAAGAGCAAACGGGGAAAATTTGCTCCCAATTGGATTGGGCCTTAAATAATCACTCATACTTATGGATCAGGCACTTATCGTTTAGCTTCGCTTAATGGTAAACCTGAGCCTGAACCCCTTAATGCCTTGCATCTTCGATCATTCTACTGTTGAATTTAGTGTTATATCACTTCTTATCTACCTACCGCTCGTCCCTTGAGCTCATTTACCGCTACATACACTTTGTTTCCTACATCTCAAAATAAAATCAAGCTCACATAGTTTGATTCTCACCTCCCCTTAAAGATGCCTTCCCTTTTTAGTCTAAGTCCATGACTTCAAAGTATTAAAATGACACATTCTTAATTATATGCTTATGGGATTTTCTTGAGTCAAACTTCCTACCAAACTAGATGCTTTACGCCAAACGGACATCTGGCTCTCTAAATTATATATAGACTGCTCCCTCGAAGGACAGCTATATGCCAAACTATTGCTGCTATTATATATAGACTGCTCCCCCGAAGGACAGCTATGCACTAAAACCGCATCTGCTACTATAAATAGACTGCTCCCTTGAAGGACAGCTATACACAGTCAGCCTTTATCAGAAGCTTCTCGCATTGATCAGCTTCGTGAAGACCTCAAGAATAATACAATCAATATCCCTTGTAGACTTCCCGCGTCGATCAGTCTATATTCAGTAAAATAAAAGCCGCATTCAAAAGAACTTCGAAGTCATGGACTTGTCTATTTAGGTTAGGTTCTCTTTCGTCAGAACACTCACTTTATAACAAGTTCTCCGTGCCTCAGCTATACCATCCACCTCACCTCACCATTTGTTAAAACAACACAACTCAAGGGACGTGACGTACACCCGATATATTGTGATCATACAACTCTTTTCACCTATTGACTTCTCGTCTATGCACGGTACCTAGGAGTTCAAGCTCATTCTACATTAATATGTGGTTTGTTTAGCTCTTCTCAACCACGGGACACTTTTTCCTCTTTGACTCACATCTAGGATTATGTGTTGATCTTAATCAGGACATGGTTCCCTACCACTTGGGTAGGCTAACTTTTGCTTCACTTATACCTATTCCAACACCAACAACATTACCCTACCAATATTACTATCAATATTTTTACCAACCAACAAATTGCCTAACCATACCTAAATTGCCTGAATTCATCTCTCCCTGGTCCTAAGGGAGAACTACATCGGTCTGAGGCCCCTCCTTGCTTTGTGCAATGGGCTATGTAGGCAGCACTTCGGAGACATGGGGTCTCCCAAGGTTAGCTCGACCATCCCCTACCATAACCTATCATGTGTGGTAAATATAAATATTTTTGTGTATTTCTATTTAATCACATTCCTCTTTATCCTTTTTCAAAACAAAAAAAAAAAGTCAAAAAGTCAAAACACAAACATTCTTATTATTATCATAACTCAAATCAACATACATATTCCAGTTTTATTTAGATGTTAAACAAATACATCTTCTCTATCATCGACACGCAGGTCGGCATCCTTATTTATTCTTATACCTCGATAACATTTACTTAGACCCTCACACCTCATCCCGAACCAGGTGATGATCGTGATCGTCGACGCCTCTCGCCGGGCCTCTCCGTCCTCAAAGGTACCACGGCTATTGGTACCGCCCACTGATCTGCCAATCTCTCCTGTAACATCTGAATACGCTCCCTCGCATGGAGATATCTCGCCTCTAGTCCCTCCGCTCGTGACTCCGCAACCACTAACAATCCTCTTGTCTCATTCACCTGCGTTTGGAGCTGATGAACTAAACTCTGCAGATGATCTCTCTCCGCTGTAATCACAGTTATGTCAGGACGATCACGTACACCTCGCAGCTCTGCTACCCACCATAATCTATAGGCCTCTGTCGTTCCTGCATCCATTACCCTGCGATCGGCTGCTACCTCCTCTGGCCCTTCTGGAGGTGTTGGCCGGGGAGGTGAGAATGCTGCCTCGGCGTCGATCCTCATATATGGTCTATAAGCCAGGGGTATATCCTGCACAAATCCAAATTGTCGCCGCACACGATCTAGAGGAATCCTCTCATACTCACCTGGCCTGTGCCCCGCGATCCACCTCAATCGCTCTACACCCCTCAACTCCTCAGCTATATTCTCTGTTACCATATAGTTCCCGTAAGGCCTCCAACAGATATCCGCAATCGTCACCATCTCCCATACCTGCCTATAATACTCAGGGTCACCCGTCACAGCCTGGGATCTTGCCTCTTGTTCTGTCTGGACCCATCGTCTGAATCCCAACCTCTGCACTCCGGTCTCTCCTGACTGGATGGGTCGGCCTATTGGTCGCACACAAACAATGTGCTCATAGGCCCAACAATGTAATAAAAATGAACAATCCAGTGTCATCCTGTGATTTCGTCTACAAGCCCATAAACCCCTGTATAGCTCCACCAAATATGCAGGTGCCCATGCAAAAGTCACGTTCCTTTCTATCATTTCCCAAATAACACACATCAATGCTTTTGGAAATCTTCCCCCATCCGCCCTCGGTAACGCATAATATCCTACCGCTATCATTAATACCACTGCCAACCTTGTGGCCTCAGGGTGTGCTGCATACATTATACCATACGTGAATGTCAAACCTCGCTGTGTCAAATCTCGTGCATATGGACCAAATACTGCTGTTATCGCTCCCCGCGCCACGCTAGGCAATGCCTGATATACTGGGCTTCCTGTAATTGGGAGTCTCAAAATACGGAACACATCTTCCAATGTCACTGTCATCTCCCCTGTTGGCAGATAGAAGGTATTCCTTTCTGGATTCCATCTCTCAATCAACGCCTCATAACATAGCATGGTTACGTGCGATTCGTGAATAATAGCTGATTCCACTTAACCCCAAATGATTTATCAATGCCCATTCAGCTGGTGTTACATCCGCTCGGATTCGTGACAATAACGCTGGCACAGTATCGTTCATCTTGAACCCTGCCTCCACCTGCACACATCAAAACAACACACAGTCATTCAATAAATCAAATCCCCAAAGGTTTTTTTTTTCTCACATTCTGGAAATTCCTACAGTAGCCAGCATCGGTTTTAGATAACCGGTATCGGTTCCTTAACCGATACCGGTTATCTTAAGCTGATATCCAAAGTCGATATCAAATTTACACACCCTGATCCTAAAAACACGGCACGCTAGGACAATAATTTGATCGTTTATCCCTCTCTGTACATACAAACATACCCGAAACCCCTGACTACTGTACCCCATTACATTCACCCTATCCCGATTCATTGCCTATCACCTTTTCATATTGGGCACGCAGGCCTCTTTAAACATAACTGGTAATCTCAGACCTCATCCTATTCACAAAATATGCAAGAATCAAATTACAACCAAAACGTTTACCTCTGCAGGGATGCACTCAGCTCTGAGGTGGAACCCTTGTCTTCTCCCTCTGGTCCCTGCCTGCTGGCCTCTCGCCTCCTCCTTGTTCAGACCCATGTTGCACCTCCCTGAGATCTCTGACTCTAACTCTCCGCTCTATGTGCCGCATATGGCTGATATCTCACCCCGGTACCATCAAGAACTTTCCTGATAGTACCGGGCCTCTGTCCATATCTTTCCTCCTGGTCCCTTGACTCCTCTCACTCAATTCTCTCATGCAATTACCTGTCTCAGTCCTCAAACAGCTGTCGCATTCGCTGTGCTGGTGCCGCTGGTGGTGCCATGGCTGTGGCGGTAAGTAACTTAAGTTGCCACCAAAGCTTGCCTATGCTGGTGCCAAAAGGTGCCTGAGCCTGTGCCTGTACCTGAGCCTGGGCTAGCTGCCCCTGTAAGACACCTATCTGTGCCTGTGCAGCAGCAAGCTATCCCCTGTAATAGTTGTACCTGGCCCCTGAGCTGATCCCTCTCTGCTATCACCGCCGCCAAGTCGGGCTGTGCGGGCTGTGCTCTCCTCGCGGCTCTCTCTCCTGCCCACCATACCAAAAATGCTCCCGTGCAGCCGGTGTCATCCACGGTATCATATGCCGGCCTCTCGGCTACCCAATCTGGGTCCACGGGTTGTGGTGCAGGCAGTGGGGCCTCTACATCATCCCTCTGGTACTGAAGGAAAGGAGGTGGCTCATCCTATCGTAGCCCCATCTGCCGGCGTACCCTCTCCAGGGGTATCTGCTCATGCTCCCCTGGCCTCCGTCCTGTAATCCAGAATGTATACTGGACCCACCTCAACTGTGATCGGGCTCCTCCGCGGGGGTGATGACCTCTATAAGGTCTCCATACAATATCTAAAGCTGTCAAGCCCTCTAATACATGCCGGTAATATGTCACATCTCGTCCGGCGAGAACTGCTCGTGGCTGGCCCACGACCCCCAACCACCTCTGAAAGCCATATCTGTAGATCACCTGTGGCCCTGGCTGCTGGGGCAGCCCTACTGGTCTAATGCATATGATATGCTCATATGCCCAACAGTGTAGCAAAAACGTAGAGCAAATCCCGAATCGCCTCATCCGGCGATAGCCCCACAGCTCTCGGTATAACTACACCAGGTATACTGGTGCCCAAGCATAACATGTATGCTCCTCGACCATCTCATGTAAAACCCCCATCAATGCCCGTGGAAAGCGGCCTCCCTCTGAGTCCGGGAGGGCGAAGCAGGTGATCCCGATCATCATCAACACGGCAAGCCGTGTCTCATGTCGGTGGGCACGGTACATATCCCCATACGTGATGCTCGCGCTGTGATATGTCAGTAGCACAGCTGCATCCCCGAATACATGTAGGATGTTGTCCATGGCTGTCTCTGCATCCACCTGAAAGACTGCCTCTCCATCAATCGGTAATCTAAGGATGCGATACACATCCTCCAATGTAATGGTCATCTCTCCAGTCGGGAGATGGAACACATTGGTCGCTGGATCCCATCTCTCGATGAGGGCGACCATCAAACTGTGATCCCTATCGATCGCCCTGTACCGCTGGACTCCGCCGAGTCCCACCTCACGCATAATGCCCCACTGCGCTACTGACACATGTGGCCGCATCCGTCTCAACAGCGGGGGCATCCTGTCCCACATCGTCAGCTGCTGACGTGCCTGCAAAACCAACTCACTACATTAGCCCTACTCTTTATCACAACATCTACTTATACCCTCTATACCCCCTTTTTATCCCCCCCCCCCCGCTGGTGATGCCTGACCATGCCCCTAACTCTCTAACACACACCTCTACCCACTTATCTTCTACAATATCCCCCTCCATCTTCACACCCAAAACACAAAACCCAATCATAAACAACAACAAACAACCCAACATGCCAACCCCAACAAGAACTTAACACCCAAAACCACCACAAAACCACGCAACAAAATAGAAAATCCTGCCTAGGGACCGGTACCGGTCACCCATAACCGATCCCCGGTCCCCTTCCACCGACGCCGGTCAACGTTCGACCGACACTGGGTCACCCACAAACCCGACCTACCCCGGAACTTAGTGACCGATGCCGGTCGCTTAGTGACCGGCATCGGTCACTAGAAAATACCCGAGCCGAACCCGACGCGGCTACCCCATTCAATTTTTTTCCTATTTTTCCCTATATACCCACCCAAACACCCTAAAAACCTACCCACCCTGCCGCCTTGGCCTATTTCACCTATCTACCCTCTCCTTTTTTCAAATAATTTCCATTTATTAATTGTTTTCTAAAAACCTTACATTCCTACCCAAAACCCAAATACAGCATAATACAATCAAATTCACACAATGAAGGGTTTCGAACCTACCGGTACGATGACACGTCGTCGTGGTGGGATGGGTGGTGGTGGTCCAGCTGGTCCAGCACCTCCTGCTCCTCCTGGCTGTGCCATGGCTCTAACTCTCCTCTGCTGGGTCCTCCACCAATCAACTGCTGCCTCCTACTCACTCGGGCCCACTAACCACTCACTCCTCCACTCAAATAGCACCACCTCAACTGAGAAAATGCTCCAATCTCAACACTCCACCTCAGACAACTCCAATTGGTTTTCAAATTGACAATGTGACAATGACAGGCCGTATTTTTCTTTTTATAGGTTTTTCGACCTATAACCGATATCGGTTTTATTGTGCCCTAAGGAACCGGTATCGGTCACCTAACCGATATCGGTCATAGACAATCGACACCGGTTTTATCCCGACTCTTCCCCAATTTCTGCCCTTATTTACTAATCGCCCTTTCTCACAACATCGCCTATATCCACCATTGCTGAAAGCCCTTTGTTAACTTCAATTGGCCCGACCCAAGGCCGCACCTAACCATTTGGCCCGACCCAAGGCCGCACCCAACCATTTGGCTCGACCCAAGGCCGTAACCAACCTAATTGGCCCGACCCAAGGCTGCACCCCATACCCATTTGGCCCGACCCAAGGCCGCACCCCAACCATTTGGACCCAAGGCCATTTGGCCCGACCCAAGGCCGCAACCCAACCACTTGGCCCAAACCAAGGCCGCACTCAACCCATCGATGGCCCGACGGCCCTCACCATCAGCCCGACCCAAGACCGTACCACTTAAATACCTCTCCCCAAACCAACAAATTACCATTTTATCCACTCCATCCTGTCGCTTTTTGTTCAATCGAGCTCACCTGTTCGTGTTTTAGCATGATTAGAGTACTTGACTTGATCAGTCGACCAACTTTGCCTAGACCTAGACCGTGACGTTTATCTCAACCAAACCAACCATTTGGTACTGCCGAACATGCCTAAATGTTCCTGTACCTTACCCGTTATATCCCCTGGAGCTACTTCCTATGCCTTGGATACCAGGATTATATCACCCTTGTTTGGATAAACTATCGACCTTTGCCTATGAATTGCTGGTTTGCTCGTCAAATCATGTACCCTGGTCGCACTACTGCATTTCAAACATGCGTCTTCTTCCTTGGACCTACCCCACCATCTCACCATCATCTCCACACCATTTACCCTTTATCAACTCTATCCCTGATTTCACGCTATCTCAATCTGTGATAGATTTGAGGGGGATTACCTATACCCTTAATAGGGGAAACCACTTCATATTATTGTCCGTGCAGCTTTACAAAACAAACTACACGACAATAAGGGGCTAATGTAGACACCAAATTTGTGTCTTATGACCCCTTGTGACCCGCATCTCATTTCGCAACCTAACCTCATCACCTAAACCTTACACAATTATTTATTAATTACCTTATAATTAATAAATCCACATCGCCATACCTGCCACCTCATTTTGCCACCTCATCATGACCTAGTCCTAACCCTAAACTAACCTAATTAAGACCTATAACTTAGTCTACATCCACACCCATGACTAATGACTCCTTACTCGCACCCAAAACCGACCTTGTAGTTACTTGACCAAGCCCGCAACAAATCCCTCGGGAGAAAAGGAGGGGAAAGTTGGCTATTTTACTAAAAATAGCCCACTTTGACCTGACCGATACCGGTTCCTACTCGACCGCCGTCGGTTACGTAACCGCCATCGGTTCCCTGTAAATGGGCTCCCCTAACCAGAAACAAAGGTCGAAGGATTTTTGATTAATCGGGATCATCAGAAGCGATCAAAGAAAAATCTGGATTTTACTTGGCCGAGCAGAGACAAGTGAAGAAACAAGAAGAGTTTACAGAGAAGGAGATCAAGCCCAAGACTGCAACTGAATAACCAGAGCCCTGTGATACTCAGCTGATCATCGGGAGGGAAGATATCTCATTTTCTGATTGTCAGGCCATCCTACCTGAGTTCTGCCTTTGTCATCACAGTTCTTGGACCTGCATCCTCGTCAATAACCAGTAAGTTGTACCTTGTATGTCCTCTTTAATAACATTTCTTAGGCTTTTGAATCACAGCCGTCATAAATCTATTCCTAGATCTACTACCCAGCAGCACATTACATCTAACTATCATTCCTCTACCCTCTCATCACCCCGTTACCTAATCCCACTCATTTATTAGCCTTACAAACAACACAACCACCCTACAACTGACCCTCACCAAAAGTCCCTAAAACATAGCCCCTACCGATATCGGTTAGCAGAAACTGGTATCGGTTATCGTGACTCAAAACCAAAAACCAGCCTTTTCCCCCTACTTGTTTCAACGAGGCAATTAAATTGTTATTTTACAATCTTTTTTGTTAGTTCATAATAGCAGGGGAACTGACCACCTTCGAAAGGAAGTTTTATACTTCCTGGGCCCAAGGCAGTTCCCTCATTTATTGTCTAATCAAAATCTTGTGGTCTTGTATTCTTATTTGCAGGTAGTCCTTCCAAGACAAAAAGGAGTTCTTCGCAATCAACCTGATCTCTCTCTACGGTATGCGCACACCATCTCGACATTCAACAGGTATTCCTCCTAGCCCTAACCCTTATCTGTTTCTAAAAGGAATGAAAGGATAGAAGCAACTCTATTCCCAAAAGTTGAAACATTCCGCGCGAAACAACTCTCTTAATATTTTCCAATCTTGCTCAGTACTTTCCAGAGAGTGCATGAATGTTATATGCATGAAAACAACAACTTGCACTGAGTTATAGTATTGTGACTGAACCTCCATTTGTGGCTGCAATGAATAATTCTCCATGAAGTGAACTAATGAAACAATAGTACCAAGTGGGGATGTGTCCTTACTTAACTTGAATTGTTCATCCAACCATCAAGTTCTATGTGTGTTCCTTACATACTCATAAACAATTTCCTCTTTGAAATTTGACCATATATTTTGATACAAGTAATTGTTTTGTAACAATCTCACACCTCTTAGATTCTTTTCCATATTTTAGTTGATATGCCCCATATTTATAAAAAACTGAAACCAACTTAGTATTTTCCTATTGAATGTGTATTCTCCTCATAGATACAAATTTTATATTTTGGTAAGCCACCACATACGTTGTATGTTCCATCCAAACATGCTTTGTTATAAAAAAATTGTCTAGTTGATCTTTCAGAAAATATCATAGGAAAAAATTCCCTTGCAAATTTTAGTGGGACATTTAATCCACACTCTTACAATATGATATCAGTATGTAAAACACAATGTACTTGACAAAAACATCATAATGCATTGAAAATTCAACATGATGCTTGCAACAACAAGTGGTACGTGAGTGATTGATTTTCACATAAAAAGGTTTGTTCATTTCAAAAAATATTTGGCTAATGTTAATTTTTGGATTTTCATTCTTAAACTTAGAGAACAATTGTGTTTGAGTCATATCCAAGAAATGTTTTTCACATGATTCACGATAACGAGAACCTAATCTTCTTTTTATTATATCTCTTCGATTTGGTTACACCCTTGTGTAATCGTTTCAAATATTTACACGTAATTATTTTAGAATATCAGATGCATCCTTGTCTTTCCGTGGGAGTCTACTATAGAATTCTCAATAGTCAGATTTATTGGTTGACTCAAGACTTTTGCGTCTTCCTATTGCTTTCATTACTATTTTTCTGTTTAGCTTCAAAGCTCTACTTCTTTTTCTAATCAAGAATTTATTAAATATTTTATCACTTCCTATATAAATAGTAAGTGCACACCGTGTAGCATTACTATCTTTGGTGCGTCTGTTGACACCTATAGTTTTGTATGCTTTTTGTATATTTTTAACAATTGACACATTTCGATCATCAACATTAGATGTTCTTAACCCTAGGGTATTCATTGTAGGTATCATCTTAATTAATTTCTTCAACGTAACAAATAATTGACATCTTTGTGTATCATTTAAATTCTCAAAGTAATTATCCCAAATTCCCATAGCTTTTCTTCTCACATTTCTTTCAAACATTTTATCAGGCATTGGTTTTATAATGTTTTCATCGATTTCAATTCAGTGAATGGGTTTTCTATGCAAAATGGAAGGAGGTGTTCTTAGAGGTAAATATTCATTAGCAAGGTTACTTTCTTCATTCAGTGTTTCCATGCAAATTTTAGGATTAACATTTGGATTCTCAGGTAAAGGTTCAACATTTGGATTCATATCAATTTCTTTATTCATACCAACATTATCATTCAATTCATTGTAAAATCATTATTCTCCTCATTTTCATTATGTATTGCATCCACATATTCTAAAACATTAGGTACATTTGATATAGTAAATGTACCTTTCCCTCCATAAAGTTTTTGCATTTGCTTCACTTTTTTAATTCTCATCTCTTCCAATTGCTCTGGTGTCTTGTTCTTGACCTTCTTCATGTCCCTACATCATTTTTTGTTGCCCATGATTACAAAATATAGATAGTGGGGTAGGGGACAAGTAAAACTACTCAAAATTCGCACAAGAATGTACATGAATGTGCAGAGAAACATAAAGGGGATAAAAATCCCATGAAAGAGATGGAAAAGGATGTTAGATGGGTATGAAGTATATAAACAACATAATGCATACGCATTTTTCTATTTCATTATTCCAAGACAAGGCTCTTACCTTGGATTCAATTTGGATCCCCAAGCCTGAGGCATGGACCTGTAAAAGCACAACAAATAACATGTTTTTGCAGAAAAATGGTAAAATATGTCTTTTTCCATAATATATACAACTAAAATGATCAAAATTTTTAATAAAAATATGATTACGAGGTCTTTATTCTTTCTAAAAATACGATTTTTCAAATTTTCTAACTAATATAAAGTTTTTATACTGATTATTTTCTAATTATATCTTTTTATAGATTTTTTTTGAGTTTATACACATCTATCGTGTATCTTTTTTCGACTCATCGAAATTGAATAAATTTTTTACAGTTCCAAACTATGACTAATTTTATACATATTAAAAAAAAAACTAATTTTTGATTTTTTGAGGTAGTTAGGGGGGCATGGTCTGCTATCCATTATTTTTCAGTATTTGAAATTTTTTACTTGAAAAATCATAAAAAAAATACTCACTAAAAAAATCCATCCCAAATTAGATGCTCTTATCTATCTTTCTACCAAAGGGTTTTCTAAAATATTAAATAATGCACAAAAAATGAGGGGGGGCAAGACCGACTATCTACTATGTTTTTTTACAAAACAAGAGCACCTATTGGCATTTTAGATCTTTATCCCACTTACAATTAACCATTTAAAAAAAATTAGTAGTTTAGAAACTAGACTTGAAATGTTACAATTCATGTTCTTATAACATTTTCAAAATTTGAGTGTAAAGATCTCAAATAACTCGTACAAGTTGAATATTTTTATTTTTCAAGAAAAAGTGTCCACTTAAGACCCCCTTTTGCCCCCCCAACTTGGTGCACTTACCCATTGAATCCAACATTAAAGAGGTGGAAATAAAAGGGGGTATAAAAAATATTAGAGGGAAAATGGGTAGTTGTGTTATATGATAAAATAAAGTGTATTTTATAATTGAAAAGTTATATTGGGAGGGGGTGTTAAAAATATAAGATTGAGGCATAAATTTGGAAATAGGGATATTATTTAGTATCCTATAAACGTGATAGGACATAAGTTTATATAGTGAATCCATCATGCTAGGGGCATCTATCGATTCCATATGTAATCATACTCTAAGAAAGACTTTGAGCCCATTTTTTGAATCATCTTTCACTTGGATCACATTATAGTAAGTGTATATAACGAAAAAGTAAAACAATGGAAGAAATAACCAAACAATGCAAACTTGATCTTTCTTTGCATTCCTTTGCAACCTCGGATGAGATGGCTAAAGTAAGGAATGAAGTACCACACTTTATTGCATCTCCTTTGATGAATTATTTGTGGATACTCCAAAAGTAATTCCAAATGGAAGAAAGATGTGCTACGAGTAATGGATGATCAAATGGGAAGCCTAACAACGTATAAATTATAATGGAAAATTGACAGAGTAATGTTGCAAATGCCTTAAGATTCCAAGAGATGATTTGTGAAGGGATGAGCCTCTTATTTATAGTTGAAGGAGAGGCCATGGATTGTGGATCAAGCTTTGAATAAGTTGTAGATTAATGAATGCATTTTCTTGATTTAGCAAGCTGATTTGGTTGTGCAATTAGTTGTTTTGAATAAGAATTAAAGGGGAAATGAATTTGAATAGTTGGCTCTTGAATTCTTCAATTGTACGTGCAATTTATCTTCCTCCTTTATGGTGTTCTAGAACTTGAGTGGAGTGAGCTAGTTTAACTTGAGTGAGTTGGACAATGAAGTGGAGATGAGTGAAGGGTGAGTAGATAATTAGCTTTTATTTTATTTAAATAACTAATTAAATTAGCTAAGGAGTGTAATTGTATGGTTTATGTATGATAGAATTAATTAAATTAAATTAATTATAATGAGATGTGGGTGAATATTGATGGGATGTGGGAGTATAGTGGTCTAGGATGTATTTCTAGAACTGATTTGGCACATTATGCAGATGATAGGGATGATTAGGAATAGGTATGTATTTTTAGGGTGTCTACATTTCCCCCTCTTTAAAGTGTTATTACAAAGTAATAACATTTTAAATATAATAGACACATGTAGATCAATGAGAAGATGATAGGGAAGTGTGGTTGACCTGTTTGATTTTCCCTAGTGAAGCATTTGGAGACCCAACAAGTATGGATTATTCTAAGGAAGTGCCCCCACAAGTGGATGGGTGACGTAAAAAAGTGGTGGAAAACTGCTTGATAAGGGGAAGAAGGATGCTTATAAGTCGAGAGTGATGAGAAATATGATATGAGTGATTTTGATCATATTTTGAGCTTCCATTTAGATATTGTATTGTAGAGAAACCTTATTTTGTTGTTACACAATAGAGTTGACACCATGATTATGAAAGAATCATGATGTTTAACCAATTATGTGCTTAAAAAAACACATACACAACAATAAAAGATAAAATTAAAGCAAACCCAATATTCGCAGTAGATGTATACACCATGGTTGTAAATGAACCAAGTCGATAACATAAGATTTGTAATTGGTTTAAGGAAAAAAAGAGATAAAAAATTAAAGAAAACCCAATATACACAATAAAAATATGCACAGTGGCTATAATTAAACCTAAAGACGATAATGCAATACTTGTAATTGGTCAAGAAATAATAGTAACAATGCAACATAACTAAAATAAATAAAATTAAATATGCCCCTAATGTGTCCCACAATGATGATTAAGTAGATTTGGATGCCCCCAAGAAAGGATACATGCAAGGTAGATTTCAGAATGAAGAGTGGGGTCAAGTGACACTCTTGTTGGATCCGCATTAAAGATTAATATAAGATTGAATGGGTCATTGCCCTCAATAAAAGATGCATGCAAGGGAGAAAATGGGAGCCAAAATTTCCCCAAGCAAGGATGCACGTGAGGGATGGGATTAATTTATATTTCCCCCAAGAAAGAATATATGCAATGGGTAAGATGCTTTTTTTTATAGTCGTAGGATGAATGAAATGATCACTAGGATAGGAGTCAAAAGTTTTATTTTGCTGAGTTAATATTGTGGGATTTTTTGTTATTTTTGTAAATTTTTAGGGTTTTATGGTAATATGAATGTTTTAGGATTTATGAGTATGTATTTGAGTTTTGACTATTTGATTTTTTTATTTTTTGAAGTTTTGCAATGTTTTTGAATTTCTGAATGTTTTTAGATGTTTTTTTAATTTTTAAAATCTAACTATAATAACTAGTGAGATTTAATTAGGTGATCCAGAACCAACCAAAACATACACAAGCACGTAAAGGATTATGAAGATCAAGGGATGAATGTGAGTGAAAATGGATAGGATGAAAGAGGGTGCACATTCTAAATGCAAGGAACAAATGATAAAACCTGATTTGAGATGAAATGGTAAGATAGATGGGATGAAGGAATTATATAATTAGATGTGCCAAAATTCCCCTACATAAGAGGTAGATATAGATAAATCAGGGATATAATATCTTTAGATGAACTACATTCATGGGTTCTTTAATCTCTTTGCCATCATGAGTGGATAACTTGTATGCACATGATCGAAATTTTGCAGTAATAAGGTAAGGACACAACCAATTTAGTTCAATTTTTCCTTTCAAGTCCTGATCTTTGGTTGTATTTTTTTTATTTTCTTTTACAACAAGGTCATTGATCTCAATTTTTATTGGATTGATCTTCTTGTTGTAGCTGTGATGAAGTCAGTTTTGATACACTTTGATATGATCTAAAGCATTGAGATGATTTTCCTCTAGGAGATCAAGCTCAACAAGATGAGCTTGTCTATAGTCGTCTTCTTTGATTAGATGTTGGAGGGATACATGGAGTGATGGGAGATCAAACTCTATATGTAATACAACTTTAAATCCGTATACAAGTGAAAATGAAGTGACTCTTGTTGGATTATGAAAGGATGTGTGGTAGGCCCATAGGGAAGGATATATTTACGTATGCCAGTTGCGACCATGCTTATCAAATTTTTTTTCCATGATGGATTAATTTTTTTTATTTGACGCTCCACTCTGTCAGCCATTACATTAGGAATATTATCAAGGGATAAAAGTAGTAAAGGTGGAACATGATGTGCTTCATGTTCAAAGCTTTCTATGTTTGTTATTATTCTAACTGACTTATCTAAAACCAGTAACAACTAGGATCGAGATGTGGGGTCAAAAATTAAGGTCTTGGTTGACCTGTATAGTCCTGGATCTTTAAGTTCACTTACCAGTGACTTATGTGAGAGGTATTTAATCTACCCATTTGGGTCATTTCATCTTCCTAGGCTTGGCCTGCTTATGAATATTGTCACCTATCAAACAATTAGGGTAAGCAATTCATTTGTCACTATTAGGTCAATCTCACATTGATACTTTTACAATATCATAGGTGTAGTGATCATGGTTGTAAATATTGAAATCCAAGTGTTCCTGAATGATCTTCCCAACTCAACTGCACATCATTTAGAGAAATCCCTACTACACTGTCTTGAAACACTCAACTAGGTTACAAGCAGTCCAAATTCCTATAGTAGGCCAATAGTAACCTATGCGTAAGATCTTCTTCGTTAGAGCCATGACTTAGTAAGTGCAAGTTCACTCACAAATACCATTATGTACCTTTTCAAGGGTTTCAAGCACTTCAAAGGGTTAGGTTGATACATAGCTAATAGCACACCACATCATCACCTACTACAATAAATGGTGTTTGCAAGTATGATATAGCATGACACACATTGTGCTAAGGCTCATTTATTCTAGGAGTATCAATAAATATAGAGGTGCACTCTTAAATGATTGGTATAAATGTCATGATTCTAGGGACTTGTCAAGACCAACTATTGCATGAACATACATTATTAACTCAGTTGTAACATCATTTCCCTATAAACCTTAAAAATGAGAGATTCTAATTTCTACAAACTCGATAGGGTGTTTGATCCCTACAATAAACGTCACCATTTTTTGTACCCAACAACTGCCATTGCCTTTGATGATTTATTCACAAGAAGATGGAACCTTCTTTTTATGAGGAGAAATTATTTGGAATGTATAGTTTGAAGGCTATCCAAACATGAACTTTGAGAGTCACATAGATCTTTTCATTTTTCCCACCTTTTGACATGAAGGATAATAAAATTTGACATGACTAGAAAATATTATTAAATCAGTGCCTATTACCAATAAATTGTTAGATATAGAAGTTTGAGATTAAATGAAAAATCAAAGTTATACTTGTTTATGATTTAACTATGAGGGCTTCAAAGTGAATTAATTTAAATTGAATTAAATCTTAATTTCAGAGTAACTATTGTAACTAATGATATACAAGTGATAAAATATAGTAAGATGGAAAGCAATAACAAGCATATGTAATATGAAACCCTAAGTAAATGAAAGAGAGAGAAGATGACTTAGTTGATTTTACGAGTGATCTAGGAAGTGATATCTGGACCAAGGAATTACTGGAACATAGAATAGAAGAGTGTCATCAAGGCTCACCATGGAAGTTCTAGAACCTAGAAAATGTGCATGATAGAAGCGCCCACGGGAGGACATGAGTGCTCGGGCACTAGTGAATGAATCTAGGTGCTAGTGTCCACCTATATGCTGAGGTTCTAATCTTTTTGTGGATGAGTAGCTTCGTTGTTGATCTTTATTTGTCACTTTGGAATTTTTCCAATGTCATTATTCACACCTGTAACCTGTAAAAATAGATACATAGTTGTACATACCCACAAACCACATCAAACCTACTAAATAAGATGTAGAATGGGGAGTCAGACTGACCCCGACGGTCACCCAAAGAGTGAACTTAGTACTGAGTGTTGCACTACATTTCAAACTCCATGTAGTTATGTGTGAATGTGTGTGTAATGATGCCCTAGGATGCCCTTGTGCAAGTTTCACAATGATAGCGGGCTAGATCTAGAATGTAGCAAATGTATAGAATGTGTGAGATGGAATAGAATAAACGTCCCCTCCTATGTTGTGTATATAGAGTGATGCAGCCCTTGTCCCTTATAGTGGATGTACTAGATGGATGATTTTATAATGCTCTTGTGCCTTTGAATGCAAGCTTAGGTGATAGTATGTAATGCTTAGTGTATTGGACCCTTATTTGAGAGCTATAATATATGTATATATATGATTCCCTTGTTTGATTTTCATAATTTCCAACTAAAAGGCCGACCCAAATGTATAAAAGATGCCCAATAAGTAAAAGATACCCAAACGAGTGAGAAAAGGCTAAAGAGGGTCAGGAGTGCCAAGAAGGGACATGAGCGTCTAGGTGTTTCTATCCTAAATGGGTGCTAGTGTTTGAGGCCATAAAAGATAAATCAGTCAAATACCGATAGGTTTGTAGGGTGTGCAAGGTTAATAAAAGTATAAGAAAAAAGCAAAAGGCCTAAAAGACATTGTCAATTACTAGTTTTCTTGCTTAGGAATCATGTATATATTAGTATGCTCTAGGACCTAGAAATGTACCCAAGTGCATAGATTTTGTGTCTACATTTTCCCCCACTTTATTTTGTTGAGTGAATACTCAATAACATAAAGTAGATAGAATATGCATACCTTATGATCATGTAGAGAAGAGTGTAGCCAATAGCATGCCGAGTGGACAAGTGAAGCATGAAGTGATCGTAATGTGAAGCGTGGAGACTAGGAAAGGGAAGTAGACCCTTAGGGTGAAGTGTATGCGTAGTAGCATGTTGTTGGAGCTTGTGCTTGTTGATGTGAGCTGCTTCTTGTTGTGTATTAAGGATAAACCTGCAAAAGAAGAGTGAGAAAGTAGTCAAAGTTTTGTATATGAAAAATCAGAGTAATGCATGTATAAATGAGTAAAAGTGTGCACCTGATGTATGAGAGTATGAGATAAAATTATCCTGAAAGTTGCTAAACCTGATATGATTGAGAGTATGAGATAGAAAGGTGATTTTTTTGGGTGATCTCATGCTGAGAGATTTTTTTTTGAATGCAATATCATGCCAAGAGCAAGAGGTTTTTGGGCGATCTCACGCCAAGAGTGATTTTTTTGGGTGATCTCATGCCAAGAGTGAATTTTTTTGGGAGATCTCATGCCAAGAGAAGAGTGTTGGGGAGAGAGGTCTAGTTTTTCTCTCCTTCCATGAAACTTCTCAATAAGCACCACTACATATGGTACATCCCTAATTTATTCTTTTTGTTCTAATTGTTTACAATTGTAACTGAAATATGATTGATAAACTAAATTTTGTAACTAGAGGCAAGTGCCTGCTATTGGAAAATTTATTTGAAACTGATGCAAATTATATTGAACTAAGAAATTGATTTTTTTCCCCTAGGACACTAGCACCCAGGGGGGACACAAGTGCCCACCACTACTGTCCAGGACTGGGCGCTAATGTTTGCCCTATGTTTTGGACCCAAGTCTGATTCTGAGCCAATCTGTAACTATGTTCCTGTGTCATTTTGTACTGTGTTGTGTTGTAATGAAACTCTTTGCTATTGTAGGGGTGATTTTTTCACCCAATAGATGCCCCCTTTGTTTGGGGTGCATGCAATGACTGTAGGAGAATGTGGTCCAAAGGAGAGGATGGGAAGCTGATATGCATATCTGAGTGTGGATACCTATAGGGGGTAGGGGATGTGCATGGTAGAAACCAAGGCACATGCAAACAAGATGGGCTAGTAACAAGTGTTAGTATAAAATTAGCTAGCATGCAATAGAAGACAATGTAATAAACAACTAGGAAGACAAGATGTAGCATGCAAAAAGGTTAGGTTTCATACATGAGGACATCACTCACAATGTCACAAGACAATCAGGGCCAAAGCGGCCATAAGCATACAATGATCAAACAAGACATAGGGCATATCCTGCAATATAATAGAAATAAGAAGTGATAGATAACCATGGTTGTATTGATCCTACAAGACAAATGCTACACATGAAGCACCCGTTAGCATGTTAGAAAGATAAATAGTATGTCAAAGTGTGTATTAAATCAATGAAAAGTAAGTGATAGTAATGAAAAATAGTAAGTACTGAAGTGATAGAACCTGTGATGTGTAGAGTATGATAGTAGAAAAAGTAGATGCCCCCAGGAGCCTTAGTGGGACTGGTAAAGAGATGTGTTGAGCATCATGCATCATGTATGAATCTGTGAAAGGTCCTGCATTCACCTCAAGATACCAAGTGAATGTGCATGTGTGTATAGAAAAATATAATGACATATTAAGAATCCATCTAGCATAGGAAAAAAGTGTAACATGTAAGTAGAATAAGCTAGACAAGAGTAAATGCAACCAAGATATGAAAAATGTTGTGCGAGTGTGATGGTGTGCTGCGATGTGTAAGATGTGAAGAGAGGATGAGCCACGTATTGTTCCCCCCAATGGATGTGTATGAGATGAGGTTCATTTAGAAATGCTCCCTCAACAGTCAAGAATGAAACATAAAACAAGAGTGTGTCATTGGGAAATGAGTGTTGTGTGTAATTGAGAGTAGATGTTTCCCCCCTAGAAAATATGTATCGTGAAGCACATGAACCATAGAACGTGAAATTTAGTAGTGATGTGAGATTCATGTAATCAATTGGATGCTCAACAAGGTTCGAAGTATGAACCATGACACTAGAGTACAGATCAGTAGATGATGTGAGATAAGAAGTGTTCCCTCAAATGTATTGTGAGTGTGCATTGAGTAATGAAAATATTGTGTGTGTAGAATGTAGATGCGAAAGCATGAAGTGTAGTAAGTAGATAGGGGTAGAAAAATGGTGATGGAAGGGGGGGATAAAGTGATGATGCCCCCCAAGTGTTTGTATATCAAGAGTTTCTGGAAAATAGATGTGATCATTGTGAACAAGAGACCATAGCCAGAATATGTATAGTGTGCACAAAAGGATGCATACTGTATATAGAAAAGTAAAATGGGTATATGAGTAGAAGGATCCATAAGTAAGCATGAATAGTAAAACATGTATGGAGTAGTATAGAGTATAGATAGATGTAACAAGGTGTGCTTCCATAGTGTAGATAAGATAAAGTGTTACCACTAGAAATATTGATGTGAATTGTAAAGCAAGAGTAATGTGTATATGATGTGTATGTGTAAGTATGGATATGACAACTGCTGGATCAGAACATGTGACTATGATGGGGGGGGAGTTCAATGCCCCCCAAGTGTGCAAGTGATGGATATCTATCTGATGATGGGAGAGATATCATTCCATGGTGGCAGAAGTGGCAATGTGTCAAAAGTAACGTTATTGGTGTCAGGAGGATCAAATTTTCTAAAGTAAGTTGTAGCATTGAGAACATATGGAATTTGCTTTTTGTGATGGTGAGTATGTGAAGTAGTGTAAACCTCAAGGAGGAGATGTGGTGGGAATAAAATGAGAAAGTGGAGGGAGATATCCAATGTCGCATCTGTGGATTGTGTGGGAATGGAAAGAGGTTCTTTGAATCCCTTTACATCTTTTCCTAATCCAGTGCCAGTGAAACCGTAACGAAGCATATACTGATACCTAGGACCATAATTTTTGAAATTAGGAGGAGGGGTGGCCGAAGTGGGGGCTTCATGTGAATGACCAATAATGTTGCAAAAGAAAAATAGGGAGGGATCTAGTAAGGCCTCATAAACCACATGCTGGTATAGGAATTTAATACGCACATGAAGGGTTGAAGGGACCACATGCATGACATGGATCCAAGGCCGTCTAAGAAGAATATTATAATTAATATTATTAGGCATTACATGGAATAGGACGGGAAAAGTGCATGGCCCAACAATAATGGGAAGTGTGATTGTACCTAAGACCTTTTTAGGAATATTGTCAAAGCCATGAATACAAATAGATGAGGGTGTTAAGGATGCTTCAGAAAGGAAAAGTTGCTGAAGGAATGGTAGATTAAAAATGTTAAGGCTGGAGCCATTATCAACTAAAGCTCATTTAACCCCTATGTTATTAATTTGAACTTAGATATAAAGGGGTAGATCATTATCTAAAACAACTTGAGAAGAATTTTTAGTAGATGTAAAAGTAATTTCTTCTTCGTTAAAAGAGAGTGATGTAGTAATCGTGTGGTAAACATATTTAGGAGAGGTGTTAGGATGCAGATAAGTATTAGACAAAAAATATTGAATTTTATTTTCTCATTAAGGATTGGCCTGCAAGAAGGCGAGGAGGGAGACACTCATGTTGGTATGGAAGGATCCAAGGGTATCTAGGGTTCAAGAAAGAAGGATGCAAAATAGGATCTGTGTTAAATGTGGGTATGGGGTTCACCAAATGATTTAATTATAAATTGAATTAAATATTAATTTCAGAGTAACTATTGTAACTAATGATATCAAGTAATATAATATAGTAATAGACACGGGTAACAATATACAATATGAAACCCTAAGAAAGAGAGAGAGAGGTAAGATGGCTTAGCTGATTTCTGAGTGATCTGAGAGATTATCTGAGGGGAACTACTGGAACATAATAGGAAGAGTGTCGTCAAGGCTCACTAGAAGTTCTAGAACCCACAAATGTGTAGGACATAAGCGCCCATGGGAGGACAAGAGTGCTTGGGTGCTAGTGACTGAATTTGGGTGCTAGTGTCCACCCAGATGCTCAGGTTCTGATATTTTCTGTGCAGGAGGAGCTTCTTTGTTAATCTCTTTTTTCACTCTGGTTTTGTTCCAATGTCATTATATGCATACATGTAACCTAAAAAATAGATACCTAGCTACACATACCCACAAACCACATCAAACCTAATAAATAAGATGTAGAATGGGGAGTCAGACTGACCCTGACAGTCACCCAAAGAGTGATCTTATGACGAGTGGGTGCACTACATCTTAGACTCCATGTAGTTCTGTGTGAATGTGTGTGTAATGATGCCCTAGGTTTCCCTTGTGCAAGTTGCACAATGATAGTGGGCTAGATATAGAATATAAAAAATGTATAGAATGTGTAAGATGGAATAAAATGAATATTCCCCTCCTATGTTGTGTATGTAGAGTGATACAACCCTTGTCCCTTGTATGGATGTGCTAGATGGATGCCTTGTAATGCTCTTGTGCCTTTGAATGCAAGATTAGGTGATAATAGATAATCTTAGTGCTTGGCCCCTTATTTGAGAGCTATAACTATGTATATATATGATTCCCTTGTTTGAATTTTGTAATTGACAACTCGAAGGCCGACCCAAAAGTGTAAAAGATGCCCAAGAAGTAAAAGAGACCCAAAAGAGTGAGAAAAGGATAGAGAGGGTCAAGAGAACCCAGAAGGGACATGAACACTTGGGTGCTTCTGTCCTAAATGGGTATTAGTGTTCAAGGCCATAAAATATAAATAAGTCAAATACCGACATGGCTGTAGGGTGTGTAAGGTCAATAAAAGTACAAGAGACAAAAGAAAGGGCCCAAAATAAATTGTTAATTACTAGTTTTCTTGCTTAGGAATCATGTGTGTGTGTGTGTTCTAGGACCTATAAATTTACCAAAGTGCATAGATTTTGTGTCTACACGTATTATGCAATATTTTTTGTGCAGGGGAAGGCTAAGAAAAAATATTTTGGAATAACATTTCCATCTTGCGTGATAAGTAAAATATCAACTCATGATCCATGGATATTACAAGATCCATCAAAATATAGGGTCGAAAAAGGTAGTGTATCAACATACAAGAGTTCTTCATCCAAAAATTAGAAATTAAGAGGTTTTGATCCTAGTAGAGGTGCAACAACAAGTTGATTTTACAAGAGCTTGTCCTTTGATTTATTTTTTACTAACAAACTCAATATCAAACTCACTAAGTAGAATGAACCAAATTGACATTATGCCTATGAGAATGGGTATAGATAGTAGATATTTTATGAGACATAATTTTACAATGAGTTTGGTGGTATGATTGAGAAAATAGTGGCATAGTTTGGGGAATGTGAAAGCTACTACTAAACATACCTTCTCAACGTGTGAATACTTTAGCTCATGATCAATAAGTGTTCTACTAAGATTGTATACTTTCTGCTCTTGTCCTTGATCATTATGTTGTTCTAGTAATGCTCCAATTGCATATTATGTAGTAGATGTGTAGAAAAACATTGGTTTATCTAATATTGGTGGCATGAGCACTGGTGGAATTGACATATATTTTTTTAATTTTGCAAAAGAATTATGACATTTCACTGAAACTAGACATCCTTTTTCAGTAATTGATTGAAGTGATGACATTTATCCACCAGTTATGAAATGAAAATTTTGATTTATTGGATCTTTCCTTGAAGACCTCTTAGTTTCCTAAAATTTTGGGGAGGAGGCATCTCCATGATTTCTTTGACCTTTGCAGGGTCTACTTTTATGCCTCCTCATGAAACAATAAATCCTAGTAATTTCCCTGATGTGACACCGAACACACATTTCTTTGGTTTAGGACTGAATTTATATTCATGAAAGCTTTCAAAGATGCACCTCAGTACTACCAGATGATTTACTCATGTTTTAGAATTTGGTAGGATGTTTTCTACATATTCATCCATGATATCATGTAGCATATCATTAAAGATGACTATCATCACTCTTTGATATATAGCACCTGTATTTTTAAGGCAAAAAGGCATGAACTTATAATAAAATGTTCCCCATAGTGTAATGAATGTAGTTTTATGTTGATCTTCTTAAAAAATATGAATCTGATTGTAGCCAGAAAATGCATCTATTAGGGAAAGCATTTCATGCCCTGTTGTTGAATCCACGATCATATTGAGGTTTAGTAAAGGAAAGTCATATTTTTGACAAGATTTATTTATGTCATGAAAATTTTAGATTCTAATTCCCAGAGTTTTCTTTGCCACATGCACTATGTTTGAAATCCACGTTGAACAATCTTTTGGTTGAACGAAGCCTACTTCCAAAAGTTTTTAAAGTTCATCTTTTACAAGTAATGAAACTTTGGGATGCATTTTTCTCAACTTTTGTTTGATAGGTTTTTCATCAAGATGTATCACAAGGTGGTGTACCACCATAGATAGATCTAATCTTGGAATATATTTTTAGGCCCATTTGAAAAGATATCAAAATTCCAAAAGGAGTGCTGTGAACTCTACTTTTCATTTATCTAAAATACTTGCACCAAGTTGTAAAATATTTGGGTGCTCATGTGTGCCGATGTTAATGTTTATTGTTTACTCCAGAAACATTTTAGTTGTGTCATGTTTTCACATAAATGTGCAACACGAAAATTTCTAATTTTCAAGCATGAAAACAAACCAAAGTGTCAGAATTTTTCAAAGTCATACCTTTCAAAGACACCCCCAGGTCATTCTATCCCATTTTCTAGTCCTATTTTGTTAGTATAATGATCCCTATGTGAATGTAAAATGTCCCCCTCTGTGATTTAGGAAAGTAAAATAAATCCCCCTTGGTGATTTAGGATCTTCTAGAGCATTCAAGCAATTTTGGGAAGGGCTACCATTAACCTTCCTAGGACTAATACACCACCCCCGGAGCAGATCAGAGGATAAAAAATAATTATGGAGGAGTATTCACGTGATAATAACATCAGGGAAATTATTTGGAAAGATTCATGAAGATTTAGAGGTGTTGGAACCAATTCACCAGAAGCAGGTTTTTGGGCCTAAACGAGCATGCATCGTGAACAGGGACCTTAACTTCAAAGTAAGATTATGGGAGTCACATGATGATTTTAAATCCCAAAAAAGTTTCAAAGGAAATAATTTTCAATGATCTCCATGGTGGAAAAAATAAGACTTCTTGAAACCTCATACATCGTTCTACGCACCTTATTCTTCTGGCACACAACAAACGATCCTGACAAAGAAGGGGAAATTTTAAGGGGTTAAAAGAAAAATTGGATCTAGGGACCATCACCAATGGATTTATTGGGTTTTTTTAGGTGTAATAATATAAAATATTTCCCAAAAATTCATTTGAGAGCCCAAGATATGGCCTCCACAAGTTGGTCCAAAGGTATGATTTCCCATACGTAACCAATTTTCAAGCTAGACACGTGAAAAATTGTGGTTAAGGTGGGATTTTATGTCCCCTATGTCCCTTTATAAAGGGAAAAAATGGATACAAAATTCCCCCTCCCCACGTTTAGTCTCTAGGTCACCAATATGACCATGAACTCACCTATTAAGCACCGTTGACCAGTTTGACCATGCCCTCACCTACCCCGCTTGCTCACCATGTGTCACCACAAGAATAAGGGGGAAGTTCATGTCCCATTTTTCCCTTTATAAAAGGGATGAAAGGGACATAAAATTCCACCTCTCCAAAGCATTTTGGCTGTTGGCATTTGAAACCATGTGGGACCACTAAGTTATACCCGCAATTGGTCAGGTTCAGCCCTTTTAAAAATTGACAGATGTTCATGCGCCCATCAAAAAAGCTACACCATCGAGCAGCTCAAGCACTCACGATATAAAGGGCGAATGTGGTTGGATTCTAGGTTTGATTCATATTTATTCAGTTTCGTGGACTTCAAGGTATAGTGAAATTCATCCCAAGTTCAATAAAGTGCTGGGTCCAGGTCAGAGCATCAAGTTATACCAACACTTGTGACGTGAAGCTAGCAACTAATGAGCCTGACAACTTTGAACACTGCCGAAAGCTATGCTGGAGCCTTCTCTAGGAAAATTAGCTCAATTTTTTCACAGTCTGACATCGCAATGGGCTAAGGTACCTCTGACACACTGACATCTGTGATGGACGTGGGGCTTCACAAAAATAATGGATTGAAATGAATTCACATGGGGATATAAGGGGTATTTTTTCAGAAAACACTGGCATTGTGAAGAACGTGGAGATTTCTCATATGGCTCACAATCTAGAGCACAAATTGAGATGAGATATTTTGCAGACTTCATAATTTTTTAAGTCCATCGTGATGTAATAAAAGTGAGCATGGAATGATGCCTTATTGGTCTATTGTTTCACAATGGTAAAAGATCCAGTATGTACACTTGTGAGGAACGTGGCATTCGTTTTATTTCCCGCTAATCCAGTAGTTTCATCGAAATAACATACTTGCACATAAAAGAAAAGAAAAGTGAAAGGAACCTAAAGCCCAATGACCTCATGATTCTATCCACTATCAAAGTTGAACTAACATATGACCTGAAAAGGAATATAGCAATGCACTCCATTGGTAGATGGCAATGCCATCGTAGCTTAATGCCCAAAGCCCTTGTCTACGTGTAAAATTTTCGTTCATGTATTTCCAAGCATTTTGGTAGGCAAATATTCAAATGGCCATATATTGTGGGATCTAGATCGCGGCGACAAGACAAATCTTACAAAATATGTATATCATGTCTCAAACTGAGTCTCCTCAGAGGCCCACTTTCCAAAAATAGTAATATTTCCTACAAAAGTTTTCTATTATTGTAGTTAGTGTTTAGTGGGAGAAGCAATGAGCGACAAAACATAGTTCAGACCAGAGATAATCATGAGGTCAAACTTAGATTAGCTCAGACCACCCAAATTGATGAAGTATGGGGCTCTTACCTTCTTTAGCTAACCAAATAGGACAGTTCGAGATATGAGTACCTGACTAAGAGTGCCCATGATGTTTTTCAAACTTAATACATGATTAATGATGGTTAAAGGCAATATAAAATCCATGATTACAGGGAAAGACAGATAACCTTTTCAAGATCATCAATAAAGGAAGAAATCACCACTTACTAAATATAGTAAGTCTCCCATCTAGGAACTTGCTAAAAATAGTAAGTCACATTCAAGGGGAAGTTTTGGAAAAATGAGATGTAGGGGGATAACCATTTGGGATCATCATAGGAATTTCTCATAGATCATTTAGAATCCATCTCAAGAGACCTCAAAAAATAACTTCATGGTTTGGGTTGCATGTGTATCATGTGTAAGGCGGAGGTTGAAATCATTGGAAAACATTTCATTCAACTTGGCAGGGTTAGTTTTGAGTTCCTATCTCTTCTGAGGGGATCTTCATGAGTCACATTTGTGGTCCTCGACATAACCATTCAGTAGTGTTTTTAAACACTCAATCTAAGGTGTCCATGAGCCATCTGAAGGAGATTATCGAGGTGCATAGAGTTCAAAGATTTAAATTTTCACTACATTAGAGCATTCCATCTACTAGGATCAATGAAATTCACCAAGAGTGCCATCTTCTTCTTTAGTTCTCTCTTCCCTCTTTTCTCTCTTTTTCTCTTTTATCTCACCATCCCCAAAATTTCTCTCTCGTCCATGTTATAATTCTTCTTTAGGGGTGTAATTTTTATATGTCCTTAATAAAATTCAAATGCAACTTTATATTTCTAATGTAAAAGTCACCTTTATGTTATAAAAGGGGAAATAATAATTTCCTAGGAAGTTGAAAAGTTTTAAGTTACGTGAGGACATATGAAAAGTCATTGGGAGGCATATGAAGAGTCACCTCTCTTCTTAAAAAAGAAAAATTCATCCCATTTTCAAAGGGTTGGTGATCGATTTTGTAAACTCAAGAGTGCATTGTACTTAGAGAGAACAAAGGAGATAGCCATTTTATTCCATTTCCCCCTTTCTATTTTCCTCCATTTTCCTATCATGTATGACTCTTGATTTTAAATGCTAATGAAGGAAGAAGTTTCTATTTTCCAAGGCATATGAATGTGTGCATCTTTGTATGCATGGTTTCCTCTAATTGATAGCTTTGAAATATTTTTGTTTTCTTCTCTTAAATGCATGTGTTGAAATTTCTAACTAGTGTGTGCAGAAATTTGATTTTCTACCCGCAACATTTGTTCTCCTATTTCTTTTCTCACTCCACTTTCTCACTCTCTAGACAAAGTATTCTCTAACAAACAATTTCTATCTTTGCTATAGGGTTAGTTGAGTGCCCTTGTTAGATCCCCAACCACAAGGCCACCAAGAAAATCCACTTTTTATGCGCATGAAAACACGAAAGATAAACCATTTAAGTAGGGGGAGTTTGATTCCCAAAACCCAAAAATTTGTCCACTCAAATTTTTTTCTAGGAAACAACTTTTAGCACCCACTGTGGGGTAGATTTAGTAGCATCTGCACCCAAAATATGACTGCAAGGTCTGAAGATCTAAAAAAATAAAATATCCAAAAAAAAGATTTCAACAGAAAAATCATTTCTAAAGGTGAATCCACCAAGGAACAAACCCCTATCACATTCATTTCCACATCACGATGAATAAATTTCCATATTAGAGTGAAGTACCAATGAGTGACAACAAAGAAGAAGATGAATATAGTTATCGAGAAATAAAGATTCTTGATCAACCATAGTTCCAAACTCATCCTTGCAAAAAGGATAATTCAAGAGTAGTAAAAGCGTCACCTACTTCAAGTAATAAATTGTAATCAGATAAAGGATGTTAGGTTGTGGAGCTTGTTTTCATTTGAGAAAGTGTTGAATACTATACACTAAGAGTACTGTATAATTTCCACAGTTATCTTGCTAGGGTTTGGGGCTGGGCCAGGATCCAGGGGCGTTAGCCCCCGGTAGCAGGGGTTTGGGGGTGCAACCCCTGAATTTTTTTTTGGCCTTAAAACGTGCTCGATATATCGGGAAACATGCTCTTCTCATATGGGTGAGTTTTTGAACCATAGGTTTATGGTACGGTTTTGGCCCATGGTTTTGATACCCATGGTTTTGTAAAACTGCTTAAGCAGTTGTCTATTTATATGGTTTTGTGCATATGGTAGGTATAATGTAACATTGCAGATGTGTTTTGAATTCAGGTGTGAATTCTGTAGACTTTGTTGAGTATAGCTCCAAACAGATTTGGGTATTGTATTGAGAGAGCGGTGGCTTGTAATAAAATATGAGCAAGTGATTCTTGTTGGATGTAGCCCAAATTGGGTGAACCACGTTAAATACTATCTCTTTGTGTTGTGTTATTTTATTCTACAATTTTATTTGAGATCTGTAATATTTTCTACATATTAGTTTCTACTGTTGTGATTATGTGAGGGATTATTCCACATATTTTATCCCTTATTTCCTAACAATTGGTATCAGAGCCTGGTTTGGTTTGCTGAAGTGTTGAATCGCAGGGAAAGTTTTATCTTGAGTGGGAGCTATGGTAGATGATGGAAGATCTAGGGTTGATAAATTCAACGGGCAGAATTTCAGTCTTTGGAAGATGTAGATGGAAGATTACCTTTATCAGAAGGATCTTTATATTCTACTGTCTGAGAAGGTGAACAAACCCTCGAGCATGACATATGTGGAATGGGATTTTCTGGATAGGAAGGCACTTGGGACAATCCGGCTGTGTCTTGCATCTTCGGTATTATTTAATGTTTCAAAGGAAAAGACTACAAAAGAACTGATGGATGCATTAGGGAAGTTGTATGAAAAACCCTCTGCCTCTAATAAGATATTTTTAATGAAAAATTTGTTTAATATGAAGATGTCTGAGAATGGTTTAGTAGCAGATCATTTAAATGATTTTAATATGGTTGTAAATATGCTAGCTTCAGTTACAATAGAATTTGATGAAGAAGTTAGGGATTTATTAGTTCTGTGCTCTTTACCTGAGAGTTGGAATAGCCTGGTAATGGCAGTAAGCAACTCGGTTCCAGCTAACTCAAAGTTGAAGTTTGAGGATGTTGTAGGGGTGATTCTAAGCGAGGAAATGTGAAGAAAAATCTCTAGGGAATCTTCTATTTCAGGGAATGCTTTGACAGTGGAAACTAGAGGGAGACAGAAGAATAGAGGAAGCCGTGGAAAATCAAAGGATCGGGAAAGGTCAAAATCCAAAAGCAAGATAGTATGCTGGCATTGTGGAAAGTCTGGGCATGCAAAGAAGGACTATTGGGAGCTTTGGGACAAGAAGAAACAACAGGAAGAAAACAAGGAGGAAAATGTGGCAATGGGTAATGTATGTCAGGATGCTTTGATTCTTTCTTTGCATAATATTACTGAATCTTGGGTTTTAGATTCAAGGGCTTCTTTCCATGCTACTCCACATAGGCATTATTTTGTTGATTATGTTCAAGGATATTTTGGGCATGTTTTTCTTGGTGATGATGAGCCTTGCAACATAGTTGGAAAAGGTTCTATTCAGGTTAAGATGTAGAATGGGAATACTTGGCTATTGAAGGATGTCAGACATGTGCCTACATTAAGATGAAATTTGATATCGGTAGGGCAGTTGGGAAGTGATGGTTGTACTGTGATATTTACAGCTGGACTCTTGGAAGGTTACCAAGGGTGCTCTTGTGGTGGCAAGAGGTAAGAAGGTTGGAACCTTGTATTTAACCACTATAGCACTAATGTTTGTAATCTTGTGGCTTCAGAAGTAGATACAACATTGTGGCACTATAGGCTCAGTCATATGAGCCATAAGGGCATGGAGATCATAAAGAAGGATTTTCCTAGATATACAGAAACAGGTTTGGAGTTCTGTGAGGACTGCATATATGGAAAACAGAAGCGAGTAAGGTTTCTCAAGGTTGGACCTACAAAGAAAGAGAGTAAGTTAGAGCTGGTGCACTTTGATGTGTGGGGGCCGACTCAGGTATCATCTCTTGGGGGTTCAAGTTATTATGTTACTTTTATTGATGATGCAACAAGGAAAGTTTGGGTTTATTGTATTAGAAACAAATCTGATGTATTTGAAACTTTTGTTAAATGGAAAGCCTTGGTAGAGAATGAAACAGGTCTTAAGCTAAAATGTCTCAGGTCAGATAATGGAGGGGAGTATTGCAACAATGAATTTGATGATTACTATTCTAAGAATGGAATCCATAGGCAAAAGATGGTTCTAGGAACTCCGCAACAGAATGGGGTGTCAGAAAGATGAACATAACAATAATGGAACGTGCTAGGAGCATGAGGTTACATGCAGGATTGCCTCTTTCTTTTTGGGTAGAAGTGGTGAGCACAACTGTGTACTTGATAAACAAAGGACCCTCAAGTGCCTTGGATGGAGGCATACCTGAGGAGGCTTGGTATGGTAAGAAAGTTGATTATTCATTTCTTAGAGTCTTTGGATGTGAGGTGTTTGTTCATATAGACAAGGATGATAGGACCAAGCTAGAGGCTAAATCAGAAAAAGTGTACTTTCATTGGTTATGGTGGTGATGACTTTGGATATAAATGTTGGAGTATTAAGGACAAGAAAATCATTTGATCTAGGGATGTGGTCTTTAATGAGAAAGTCATGTATAAGCAGCAGTTGCAGGAAAACAGGGAAGAATCCAAGAAAGAATATGCAGCGGTAGAGGATCTTCTGGATGGGAAAGTGACACATGAATCAGTTCAGGAACCTCCTCAACAGGAACCCCAAACTCCTATATTGAGGAGGTCTTCTAGGGTAAGAAGAGAACCTGAAAGTTTTTCTCTCCTTCTCTTTATTATTTATTACTCACTGATAGTGGAGAGCCAGAGAGATTTGATGAAGCAATGCAGGTAGATGCCAGTAAGAAGTGGGAGCAAGCCATGGATGAGGAGCATCAAGCTCTCATGGAGAACTAGACATGGGATTTGGTGAAGCTACCCGAAGGTAAAAGAGCATTACAGAACAAGTGGGTGTTTAGAGTCAAAGAGGAAGGAGGAAAGAAAAGATACAAGGCCCGGTTGGTGGTCAAGGGGTTTGCACAGAAAAAAAGGTATAGATTTTGATGAGATTTTTTCTCCTGTAGTAAAAATGACTTCTATTAGAACTGTTCTTGGAATAGTTGTAGTAGAAGACTTGCACTTAGAGCAGCTTGATGTAAAAAACTGCATTTCTTCATGGTGATTTGGAGGAGGAACTATATATGCAGCAACCAGAGGGCTATGAGGTCAAAGGTAAAGAGGAGATGGTGTGCAAACTGAAGAAGAGCTTGTATGGCTTGAAACAAGCTCCACGTCAATGGTATAAGAAATTTGATAACTTCATGATGGAGCAAGGTTATATTAGATGTCATTCTGACCATTGCATGTATACAAAGAAATTTGAGGATGGAAGTTATATTATCTTGTGTTTGTATGTGGATGACATGTTGGTTGCAGGTAAAAACATGCAGGAAATAAAAGTACTCAAGAAGTAGCTAAGTGAATCCTTTGCTATGAAGGATTTGGGGGTAGCCAAACAAATCCTTGGTATGAGGATATCTCAGGATAGGAAGGAATGGAAGCTGACTTTATCTCAGGAAGAGTACATTAAGAAGGTCTTGGAGAGGTTTAATATGCAGGATGCTAAACCGGTTGGGACTCCTTTGGCAAGCCATTTCAAGTTATCAAAGGAGCAGTGTCCCAAGACAGAGCAGGAGAGAAACCAGATGTCCAAGGTACCTTACTCATCAGTGGTTGGTAGTTTGATGTATGTCATGGTGTGCACCAGGCCTGATATTTCCCATGCAGTGGGAGCGGTGAGTAGATTTATGAGTGATCCAGGTAGAGATCACTGGCAGGCAGTAAAGTGGATCCTTCGGTATTTGAGAGGGACCATGGGGAAAGTTTTTTGGTACAGTGGATCAGACACCACTTTGTGTGGTTATGTAGATTCAGATATGGCTGGAGATGTAGACAGTATGAGGAGCATGACATGTTATGTTTACACTGTAGGTGGGACAACAGTGAGCTGGATTTCATGACTACAGAAGCTGGTGGCTTTGTCAACCACAGAGGCTGAGTATGTTGCTGCCACAGAGGCAAGCAAAGAAATGATTTGGTTACAAAAATTTCTTGAGGAGTTGGGGCATAAGCAGGAGGAAGGAAAGTTGCATAGTGATAGTCAGAGTGCTATACACCTAGCTAAGAACTCTACTTTCCACTCTAGGATGAAGCATATACAGTTAAGGTACCATTTCATCAAGACAACTTTGGAGGAAGAGAAGTTGAAGCTGGAGAAGATTCATACCAGTCAAAATCCTATAGACATGATGACCAAGGTGGTCACAAGGGAAAAACTGAAGTTGTGTTTTAGCTTTGGTTGGTCTTCACGGAAACTAGTGAAGGGTTGAGAAGCTTGCTCAGAGGAAAACTAGTCTCCAAGTGGGAGATTGTTAGGTTGTGGAGCCTGTTTTCATGTGAGAAAGTGTTGAAGACTGTACACTAAGAGTACTATACACTTTCCATAGTTGTCTCATCAGGTGTTCAGGGGGCATGCAGCCCTTTGAGAATTTGTTTTTTGGCCTTAAAACGTGCCTGATATATCGGGGAAACATGCTTTTCTCATATGGGAGGTATTTTGACCCATAGGTTTATGGGATGGTTTTGGCCCATGGTTTTGATACCCATGGTTTTGTAAAACTACTTAAGTAGTTGTCTACTTATATGGTTTTATGCATATGGTAGGTATAATGTAACATTGCAGATGTGTTTTGAATTCGGGTGTGAATTCTGTAGAGTTTTTTGAGCATAGCTCCAAACAGATATGGGTATTGTATTGAGAGAGTGGTGGTCTTGTAATAAAATATGAGCAAGTGATTCTTGGTGGAAGTAGCCTAAATTGGGTGAACCACGTTAAATACTGTCTCTTTGTGTTGTGTTATTTTATTCTACAATTTTATTTGAGATCTGTGATATTTTTTACATATTAGTTTTTACTGTTGCGATTCTGTGAGTGATTGTACCAATGAGTGACAACAAAGAAGAAGATGAAGATAGTTACCGAGAAATAAAGATTCTTGATCAACCATAGTTCTAGACTCATCCTTGCAAAAAGGATAATTCAAGAGCAGTAAAAGGGTCACCTACTTCAAGTAATAACCCGCAATCAGATATAGGAAAGAAATTAAAACTTTCTATTGAAGAAGAAAGCATGGAGCTGTTGGAAAATATTAAATGATAATTCAAGATAAGGTGTGAAGCTAAAGAATACGCCAAAGGTAATACCCTCACTTAAGCATAATTGAATGAAAATATTGGGGCCATGTCTTTCATCACCCTCCCTTGGGATGATTTCCTTGCATATAGGAATGATAAAATGGGAATATTAAAACTTGAATATATGGAAAGAATCAGAAGCACTATGCAAGGAAATTCCAGCCCCCAAATCTACCTCAAAATGCTAAAATATGCTAAAGCTTTGCAAGATATGTACGAGAAACTTGAAGCAACCCATAACAAGGAAGAAGAAGAGGATATTTCTCCTATAGAGGAAGATCCTAAAGATTGTTCATACTATAGAGTATTCATCCCTGAAAGGTTCTTGAATGCTGTTGAATAAAATCCTATCCTTGAGCCTTCCGATGAAGATAAAATCAACACCATGGAATATGATGACAGGAAGGATGATACATAATCACATGAAGAAGACTTTTGAAATTCCATGTAGCTCACTACAAAATCACTTCATGTTGTCAAGGATAAAGGGACCCGAGAATATCTTGATGATTATACACATTACGAGGTTTTTTTCCCAAGAAAATTCTTGGATGCTCCTAAAAAAGATCTCATCCTCAAACCCTCTATTGAAAATCAAGGAAACACCTTTGAAGATGGTGAAAAAGACATGGAGGTAGAACCGCCATTCACCAATTACTTATGGATTGATGCATAACCCATTATAAGAGTAATATATTTGATAGAGGAAGTTTGTTGTTGCATAATGGATGATAAAATGCCTTCTGAAGACTCCACCAATGATGAAGAGATTGAAAATGACTAGTTTGAAGTAAACATGAATAGTCCCCTTTCAAATTTTGATTTTTCATTTAATGACAAAAGGGACATGTGTAAATAAGTTAAAGAAATCCACCCGGAATCATGGACCAAAAATGATGAATTCAAGATTGTCATAGAGGATTTACCCTCCTATTTTGATCCTTCAAGTGATGTAGAGATGATGCATGAAGAAATGGAGAAAGTCAAAGAACCATATTATCTTCTCTATTCAATCGTGGATGATCTGATGGAAGAATCTCACTTCCTTCCTAAGGCCAAGGAGAATGAATAGTTTGAACACAATATATTCTCACCCAAGGAACAAAATGATCATTATGGTGAGTATGAAGTATTTCATTATCCATCTAAGAAAGAGGATTCAATAATGAAAGATTAGGATAATGTTGAAAGTTATTCCCACATTGTTGCTTCAACATGGTCCCATCAAGAGGATGATATGGATTTTGATCTTGAAAGAGTGCCATTCCCAGAAAGCATGGACCTCTTATCCTTGTTAGAAGGTTTCATGAATCAGGTGTGCCTGTGCTTATAAGAAAGTTAATCTTGGGCAACATGAAGCATGGAAGAGGCGAATGAGGATTTTTCAAATGAATCATGGGCACATACAGATAAGATTTTCAACCATCTCTTGGAAGAAAAATGTAGAATAATCTTTTAATAAAAATTAATATCAATCTATAGAAATTTGAGAATAACTATTTGTGGAAGACCTCTTGAAGACTATGGATGAGAATGAAGACCCTCAACTTATCCTTGAACTCATGACTCGGGATTTGGAGATGCAAGATAAGCGTGAGTCAAGTTGTGATCCTCTTTTTGATATACCAATGTTTGATACTGATATAGAACAAAGTGATGAGTTTGATGACTTTCCCAATGCCTTGGTTGAGGATGGGGAGTGTGAAGATATTTCTTTTTCCTCCACATTATATGAGGAAGGTCGCAAACACAAAATAAGGAAGGTCCTTGAATCTCCATTTGAATTCCTCAATATTGAGGATAACATATTTGTTATGGGGGATGATAACATGGAAAATATTGAGCTGATTTGCATTGAAGAAAGTTGTTCGGAACATGGTGAAAAATTGTAAGAGTGGATTAAAAACCAATTTTTTCCCACCACTTTGGAATGCTCCACCAATGAAAAACAAGAGTTTATATGGACAAATCCATTGAAGGGTGAAGAATGCTTATATGACCAAACAAAGAGTTAAAATTTTGTAAATGATATCAAGGTGGAATTCAAATAAATGGATATTGATAATAGTTGATGGGAGCAACGAAGTGACAATGTGTATGGATCTTGTCAAGAAATTCAAAATCAGATTGTGCTCACCATCCTCCAAGCTCTGATTTTTCTTGAACATGTTTTCCTGCTGCAATAATGTATTAAGGATGATGAAGACCTGTAGCTTAATGATTTGACCTCCATCTTCGAAATCAATTACATGAAGAAACAAAGTGGTATGTTTAGAAAGCAGTTGAATGTAAAGAAGACTAGTTTGTTCTCACCCCTTCAGGGTGTCTAGCTAAAGAAGGAGATGATTTCATGTTGTGACCCCAAGATGAAATAAATTTATGTAACAATGTCAATGCTTCCAATTATGAAAACACGAAGGATTGATTTTTCACAATTGCAGGACAACAAGAGATAGAGAAATCTTTAAGAGGCACGAGTTTCAAGAAGGTGACCAAGTTTTTGATGGATGCAAGAACATTCTTGATGTAATGTGAGTACGAAGATGGAGTCATGATCAATATTATTCTTCTCAAACCACACAAACCAATCATTAGAGCTTGGTTTGATCAAATAATAGTTTTTATGGTTCAAAGGTAAGACTTCATTCCACTATTCCATGATGTCATGTATTTTTCTCAACATGTTGCCGGGTATGTGTATATTCTTTTTCTACCTCTGTAGATATCCCTCCCCTTTTATATAATTTCCCTTTTCTGTTGTGTTTTTTTTTTCTTTTTCCGTTATGGTGTTTTTTTGTTTCATTTGAGTGTCTACGTGTGTGTGTGTGTGTGTGTGTGTGTGTGTGTGTGTGTGTGTGTGTGTGTGTGTGTGTGTGTGTGTGTTCTTCCTTTCAAGATATCTCCTGCGAGTTTTATATGACTCCTGTGAAGCCCAATGGATAAGGCACTAGTTGGCGTATTGTAAATTGAGATTCTGGGAGCTTTCATGCCATGTCTTTGCTGCACTCAGTTCATAACATGTCCCCAAGCTAGAGTGAGTTGTTTTTATGCAAATATGCAATAGGAAAATTTCCAATTTTCAAGCATGACAACAGACCAAAGTGTCAAAAATTTTCAAAGTCATACCTTGCAAAGACACCCCCAGGTTAGTCTATCCCAATCACCAGTCCTATGTTTTCAATCTAATTATCCCTAGGTGAATTTAAAATTTCCTTCTAGGTGATTTAGGAAAGTAAAATAAATCCCCCTACGTTATTTAGGATCGTTTGGAGCATTCAAGCATTTAAGTAGTTTTGGGAAGGGTTACCATAAGCCTTCCTAGGACTAGTGAACCACCTCTAGAGTGGATGATAGGAGAAAAAAAATTATGGAGGAGTATTCAAGTGCTAAGAACATCAGGGAAATTATTTTGAAAGATTTATGGAATATTTAAAGGTCTTGGAACCAATTCACAATAAGCGGGTTTTTGGGCCTGAACGAGCACACACTATGAATAGGGACCTGAGCTTCAAGGAAATATTCTGGGAGCCCCATGATGATTTGAAATACCAAAAAAGTGTTAAAGGAAATAATTTCCAATTCCCTCCATGGTGTAAAAAACAATACTTCTTGAAAGCTCGGACATCGTTCTAGGAAGCTTATTCTTTTGACACACAACAAACAATCCCAAGAAACAAGGTGAAATTTAGAGGGGTTACAAGAAAAATTGGATCTTAGGAATACCACCATTGGATTCAGTGGGTTTTTTTCAGGTAGAATCATATAAACTATCACCCTAAAATTCATTTGACAACCTGAGATATGGCCTCCGCAAGTTGGTCCCAAGGCATGATTTTCCATACTTAACCAATTTTCAAGCTGAACACGTGGAAACATGTGTTTAAGGTGGGATTTTATGTCCCCTTTTTCCATTTGTAAAGGTATTAAAGGGAAATAAAATTCCACCTCCCCCTATTTATCCTTTTGGTTTTCCATGTGACCACAAATTAGCCCACAGGTGCTCAAATTCAACCCCCTCACTTAAGTTGCTCAATGAATGAAAACACGCCACTTGTCGACACCAAGATAAGAGGTAATTTTATGTCCTTTCTTCACCTTTTAAAAAGGGATGAAAGGGACATAAAATTCCCCCCATCCCATCCTCTTCCATTTAAAGCTATTTATACAAACACATGGTCATTGTTTCATCATTTTACCCCACGCCTCCAAAAGCTTTCGAAACACTACTGAATTTTCTCTAGGAACAAAAACTATTTTTTTGCATTTGAATGACTCCTAAAAATCCTCCATGATATGAAAAAACAAAAAAACACAAAAATAATGGACTAAAATGAATAAAAATGGAGAAAAAATGAAGATTTTTGTAGAAAACCCTCGTAGTACAAAATGGAGAAATTCTCATATATCAAAATCTGAAGCACGGATTGAGATGAGATATTTTTTAGACTTCCTAATCTTTGAAGGCCATTATGATGAAATAAAATGGATATTGAATGATTCCCTATATTATTTTCTATGACAAAAACCCCATTTTGTGGCCTAACTCACAGTCGTCGAAATTCCCACTAATCCTGTAGTTAGATCGAGATAAACATTTGCACATATATCAAGTGAAAAACCTATCCCAATGGAGCCAATTTCATTGCTATCAAAGGTGAAAAAAAAACTTGCAAAAAATATTCGTGACTCCGTTAATGACTGCCATGGTATCTTCATGCCCGAAGCCCTTACTAGGTAAAAATTTATTTATTTATTTCCAAGCATTCTGGTGGGTGAAATCAAGTGAAACTCGGGAAATAAGATCACAAGGACAAGAAACAGAGGTCAAATTTCCAAAAATAGTTATCTCTCTTACATAGGTTTTATATTTTTGGTTAGTCTTAATCATAAGCAATGGCAACGAAGATAGTGCACACCGAAGATACTCACGAGGTCATAATGATTGTTTAGAGCAAAAAAAATTGAAAATGACCAATTACTAAAAATAGCAAGTTTTGTATATGGGTACCTACTTAAATAACAAGTCATTCCAAGAAGTGGTTGAGGAGAAGGAAATATACAAAGGAGTAAATAAAGAAGCTAGCCTCATCAAGATGATCCAGAAAGCTAGAAATCACCACGTACTAAATATAGTAAGTCTCCCATCTGGGCACTTGCTAAAAAAAGTAAGTCACATTCAAGGGGGAGTTTTGGAAAAGTGAGACATAGGGGGATGACCATTTGGGAGCGTTATAGCCATTTCTCAGAGATCATTTAGAATACATCTCAGGAGACCTCGACAATGTCTTTTGACACTCACTACATGGTTCAGGTTGCATGTGTATCATGTGTAAAATGGAGGTTGCAATCTTTGGTGAACATTTTATTCAACTTGGCAAGGTCAATTTTTAGTTCCTATCTCTCCTGAGGGGATCTTCATGAGTCACGTTCAAGGTCATCGACATAACCATTTAGTAGTATTTTTAAACACTCAATCCAAGGTGTCCGTGAGCTATCTAAAGAAGTTTTTTAGGGTGCAAAGAGTTCAAAGATTAATATTTTCACTACATTGGAGCATTCCATCTACAAGGATCAATGGAATTCACCATGAGAAACATATTATCTTTCAACTCTCTCTTCCCTCCTCTCTCTCTTTCTCTCTTCTCTCACTCTCCCCTAGCTTTCTCTCTCTTCCACGTTATAATTCTTTGTTAGGGGTGTACTTTTTATATGTCCTTAATAAAATTAAAAGGAAAATTAATATTTCTATTGTAAAAGTCACCTTTGTGTTATAAAAGGGAACTAATAGTTTCCTAGGAAGTTGAGAAGTTTTAAGTTTTGTGAGGACATATGAAAAGTCATTGGGGGGCATATGAAGAGTCATCTCTCTTCTTATAAAAGAAAAATTCCTCCCATTTTCAAAGGGTTGATGATCGATTTTGTAAACTCAAGAGTGCATTGTACTTAGAGAGAACAAAGGAGATAGCCATTTTATTGCATCCCCCCCCCTCTATTTTCCTCCATTTTCCTATCATGTATGACTATTGATTTTAAATGCTAATGAAGGAAGAAGTTTGTGTTTTCTAAGGCATATGAATGTGTGCATCTTTGTATGAATGGTTTCCTCTGGCCATTAGCTTTGAGATCTTGTTGTTTTGTTCTCTTAAATACATGTTTTGAACTTTCTATCTAGTGTCTACAAGAATATGATTTTCTACCTGCAACATTAGTTCTCCTATCTCTTTTCTCACTCCCCTTTCCCACTCTCTTGACAAATTCTTCTCTAGAAAGTAGTTTCTAGATTTTTCGTAGGGTTAGTGGACTGCCCCTATTGGATCCCCAGCCGTAAGGCCACCACAAAAATACACTTTTCACATACATCCAAATATGAAAGCTGCACCATTTAATTAGAGTAACTTCAATTCCCAGAGCATTGGCTAGAAACCCAAAATTTTTTCCACAAGGTCTGAAAATCGATTTTTTTTTTTCAAATATCCAAAAAAAAAAATTACATTTCAACAGAAAATCATTTTTGAAGGAGACTTCATCAAGGAATGAACCCCTGTTATGTTTGTTTCCGCATCACGGTGAAGAAATTTCTAGATTGGAGTGAAGTTCCAATGAGTGAAAATGAAGAAGAAGAGGAAGATAGTTGCTAATAAATCAGGATTCCTGATCAACCATGGTTTCAGAACCATCCTTGAAAAAAGGATAATTCAAGAGTAGTAAAAGGGTCTCCTACTTCAAGAAAGAACTTACAATCAGATAAAGGAAAGAAATCAAAACTTTCCGATGAAGAAGAAAGTAGGGAGTTGTTGGAAAATATTCAAAGAAAATACAAGATAAGGTGTGAAGCTCAAGAATATGCCAAAGGTTATACCCTCACTTATGCATAATTGAATAAAAATATTGGGACCATGTCTTTCATGAACCTCCCTTGGGATGATTTCCTTGCATATAGGAACGAAAAAATGGGAATATTAAAACTTGAGTAAATGGAAAGAATCATAAGCACTATGTAAGGAAATTCCAGCCCCCAAATATACCTTAAAATGCTGAAATATGCTGAAGCTTTGCAAGAGATGTACGAGTAACTTGAAGTAGCCCATCTCACGAAAGAATAACAGGAGATTTTTGCTATAGAGGAAGATCCCGAAGATCCTTCATACTATAGAGTATTCATCACTAAAAGGTTCTTGAATGTTACTGAATAAAATCCTATTCTTGAGCCTTCCAATGAAGATAAAATCAACACCATGGAAAATGATGAAAGGAAGGATGATATAGGATCATGTGAAGAAGGATTTTGAAATTCCACATAGATCATCATGGAATCACTTCACGTTGTTAAGGATGAAGGGACCCAGGAAGATCTTGATGATTATACACATTGGGAGGTTTTCATCCCTAGAAGATTCTTGGATTCTCCTAAAGAAGATCTCATCCTTGAACCCTTTGTTAAAAATCAATTAAACAACTTTGAAGTTGGTGAAAAAGACATGGAGGTAGAACCACCATTCACAAATTCTTTATGTTTCAAGGCACAACCCATTAAAAGAGTAATATATTTATTTGAGGAAGATTCTTGTTACATAATAGATGATTCAATGCTTTCTGAAGACTCCACCAATGATGAAGAGATTGAAAATGAACACTTTGAAGTAAGTATGAATAGTCCCCTTTCAGAATTTGATCTTTCAGTTAATGATGAAATGGACATGTGTAAAGAAGTGAAAGAAATCCACTCAACATCATTCTCCAAAAATGATGAATTCAAAATGGTCATGGATGATTTACCCTCGTATTTTGATCCTTAAAGTGTTGTAGAGATGATGCATGAAGAAATGGAGACAGTCAAAGAACCAGATTCTCTTCCCGATTGCATCATCACCCAAGGAGAATGAACAGTTTAAACACAATCTCTTCTCACCCAAGGAGCATAATGATCATTACAGTGAGTATGAAGTATTTCATTATCCATCTGAGAAAGAGGATTCAATAATGGAAGATTAGGATAACATTGAAAGTTCTTCCCACATTGCTGCTTCAACATGGTCATGCCAAGAGGATGATATGGATTTTGAGCTCCAAGGAGTGCCATTCCCACAAATCATGGAATTCTTCTCCTTGTTAGAAGATGTTGTGAGTCAAGTGTGCATGTTCTTTCAAGAAAGTGAATCTTGGGCAACACGAAGCATGGAAGAGGTGAACGAGGATGTTTCAAATGAATCATGGGCATGAATTGATTAGAGTTTCAACCATCTCTGGGAAGCACAATGTGGTGACTCTTTCAATAAAAATTAATATCAAACTATATAAATTTAAGAAAAACTATTTGTGTAAGACCTCTTAAAGGTTGTAGAATAGACTGAAGACCCTCAACTAAGCCTTGAAAACCTGACATGGGCTTTGGAGATGTAAGATAAGTGCGAGTCAAGTTGTTCTCATATTTTTGATATACCAATGTTTGATGTTGACACAAAACCAAGGGATGAGTTTGATGACTTCCCCAATGCCATGGTTGAGGAGGGGGAGTGTAAAGATATTTCTTTTTCTTCCACATTGTACAAGGAAGGTTGTAAATGATAAAGAAGGAAGCTCCTTGAATCTCCTTTTGAATTTCTCAATCTTAAAGATGACATATCTATTATGGGGGATGATAATAGGGAAAATATTGAGCTGATTTGCATTGAAGAAAGTTGTTAAGAACATGGTTAAAAACTACAAGAGTGTATTCAAAACCAATTTGTACCCACCACTTTAGGAATGTTCCACCAATGTAAAACAAGAGTTCATATGGAAAAATACACTAAAGGGTGAAGAATGCTTATATGACCAATTGAAGAGTTACATTTTTGTAAATGATACCAAGGTGGAATTAAAACAGATGGATATTGATAACAGTCTTTGGGAGCAACGAAGTGAGAATGTGCATGACTCTTTTCAAGAAATTCAAAATCTGATTGCACTCACCATCCTCCAAGCTCCGATCTATGTTGAACATGTTTTCCTTCTATAAAAATCTCTCAAGGATGATGGATACCTCTGGATCAGTGATTTGACCTCCATCTCCAAAAGCAATTTACATGAAGCAACCAAGTGGTATGTTTAGAAAGGAGGTTGAATGTGAAGAAGACCAATTTGTTCTCACCCCTTTAGGGTGTCTTACTAATGAAGGAGATGATTTCATGTTGCGACCCCAAGATGAAATAGATTTCTCTGATAAGGTCAATGATTCCAATTCTGAAAACATGGAGGAGTGGTTTTTCATGATCGATAGGGACAACAAGATAAATCTTGAAGAGGCAAGATTTTAAAAAATGTTACCAAGTTTTTTATGGATGCAAGAACATTATCGATGCAATGTGAGTACAAAGATGGAGTCATGATCAATATTCTTCTTCTCAAGCCATGCAAAGCCATCACTAGAGCATGGTTTGATCAAATAATAGTTTTTATGGTTCAAAGGCTAGACTTCAGTCTATTATTCCATGATGGCATGTATTTTTCTCAGCCCATTTCCGGGTATGTGTATATTATTTTCCCACCTCTATATATATACCTCCCCGTGTATATAATTTCCCTTTCATGTTGTGTGTTATTTTCCCTTCTCGTGTGTTTCCCTTCCATTGTGTGTGTGTGTGTGTGTGTGTGTGTGTGTGTGTGTGTGTGTGTGTGTGTGTGTGTGTGTGTGTGTGTGTGTGTGTGTGTGTGTGTGTGTGTGTGTGTGTGTGTGTGTGTGTGTGTGTGTGTGTGTGTTTGTGTGTTTTTCCTTTCAAGATATCTCTTGTGAGTTGTATTTTACTCCTCTAAAGTTCAATGGACAAGGCAATGGTCAGTGTATTGTAAATTGAGATTATGAGATTTCTCATGCCATGTCTTCCCTACGCTTAGTCCATAGCATGTCCCCAAGCTAGAGCCAATTGTTGTCATTTAAATGTGCAACAAGAAAAATTCCAATTTTTAATCATGACAACGGACCAAAGTGTTGAAAATTTTCACAGTCATACCTTCCAAAGACACCCCTAGGTTAGTCTATCCCAATCACAAGTCCTATCTGGTTAGTCTAATGATCGCTATGTGAATGTAAAATGTCCCCCTAGGTGATTTAGGAAAGTAAAATAAACCCCCCTAGGTGATATAAGATCATATGGAGCATTCAAGTAGTTTTGGGAAGGGCTACCATTAGCCTTCCTAGGACTAGTGCACCACCCATAGAGTAGATCAGAGGAGAAAAAATCATTGTGGAGGATTATTAAAGTGCTAGGAACATTAGGGAAATTATTTTTAAATATTTAAGGAATATTTAGAGGTGTTGGAACCAATTCACCAAAAGTGGGTTTTTGGGCCTGAACGAGCACACACCATGAATAGGGACCCAATATTCAAAGGAAGATTATGGCAGCCCCATGATGATTTTAAAGCCCAAAAAAGTTCAAAAGGAAATCATTTTCAATGCCCTCCATGGTGTAAAAAGTGATACTTATTGAAACCTCGTACATCGTTTTAGGCAGCTTATTCTTCTAGCGCACAACAAATGATCAAGAGAAATAAGGGGCCATTTGGAGGGGTTACAAAAAATATATATATTGGGACCATCAACATTGCATTTAGTGGGTTTTTTCAAGCAGAATCATATATAATATCACCCAAAATTCATTCGAGAGCCAGAGATATGGCCTCCGCAAGTTGGTCCCAAGGTATGATTTTCCATACTTAACCTATTTTCAAGCTGAACAGGTGACAACCTATGGTTAGGGAGGGATTTTATGTCACATTTGTCCCTTTGCAAAGGAATGAAAGGGACAAAAAATTCCTCCTCCCCACTTTTAGTCTCCAGGTCATCAATATGACTATGAACTCACCTATTAAGCACCGTTGACCAGTTTGACCATGCCCTCACCTACCCCACATGCTCGATATGTGTCACCACTAGAATAAGGGGGAAATTCATGTTCCGTTTTTCTCTTTAGAATAGGGATTAAAGGGACATAAAATTCCACCTCCCCCCATTTAGCCTTTTGGTTTTCCATGTGACCACAAATTAGCCCGCATGTGCTAAAATTCAGCCCCCCTCACTTAAGTTGCTTAACGAATGAAAAGATGCCACTTGTCAACACCAGGATAAGGGGGAATTTACATCCCATTTTCACCTTTAGAGAAGGGATGAAACAGACATAAAATTCCACCCATACCCTCCTCTTCCATTTCAAATCTATTTGTACTAACACTTGGTTATTTTTTCACCATTTCCCCCCCACGCCTCTGAATGCTGCTGAAACTCTACTGAATTTTCTCCAAGAAAAAACAATTTTTTTTGCATTTGAATGAATCTTGGAAATCTTCCATGATCTGAAAGCACAAAAAAATACAAAAATAATTTATTGAAATGAAGAAAAATGGTGAAAAAATGAGGATTTTTTCAGAAAACCCTCGTAGTGGAAAACAGAGAAAATTTTATATCTCACAATCCGGAGCACGTATTGAGATAAGATATTTTGTAGAATTCCTAATTTTTAAAGGCTATCATGATGCAAAAAATGAGAGATAAAATTATTCCTCGGATTATTTTCTATGACAAAACTCCATTTTGTGCCCTAGCTCACATTCGTCGAATTTCTCGATAATATGGTAGTTGGATCGAGCTAAAAATTTGCACATAGATTTCATGTGAAAAACCTATACCAATGGAGCCAATTCTATTGCTATCAGAGGTGAAAAAAAGTCCTGTAAAAAAGTTTCATTACTCCATTAATGGCTGCCATGGTAGCTCTGTGTCCAAAGCCCTTGTTAGGTAAAACTTTTGTTTTATATTTCCAAGCATTCTGGTAGGTGAAATCAAGCGAAATTCGGGGGATAAGATCATGATGACAAGCCAAATCTAAAAATATGTGTTCCATCGCAAAATAGCAATAGAGACCCACTTTCAAAAAATAGTAAAATTTCGTACACATGTTTTCTATTTTTCGTTAGTCTTCATCAGAAGCAGTGGCAGTGAAGATTTTGTGCACCAAAGATAATCATGAGATCAAAATGATTGTTTAGAGTAGAAAACAGTTAAAATGACCACTTACTAAAAATAGTAAGTTCCCTATATGGGTACCTACTAAAAATAGTAAGTCATTGCAATAAGAGGTCGAGGTGAAGGCAATATATAAAGGAGTAAATAAAGAAGCTAACCTCATCAAGATGATCAAGAAAGGAAAAAATCACCACTAACTAAATATAGTAAGTCTCCAATCTGGGCACTTGCTAAAAATAGTAAGTCACATTCAAGGGGCAATTTTGGAAAAATGAGACGTAGGGGGATAACCATTTGGGATTGTCATAGGCATTTCTCACAGATCATTTAGAATCCATCTCAAGAGACCTCAACCGTGTCTTTCAAAACAAAATTTATGGTTTGGGTTGCATGTGTATCATGTGTAAGGTGGAGGTTGCAATCATTGGTGAAAATTTTATTCAACTTGGTAGGGTCAGTTTTGAGTTCCTATCTCTTATGAGGGGATCTTTATGAGTCACATTCATGGTCCTTGACAGAAACATTTGTCATTGTTTTTAAACACTCAATCCAAGGTGTCCGTGAACCATTTGAAGGAGATTATTGGGGTGCAAAGAGTTCAAATATTTAGAGTTTCACTACATTGGATCATTCCATCTATAAGGATCAATGCAAATCACCAGGAGAGGCATCTTATTTTTCAACTCTCTCTTCCCTCCTCTCTCTCTTTTTCTCTCTTATCTCACCCTCCCCAAAATTTATCTCTCATCCATGTTATAATTATTTGTTAGGGGTGTACTTTTTATATGGCCTTGATAAAATTAAAAGGAAACTTTATATTTCTAATGTAAAAGTCACCTTTATGTTATACAAAGGAACTTAATAGTTTCTTAGGAAGTTGAAAAGTTTTAAGTTACGCGAGGACATATGAAAAGTCATTGGGGGGCATATGAAGAGCCACCTTTCTTCTTATAAAAGAAAAAGTACTCCCATTTTCAAATGGTTGGTGATTGATTTTGGTGACTCAAGAGTGCATTGTACTTAAAGAGAAAAAAGGAGATAACTATTTTCCTCCATTTCCCCCTCTCTATTTTCCTCCAATTTCCTATCATGTACAACTCTTGATTTTAAATGCTAATGAAGGAAGAAGTTTTTCTTTTCCAAGGCATATGAATGTGTGCATCTTTGTATGCATGGTTTCCTCTATCCAGTAGCTTTGAAATCTTGTTGTTTTCTTCTCTGAAATACATTTTTTGAACTTTATAACTAGTGTGTGCATGAATATGATTTTATACGAGAAAGAATAGTTCTCCTATCTCTTTTCTCACTCCCCTTTCCTTCTCTCCAGACAAAGTCTTCTCTAGCAAGTTATTTCTAGCTTTGCCATAGGGTTAGTGGAGTACCCATGCTGGATCCCCAGCCGCAAGGCCACTAGGAAAATCCACTTTTCATGTGCATGTAAACATGGAAGCTGCACCGTTTAAGTAGAGGGACTTCAATTCCTAGAGCGTTGGCAAGAAACCCATAAAATTTTCCACTTGACAAAGTTTCTAGCCAACTTGTCCCTTATTGAAAAGGATGATGTTGGTTGATGTAAATATTCAAATTTAGATGAGTGAGATTCCCCTCTCTAAATTTCCTTAGAAATGTTTTCACTAGGAGATATGTTCCTTTTATTTTTATTATTTTTCATTTTTTGATTTTATGTTTCTCAAATAGTACATCAGTGAGGTTTTCACTATGGGAGATTTTATTTTTCATTTTCATTTTTCATTTTCATTTTTTTGTGGATTGGGGTAATTCAATTCCTCACCAAAATATGAAGATACATCAAGGTCAATATTGAATCCCTTCCTGTGATCATAAAGGGGGACGAGATCCCGAGTCATGAGAAACTCTTCAATGACCTCATCATTTTGAAAGAGAGCCATGGAGACATGATTTAGTTGATCCTGACTGATAAGGGTAAGACATAAAAGCTTGAAGTCAATGGTATTGATGGAAATATTTTGAATAAAAATGTTTTTTATGCAAGGTTATCAAAGAGGCTATGTATGGAACATGTCTCATCATCAAAGTTAGTGTTCTCACCAGTAGTTGAGACATCAAGTAGTATTTGTGAATTTTAAAATGTACAAAACGAAGACCATAGTGATAAATATTTTTTTGTGCAATATATTAGATCAAGACGTCCTTGTTTGTTTTCCAAAGTCTTTTACCTTTCCATTATATATTTTTCATGATTTTGTACACATATAGCTAGCCTGAAGAACTTAGAATTTGTTCTTAGTCTAGATATCCAAACCTTTGCCACACAAACTTACCAAGATTATAGATAGGAGAAAATTTATATGGGGAGTGTTGGATTGGCCATAACTACATGGGGATAATGGTAGGTTGCTAACATGGAGGTAATTTTGGAGTTCATACTCTACAAGACCTTTGTCTATGATTTTCGACGTAGGTGATGTTGAAGAAGTGGACGGCTGAATTTTCATCAAAACCTCAGGGTCTATGTAGGTTTCATCAGTAAATGGGATGCAATGGGGAATTGATGATTTATTCATAGAAGGATAATGATTTTTGTGTGTATGTCTTACTTATAAAATTTTGCAATACTCAAAGGGTTTAACATCTGCATAAAACGTGAATTCTTTACCACCATACGAGAATTTCATGCATTGATGGTACATAGAAGGGATGAATTACATGACATGAATCCATGGATGAACTATGAGGATGTTATAAGATGTTTCTACATCTACAACATGACAAAATGTGTCCAATATTTAAGGTCTAATTTTTATCGCTAAGGATATGGTACCCATGGATTGCCTTTCGCTATTTTCATAACCACAAATGGTAATGATGTTAGTGTCTAGACTTTCCTTAGTGTAACCTAGATATATCAACAATTTCATGGAACATATATTCAATGTGGTTTTGTTATCTATAAGTATTAATTTGATCTTATGATGTGTGATGCATGATTCTACATATAAGGAATTAGTATTGGTAATATTGGGGTTCGAGAGGTCATGAGGAAAAAATGAAAAAAATGGATTATTAGATAATAGATTTGCAATTAAGGCTTAAAATTGTTGGGAGTCAATATCCTTAGGAACAAGTGCCTCAAAAAGTAAATAAGTAAGGATAATTTAGAGCGCGTGAGATGTCTTGAGTAATTCCATGATGGAAATCCTTTCGTTGGTCTTTTCAAATTGTTTGATTATATCATATGAATCATATGAAGACTTTATCTTTGAGGTTTGTGAATTTGCAGTGGACTTCAGATTGGATATTTGTTCTGTTTTGGATGTAAATAGTTGTTTAGCAATAGGTACCTAAAATTCTTTCTATCTCACTGTTACGACACAAGTAGGAGTGTTAAATTTGATAGTGGATATCATGTCTGACATATGATCTAATTAATTCTAATAATGAAATGATATAATCAAACTTGAAATTTTTTGATGTTTGATCCTTGTATTTTACATTATTTTTTTGTACCACTACCATGTTTAGGGAAGGGCTCTTGGAAGACCTTTAATTTCTCATCTGGTTTCATGTTATTATATTGTCCTTATATTTTTTTGTTTGCATTATCAGAGAAGCACCATGGATATGCTGGTTCAAAGAATGGACAGGTGAATGATGTGAGACATGAATTGTTCCAAGACAAAACAAAGTAAGCATACAAGACTAAAAATTACAAAAAAATAAGACATATAATTGCAATAACATATAAATACCTACAACTCAATACAATCAAATAAAATAATGAAAGATATGTATATACAGGAGGTGAATGTGTAACCTCCTCCTAAAATCATGACAATATCCACCTAGAATAGTGGTAACCAACACCTAGAACAGTGTAGTCAAGTGATAACCAACACCTAGAATAGTGTAGTCAAGTGGTAACCAACACCTAGAATAATGTAGTCAAGTCTACACCTAAGAAAACATATCCCATAAATGTAGGGAAATTCCAAGTGGGGTAGAATATCCTGAGTAGGATAATACAAATAAAGCAAGGAAAATAAATCCTACACTAACATCCCCCATAAACACAACTTAAGTGGGAAATGAAAAAATAAAGTGGGTATAAAAAAAAAGCATAATGAGGTACCCATGTATAATGTAATCTATCATAAGATAGAGTAAAAGGAGAAAACTCAATGGGGAAAACTCCCCCAAAAGGAGAGACATGAAGAAGTGAAGAGGATAGAAGGCACCCCCTAAAGATGATGAAGTTGTTGATGTAGACCACTCCCCAAGAAGATCTTATAGAAAAATGAACTTTCTCTCAGTGAAAGGTTTGGTGAAGATGTCAAAAACCTGATCTAAAGATTGACAGAATATCAAATTGATGACCTACTCAAGAATGAGCTCCTAAATGAAGTGCATGTGAATCTCAATGTGTTTAGTCCTCTAATGAAGGACCAAATTCCTTCCTATCTGGATGGTGCTTTGGTTGTCACAAAATATGATTGTAGACTGTCCGATCTAGATGTGAATGTTAGAAAGAATCCCCTAAAGCAAAATAACCTCAGTAGCTACATTAACAACTCCCATGTATTATTCCTTTATGGATGATAGAGCAATAAAATTCTTCTTCTTTCTCGAAAAATTGATAGGACCATAACCGAATGAAAAACTGTAACATGAAGTGGACTTACAAAAATCAATGTCGCCATCCCTATCTGAGTATGAGTAGCTGACCAAGTCAATGTCTGAACCAACCTTGTAGTGAATCCCATATTTGTGTGATCCCTAAATGGAGTGAAAAATCCTCTTAGTTTATTTCCAATGCAAGACATGGGGTTACTGCATGAACCTTGAAACAATACCAATGACATATGAGATATTAGGTCTCATGTGAGTCAAGTAAATAAGCCTTCCAACAAGTTTTTGATACAAAGTAGCATAAACCATGGGTGTGGCATAGTCATCTTCAATCTTGACTCCAAATAAGAATGGAGTCGGAGATGGCTTGCAGTCAGCCATGTGAAATTGAGCCAGAAGATCGAGAGAGTACTTGGGTTGTGCAAGTGAAATCTTTGAATAAGACTATATGATCTCAATACTAAGGAAGTAGTGCAGCAGACCCAAGTTAGTCATGGAAAATCTATCTTGAAGAGCTGTATTCAATGCTAAGATAGATGATGAAGTACTCCCATTGATCAAAAGGTCATCAATATAAAGTACCAATATCAATAATGAATCATCCCCCCACAATAGATATACATTGGGATCTGAATGACACTGAGTGAAACCAAAACATAGGAGGAAGGAATCCATCTTGGCATACCAAGCCCTAGGGGCCTGTTTGAGGCCATAAATGGATTTCCTAAGCCTGAAAACTAAGGATGAATCCTATAAAAACCCTACTGGATGCCCCATGTAGATATGCTGTTATAGGTCTTCATGAAGAAAATCACTCTTCACATCCATCTTGTGCACACTCCAACCATGTGCTGTGGCTAAAGTAAGTGTGAGTCTAATCGAAGTCATCTTGGCTATGGGTGCAAAGGTCTCTGAGTAGTCTATGCTGGCTACCTGTGAAAAACCCTTGGCTACCCATCGATCCTTTTATTTATCATTTGACTCATCTGCTGCAAATTTTGTCTGATATATCCATCGACATTGAACCATATTCCTTCCCTCAAGAAGTGAAGTCAAATCCTAAGTGTGATTACTGATTAAGGAATTATATTCCTCATGCATAACACTATCCCTCTCAAGTATTCCTGATGCCTATCGGAATTTATATATATATATATATATATATATATATATATATATATATATATGTTACTTAAGTATATAAGGCATGTGGCCTACTTTGATAGTCTACTTGAGTACGTTTGTCATCTTTTGGATCCCCTGCCCAAGTTCCTGCACTCTAAAGTATTTTCCTAGCCCAAAGAGGGCCTAAAGTGGTCGAGTCATGTGACGAATCATCATCCTCTAAATTATGGCTGAAATAAGATGAGGATGACTCCTCATTAATTTTCTTACTGTCAAAACTTTAATAAGTAGAAGATGCTACCTCAAGAACTTGCTGTGGATGATCTGAATCCTCAAACTACTCATAAAAACTGAGTGAAGACAAAGTAGATTGAGAAGAGTCAAGTAAAGAGTCAATGAGACTCTCCTGAAAAGTAACACTTCTCTTGATGAGAAACTCATGAGTAGTAGGATGGATAATTCTATCGCCCTTGACCCCCTTCGGATACCTAAAAAAGATGTAAGTTTTGGATTGAGGCTCCATTTCCTTGTATTTATTTTTTAGGAATGTGTACCATCTCTGGTGATATGAAGACTCTAAAGTTCTTAACTTTTGGTTTCTTGTTGTGCTAAGCTTCAAAGAGAGTTATACCTTTTAAACTCTTTCGGGGTACCCAATTTTGTATATAACATCCACAATTGATGGCTTCTTCCCCAAACTACGAAGTCAAAGATATAGAGTGGATCATATAGTTTGCCATATCTTTCAAGGACCTATTTTTGAATTCTACTATGTCATTCTACTGAGGAGTGTAAATAACTATCTACTATAGATCAATGCCCTATGTGGTGAAAAATTTCTCAAATTTGTTGCTAACACACTCCCCCCATTATCTGTTCAAAGAAATTTGATGCTTTTTCCAGATTGATTCTCAACAAGTTCCTTAAAGTCCTGAAAGTAATCAAACACTTAGATTTTTTCCTAAGGAAGTAAACCCATGTATATCGGGAAAATTCATCTATGAAGGTGAGAAGATATTTGGCCCTAGTGAAATAAGGATGGGGAAAATCCCCTGTGACATCACTTTGAATCAAATCTAAAGGTGATGAAGATCTCTAAGCTTTGCCCTTGTCAAATTTATCTTCAGGGTGTTTTCCAAGAGAAAAACCCTCGCAAAGTCCCTTTAAGAAGTGAACTATAGGAAATCTTGTAACCTAGTCATGCTGACTGAGCTGCTCAAGGTAACAATTGTTAAGATGGCCAAAATGATCATGCCATAATTTGCTAACTCCATTTGAATGTGTTAGCAATACAGTAGGGGAAACATATGGTAAAAAATGTGAGAAGATATATAAACTAGCATGGTGATCTACCCTTCCCATTGTTATATTAGTTTCGTTATACAACTCCCTGATCTGAACTGAATCTAGATCAAATAAGACTCTCATGCCCTTCCCTATATGAGTCATCTGATACATTGATAGGGGATTAGTTGAAAGTGAAGGTATAATGAGAACATTTTTGAATGTTCCACCTTTGACTTCAATAGACCCTCTCCCTAAAACTAACTAGAGTATCCTCACCCAAAGTGATGGAGGACATGTTACAGGGATCTAAGGGAAAAAAATCAACCTGTGATGAACCTATGTGGTGTGAAGCACTAGAGTTGATAACCCACGAAGTAGTAGATGAGGATGAAACTACAACTAGTGCCTTTCCCTTATGTTTCTCTTTATCTTTTTCCTTTACCTTATTAGATTATTGGGTTGATGAAGACTATTTGATAGATTCAAGGACCCCTATGTTCTTCTCAAGGAGATGACTAAGGTAGTCAATCTTCTTCATCATACATTTGTCCTCATCATGCCCAGTTTCTTGCAATAGGCACACTTAACCTTTTCCTTCTTAGGATTCCCATTTGAACTGGAGGTTTTAGTGATAGAATTAGAAGAGGTAGTGGATTTCTATTATTTCTTCTTTTCTAGATCCTTTCTCTTTTGCTTCTTTTGGTTGCTAGAGGATTTTTTTTCCCATTCCAAAAAATGAGGTCTTGAGGTTTGGATGACTTCAAGATACCCATTTGGATTAACTTGTCTTGCTCCATAGTCAAACCAGAAATAATGTCATATAAGGATGACATAGACCATGTGGCTCTGAGAGCCCTCTTGGTAGCATAAAATGTAGAAACAGAAATAGAGTAGTCAGGAGCTAGTTTGGAAAGCATTGAAAGAACTAGCTGTTCATCCTTATTTTCTGTTACACAATATTTTAAATGCAATCGTAAGGAATTGAGCTTGGTAAAAAAATCTTCCAAAGTGTCAAAGTTGCTAGGACCTAAGATGATAAGTTCTATTTCTATCTCATGACCCCTAATAGTGTCATTTTTCTAAATAAGGTTTTTAAGGTTTTCCACACCTTGTTGGGAGATTTGGCTAACTATATGTGAAATAGGAGTTTAGGAAACACTGAAAAAAAAATACCACAGGCTTCATCACACTTATTAAACCACTTAACTTTGTCTACAGCTTCACTAGGCTCAAGTTCTAACTGCATTATGATACAATACAACTTTGTTCTCCTAAGTGCAATGGTAATTTTTGATTTCTATTCATGGTAGCTAAAAGATGTAAGTGGGTTAATTGAACTTATATGCATTAGTGTAGAAAGAAAGGTAATGGTATTTGTTATAGAAAACAAAGAAATGTGCAAAAAATAAGAAGTTTCGAACAAGAGAGGAAACAAACTGCACACCCCCTTAAATCTATATCAAGATCCCCCCCACAGTTTTGGAACTTTATAACTTAGTGAATTTTACAAAATAAATAGGTCCTATGCTTTGGGAAATGAAAATATTTAACTTTTGCAAAAAAATGGCACTTGATATTGAGCTACCAATCAAAATTTTTACAATAATTATTTACCGTAAATAAGCTCTATTTTAAATAAATTTACAGTAAACTTTAAATGTAAATTTTTTCGCTAAAACATAGTTTTAGAAAAAGGAGGAGGGTTTTGATGAATCCAAGATAAGCACCTTTAATTCACATACATTGGCTGTGGCCGAAGGCTAAAAAATGCTAGGGGTTATAGGCTGTGGCCACATTGGATCAAAAATATCTTCACCGTAACTTTAAAATTTCCATAGATCTATGCATAGCAAACAACTCTTCTGTGCAACTTAAAATAGTAACTCAAGATGGATCTTCAATGGATGTATTGTCTGTTGGAAAATTTGTTATAGGTCTGAAAATGCCTCTTGATAAGGAAAAATGCCTTTTGCAAGTTTGTACATGCATGTAAAACACTACCACATGTGAAAATGCCCTTCATAGGTCTAAATATGCCTAGATCTAGATAAATCTTCTACGGATCCTACAACAATGATTTACGGCCTGCAAAAAAATAATCTCCAGAATTGTATATGCACTATACAGGAATTTAAACCTTAAAAGCCTACAAATAGGCTCTATACCCACAAAATAGGAAAAACCAAAACCAAATGACACCCAAATACTTATAAATAATGATATCAACTGAAAATAAATTTGTAGAATAATAACTAGACAAGCTAAGTACTAGTTTGGATTTGATACCATATCGAAGACGCACCAAAAATCTGCTGGTTCGAAGAATACACAAGTGAATGATGCGAGACATGAATTTTTCTAAGACAAAAAATCAAGCATACAAGACTACAACTTACAAAAATACAAGAGAGATAATTGCAATAAAAAAATAAATAACTCCAACTGAATATGATCAAATAGAATAATGCAAGAGATGTACATATAGAAGGTGAATGTGTAAGCTCCTCCTAGAATCATGGAAATATCCACCTAGAATAGCATAGTCAAGTGGTAACCAACACCTAGAATAGTGTAGTCAAGTGGTAACCAACACCTAGAATAGTGTAGCCAAGTGTACACCTAAGAAATCATATCCCATAAGTGTAGGGAAACTCCAAGTGAGGTGGAATATCATGAGTAGGATAATACAAATCAAGTGAGGAAAATAAATCCTACACTAACATGCATTATCAATTAGGTCTTGTATAAAGTGACGTAGTCTTAGACAATGATCTATAGGACGGCCATGCATATAATGGTAGTCACAATACTCATTTTATTTATAACACACGAGTTTAGGTTTCCCTTCTTCAAAAGGACACGTGAATGGGTATGTCACAATTTTAACGATTGCTAAATGATGGAGGAAATTTGAAATGATTTCTCCCAGAGGCATAAATTTTCATCCTCTTACCTCACATGGAGAAATTTATTTGTTAGAAAGGATTAGAGGTTGTTTAGATTTTTCAAATTTACTAGAATGTTGATGAGTTGGAATTTGTATATTTTGAATATGACGAGAATCAAAGATTCTGTAGTTTACAACATTTCAATTTCAGTTGAAAAATTTAGAATTTATCATGATTTTGATTGTTGTTTTGATTATTAGGTTGATCTTTTGAAAGTGTCTTGATTAGGCCCTTAACGATGAGATCCATCTCTATCTGTTGTCCTTTTCTATTACTTCTTTGAATTTTTTCAAACAATGCATTTGCATTCGAAAAGATAGTTATGAGTTTAAATTTGGAACAAATATACTAACTATTTTTTGGGTATAGAGCAAGGGAATTGGCTTGTGATTCCTCACCATTTTGAAGAAATGACATGAAAGTTTCATTATTCCTTTGATTTGTCTCACAAAGGTCCATCATTTTAATTTTAGAATCTAGATTGAATGAGAAATGTTTGAAAAAGTTCTCAAAAAGGTCTATAAACATTGTGATTGATCCCTTTGGAAGGTGTAAGAACCAGTTCAAAGCTTTCCATCCTAGGCTTTTAGGAGATATGTGAAAGAGAAATATTTCATTGTATGTCACTTATTAACATTCCATGAAAAATTATTCGATATGTTCTCTTGGATCATGTTTACCCTTGTATATATAAAATTTTGGTGTTTCAAAGGATTTAGGGAAATCTACATGCAAAATGTCCCTATCAAATGGGTAAAGACATAGTTCATCAAAATTAAATTTTTAAATACGCTTTTGAATTTCGATCAAGGTTTCTTTCATGCTCTTCCATTCTTGTGTGAATGGGGATTTTGCTTGAGGAATGTCCATGGTAATGTCATTTTCATGCATTGATTTACATTCTTCCTCTTTTTTAGGATTTTCATTGTTTATGAGTTGACACGTTAGCTCTTTAATCCTGGCTATCAATTCTTCTTTTGATGAATCAGATGCGGTAGTTGATTTTGAATTTTTATTACTAGAATCAAGTTTTTCTATTAATTATTTTAAGTATTCATGCCTGAAATATGATGGTAGATTTGCTCTCATTTCTAAGAGTTGAAGCAGATATTGATTTTTATTTTACATTATGAGGTGATCAATAACTTATTTTTTAGCTTCTGATAGTTTGGGTTATTCTCCAATGTCGTCATCTCCAAAAGTGTTATGACTAAAAGGGTTGAATCTTTCAGACTCCTCAAGGGCACTAGTGATTTTTATACGTGTAAACACCATTTTTTAGAGGTAAACACCTAAGTAAATAGTGATTTTGATATTTTGTAGAATCTTAGCCAATGTTTGAGCTAAAAAGATGGATAAGAGCGATTCTTCTAGCTTTGTTTGATAAAAACTTGACATTATCAAAATGTAAGTTTGAGATTGGCATTATCAGAAACAGTTCAAAAGTCCCCAATGATGATTCATGTCTTTTCCAAAGGTGTTAAATCCCATCTATCTATTTGTGTATATATTTATAGTTTAGGTTTCCTTATTTAGTTGTTTCCTAATTTTTTGATCAAATTGGATTTAGTTTTTCTTAATACATGAATAAAGTGAATATTCAATGTATAAGGTTTGGATGTTGGTTTGATTTGATTAATATGTGAATATTCAACGTATATGGTTTTGGATTTCATTCTTGATTCAATTGCTTATGAATTTCTTAACATTAAATAAAGTGAATATTAAATACATAAGGATCTTGATTGAGTTTGATTTAATTTGGTTAAATATGTGAATAAAGTGAATATTCAATGTATAAGGGGTTTGATAAAATTGGAAGTGTTTAAACAATGGATAAAGTGAATATCCAATGAAAAAGGCTTAAATTGTGTTTTTATTGGATTTTTCTTAAATATAGGATTTTTGGTAAAATCAAAAACTAAGGATAAAAATGGTTTGGTTTGATTTTGATAAGTTTTGTGGAAAATATAGGAATAGCTGGCCCTAGTTTGTTAAAATTCCTAGGGGTTTGGGATATTCTCTCACCAATAATGTCCAAATGAGTACATTCACCAAACAACTTCTGGTTACATACTTTACCCCTCAATCAATAAGAATGTGGCCGTTACCATGTTGGTTTTCCTCATGAGTGATACTAGTCAAGTGGGATGGGGAACTACCCATTTCATTGACCATTCCTCTCAATGTGCCAACTAATTTGTGTTCTTGTGGTACTGGTCATAATGAGTTTTAGGGATTATGCCCAAGTACTTCCCATAGTTAAGAAGACGTGCTTTTACCATTATCTGAACCTGAAATGAAAATGTTTTGTATTATTTTATTTTAAATGGAAATTTTTATTGTCTTTGAATAAGGAGACCTGCATACAAGGTGTTAGTAGTTTGTTACTTGATTAGGTGAGATGTTCGCAACGATGGGGTCCTGTACAAAACTGATTAGTAGTTTTCCTGTAAACATAATGTTAAAAGAAAAAAAATGATCATGGTCGTTTCTTACTCAAGATCACTCAAGAGCATGAGAGAAGAGCATACACGACATTTAATCGAAACAAAAATGAACGAAGATTACAAAATACTTACAATGTTAGTATTTTTTTAATAAATTAAACTATAGATCAAGACCTAAAATGCTTAGAAAATAACAGGAAATGAAACTAAAAATATTGGAAATAATGAGAAAATAAATAAAAAATACCAGAGAATGCTAGCGTACCTAGTGTGACACACACACACACACACAATTTTTAATGATGGTAACGCACTTTATGTAACACCAGCACAACCAAGAGAATGCAAATGCAACTAGAGTAATGCAAGTGCAAGTTTTGTGATGTAAACATAGGAAAAAACATGGTAGCATAGAAAACAATAGGGAAGTGAAAAATCAGGTTACAGTAGCACAATTTGGGTTATGATAGTACAAGTCAAGAAACAATAGTGCAAGTCAGGAAATGTAAACACAAGTCGGGAGATGCTAGCGCAAGTTAAGATATGTAATTGTAATTTAAAAATAGTAGCACATGTTTAAAAGTGCTAGTGTAGGTTCTATTACGTTAACACACTTTACGGGCTACATAGATGTAGGTTTGAAAATGGTAGTGTAGGGGACATGTAGTTACACAAATAAAATAATGAAATTCAGCCAAAAATGACTAGTATTTCGAGAACTGATCATAAGAGAGCTCACCAATGGAGCTGAAAATTTATCTGTATGCTATAAAAACTTCAAAAATTTTTATTACAAAGTTAAAATGAAAAAAAAACAAGCAAGAAAGTTATGGGTGTCCCACCAGGTGTGCCAAAATGTATACATTGAAAAATTAAAACAATGGAAGAAACAACCAAACTATGTAAAATTGATATTCCTTTGCATTCCCTTGCAACCTTAGGTGAGATGGATGAAGTATCGAATGAAGTACCACACTTGTTGAATATCCTTTGATGAATTGTTTATGGATGCTCCATAAATTAATTCCAAATAGAAGAAATATGTGCTACGAGCAATGAATGATCAAATGAGTAGCCTAACGGCGTATAAATTTTAATGGAAAATTGACAGATTAATGTTGGAAATGCCTTAAAATTCCAAGATATGATTTGCAAAGGGACGAGCCTCTTATTTATAGCTGAAGGAGAGGCCATGGATTGTGGATCAAGATTTGAATAAGTTACAGGTTAATGAATTCATTTTCTTGATTTAGCAAGTTGATTTGGTATGTGCAGTTGGTTGCTTTGAATACAAATTTAAGGGGAAATGAATTTGAATAGTTGGCTCTTGATTCTTGAATTCTTCAATTGTATGTGAAATTTAGCTTCCTCCTTTGTAGGGTTCTAGAACTTGAGTGGAGTGAGCTAGTTCAACTTGAGTGAGTTAGATAATGAAGTGGAGATGAGTGGAGGGCGAGTAGATAATTAGATTTTATTTTATTTAAATAGCTAATTAAATTAGCTAAGGAGTTCAGTGTATAATCCAAGAATAGATAATTTAATTTATTTAAATAACTAATTAAATTAATATCATATTATGCAATTAATATCAAGCTAATTTAATTATCTATTTAAATAAATTAAATGAGTTATCATATACACTTATATTAAATTAATTACATATTATGTAAATTTGAATACAATATTTTTTGTTGTCCTCGATTATTATCATGCACCAATGTTGAAGTCATGCTAAGGCCTAATTATGTCTTTATCATATATTATTTTCACATGTTCTCACACACCTATCTAGAGAGAGAACTACATAGGTCTAAGGCCTCTTTGAAGTAGTGTTATGAACTACATGGGTCTAAGACCCACATAACTAATCCAAGAAAAAACTAAAAAATCATGATGAAACTTCCTTTAAATCAAATTACTTGTCAAGGAATTTCCAATTGATTTTGAATGGGGTCAATTTGAAAATGTATACAAAAGTTATGGTGTTTTGAAGTTATGCTCTAACATGGAGAAAAAAAAACAAAATAGTTTACACAATGATGACATGACCAAATCAAGGCTTAACACATGGACAAATTGGGTATTGACACGTGGCAGATTGCAATTTGATAAATGGGTTTATTTGGTTTTGGCCTCCATTATTTGATGGTTGAGTGTGAGGCACACACTATTTGTCGGCTCACGGCCTATCAACTGGTGGGGTCATATTTTTGTATGGAGGGGGACCCTACCGCCAACTTCATATTCTATTGCAAGAATTTTGCATCAAACCACATTGAATGCCTCATCACAATATATGTGAGATAAATCCCAATAATTTTCTAAAGTCTAGCACTAAATATAAGGGATGAGAACTGAAGCCACCATGTGGCATCCGCCTAAGCTCACAACCAAATCCTATGCATTTCTACAAGGCAACACAACTACCAAGACCATTCAAGCATGGATGGTCCTCATGACCACTTAACATGGCAACAATGTTTTTATTACAAGCCTTCTTTATTCCATATCCCAAGCAATGTCGGATAAGACTATCCAACCCAATTTGAAAAAATAGTTTCAACACTATTTAAAACCCCCTATTATTTAAAATGTTCCCACATGAGGATTTTAGGATATAGTTTAATTCTTTGGGATAAAGCCAAAATAAGTTGAGAAGGATATTTTAAGTCTTTATTACACTACGAGGGATTTTTATTCCCATAAAAGACAATAAATAAGCATTGAAGCAATTTTGGGGGGAATTGAACTCTTCACATTTAGCCAAAAATATAAGCCCTTTAGCCATTGCACCATGGGATTTGAAACAATAAAAAATTGTTAGGAATAGTCCTCACATGTGGGTGTTTGTAGGGTAATATTACATAGAGTTATTGTTACGTATGTAACAATAATATTGGGTTAGTTATATTTGTTAGAATATCTATTGTAATATTATGTAAGTTGTTTAAACAACTTACATAATTAGGAGAATACTTTGTTCTCCTGTATGATATAGGCACTCTTATTTAGAGGAGTGGTTATAGGAGTTTGTATAGGACTCCTTATTTTTATGAGATTCATTCCTATATATTTTTAATGCTTATATTGTGAATATGTTGAATTGATTGATTAATCAAGCCTTCTGATCTTCTCAAATATGGGGGTTTCCCCACATTTGGTGTCAGAGCAGGTTTTCTAGGCCTCTCTGAGCATAGTTTTTCACCCACCCATTGTTTTTTTCAACATGACTCAATGAATGAGTAGTGCATACCACTTGCAAGTTTCATTTATTTGTTCATTCACCTTTCCTACATGCTACCAATGGTTAAATAGTGTGGACTACATGTGACCCTATTGGCATTCACCATCCACCCGCATCTCCTTTATCCTCCCATTCTTTCCATTTTATTCACAATTGTTTATCTCCATTTTGTTCATTGTTTGCATTCCAACAATTATATATATTGTTGGGATTTTAAAAAAAAAGGTGAAATAACAATTTACATATTTGTATAAGGAAATAGGAGAAAAGAAAAGAAAATCCATTCAAAAATGTAAATAAATTTCTAGAGGGCCATGGATGTGCATAAGGATTCGACATCACAATTTTTGCATTGCATCCAAGGGATTTATGTTGCAATTTTTTTTATTGAGGAACTTGATCTCTTCTCGGTTCATTATGAATCATGCATTTTAATATTCGTAGAGTTCCTTAACTATGTATTTTTGCATCCATTTGGTTTTGAGCGAGCTCTATTAGTCCTTTGTCAATATCAAGACTCAGGTCGCGATCTCCACCTCACATAGCGCAACATAGATCCTTGTTCTACGTATGCTTTCTAGCTCTCTCTTGCTTCACGATACTAGCACGGGCTCTTAATGAAGTTGATCTTTCCAAAAACAACATCAAACTTGACTTAGCAGAATTCAACTTGGCGGCATGGTGCTCACAACTAAGAGTTTCAATGTGAAGTGTATACTGCCCACCATTTTTACAAAGATTGCAAAATGTGGAAGGGTGTGAACAGTTTGACAAAATGCCTGAAAGAAATGCAAAATGTGGAAGGGTGTGAACAGTTTGACAAAATGCCTGAAAGAAATGTGATGTTATGGACTGCAATGTCTACGGGAGAAGGGTTATATTAATATTATTATTAAAAATGGGGGAAGAATAATATTTATTGTTTTCAAGATGTAAGAATTTTATTCTTAGAATAATGGAGTTATAATATATTTTTTAAATTTAAAAGGGGTTTTCTTGTAAAATGTAGATATTTTTTGGAAAATGGAGAAGATGTATTATATTCAAAATTATTGTAATTGGAGGAATTTTTGGTTATAACCAACATCCAAGAGGTATTTACATGGAGGGGGGGAAATTACGAAACAACTCACATGATGGATGTAACAACTGATGTTCCTCACCCCATGTTAGCACTAAGGGGGGAATGTTCGGAATAGTCCTTACATGTGGGTGTTTGTAAGATAATATTACATAGAGTTATTGTTACGTATGTAACAATAACATTAGGTTAGTTATATTTATTAGAATATCTATTGTAATATTATGTAAGTTGTTTTAAAAAATTACATAATTAGGAGAATAGTTTGTTCTCCCATAAAATATATGAACTCCCATTTAGAGGAGTAGTTATATGATTTTTTATAGGACTCCTTATTTTTAGGAGATCCATTCCTATATATTTAAAATGCTTATATTGTGAATATGTTGAATGGAGTTATTAATTGAGCCTTTGGCTCTTCTCTAATATGGGGGTTTCCCCAAAAAAATGGAGTCAGTTTTATTTGTGGACGATAGGTTTTACCCTTTGTAAAGGAGAAAAGAAAGTATGGTGGATTTTTATTGTAGGAAGAGTTATTGGGAGGTTATATCAATGCAACCAATGACTTCCTACAGGTAGGACACATGTTTTATTGCAGACTAGAGATTAATTTAATAGAAATAAATCTTAATTAGAGGGCTGAGATAAAATATATATAGCAATAACAAGAAAGATCAATCATGCAAGAAACAAACACGTATAAGCAATAGTGAAATAGGAGTGAATTATCTTGTATAAGGAGATTTGGGCTGTTCCCGGGCTAGAGACTAAGTGGAATAGGCTAGATATGGACTGGGTAAGTGTTTTTTGGGAAGATGGAATATGAAACCTGATGCAACCTAGAATTTACCAGAAAAAACCCAGGTGCGCTGGCACATCACTCATTCTAGAATGAGTGCACACCCAAAGTGCGCAAAGGTACCAGGACCCTCCCTAGAGTTGCTTGTGCAGGATATAAACATGATGAAGGGTTAATGCATTTAGATCCATAAATAATATAAACATTCTACAAAGCATATTCCAGATCTATATCTAAAGAGTAATGGACTCAAGCAATAGCCATATGAATTCTACCATGCAAACTCTAGTTATATTCATGTTTAACACCTTGAATCAGTCAATACACTCCATTATATTAAACATAATAAATACACAAAAGCTTCTTATAATATCTAGTATCATAACCTTATGCGGACATCATATCTGGCAACATAACTTCACAATAAATCATAACTAGTCCTCCTATACTACCCATATCACTACATATTTATAAGGGTGGGGACTTGCCCTTCACCACTTACATAATTCCCAAAATAGGTCGCATACTAAAAATAGCCATGTGCCTTTACAATAATAGACACACATGCAAGTGCACTAATAATAGATCTCTTCTGGTTAATTGGTAGCAATAATTCTATTATTAACTCGAACCCATGCAAAGCTCTTAGTAAATGCTCTTCCAAAAATATCCCTTGCGTGTCACGTAGGTCTTTATCCACTTTGTGTGCTTTGTACACTATCTCCAAAAATAGCCCATAATCCTGAAAATGGCTAAGTCCTGAATCTGTCATTGTATTTTGCATGCGTTTCCTTTCCTATTCTTCTACACCTTTGAACGTGCCCTATTCCCATGCATGAACCTTCTGTGTACCTTCTGCTAAGTATCATACTTTTTCTGCTCAACATTACCCCACACAAAACTACATTGCTTCCCCGAAAATGGTTTCCTCTTGATATCTTAAGAATAAAGTATAAGGAATGGAATGAATGTAAATTAAATAATTACTTGTATAAAGAATGAATTTTCACCCTGCAACATCCTCTATTTCAACTGGAAGAATTAACTCTAGATATTCCTCTTTGATTTCAGCCTCTAAGGTTTGCCAATCACTTAACGCAAGGATTCTACCATTTTCTAGAATATTTGATGCAATAGAGTCTAACTCCTCTTGTGAAATCTCTTCCTTCTCATTTTCCAATACTATAACAATGTTGGACATTGCAATCACCCTTCCTTCTAGAAGATCCATCTTTTGTGCTATAATCTTTCCAGTTTCATCTAACCTTTCTTTATGTGGTTCTTGGGATGTTGTAAGGGCCTCATGATTTTGTTTTACTAGCGCCAATCATTCCCTGTGCCCCAAAGTCTTATCCTTCATGGCCTTTAGGACTTCATTGTCTTCTACCATGGTCCTGATTCTTATTACTTCCTCTGGAGCTGCACATATATTCAATCCCTAGTATGCTTTCTTCAGCTCCTCCTACAAGATTTGGAGTAATGCTTCATAAGATGAAATATATGTAACCAATGAAGCCATTTCTATCTCTACTTCCTGATTAGGGTCCTTTGGCATTGGCATTCAAACCGGTCCATCCTAAAGCACTAAATCAACTAAGGTACACATAAAATGCATAGCCAAAGGGAACTTTTTGGGTACCTTAGACTCCAAGTACGGTCTTGCTTGTAGGACATGATCACCGATATCCTCTGCCATGGTGATGAGAACCCCATTCTTCTTTTTCTTTAGGTCCTTGTCTCCTTTCAGATGCGCTATTTCTACATCTTTAGCTTTGATATCTTCTCTTAGCACTTTAATAGTGACAACTTTATCCACATTCATGCGCACCACCTCTATAGATACCTTCACCAAGGCATTACTCACTTGTTCATCAGACATAGCCATGGGTTTGATGGTTATGTGTCTATAATGTGGTGCCTTTCTCATTCTTCTTGACAAAAAGGACTCTTCACATACATCAAAATCAGGCTCATCCATGTGTGTTTGCATGGACCATGAATTTTTTTTCCTTGTGCACGTGGTTACCATGTCAGGGTCCATCAACTCCCATCCATACAAGTCCTTAAGGCCCACTGTATTCTAGAATTGGGCACAAACAATTTTACCTATGTGTCCTCTTCATATCCCATGATCGGTGCAACATATTCCCCACTTTACCTCTTTGTTCTTGGCCCCTTAGGAACTTTAACACCAAGGTTTGGAGTTGGTTGGTCTATTTCTTGAGAAGTATCTTGTTCTGTTTCACATGCCTCCTTTACTCCTTATTCTTCATCATTCATTTCTTCATCCTTGGGTTCCTCCACATGCTTTGGTGGTACAGGAGTTCCAGGCATGCTCTCTGAAGACTCCTTCACCTCCTCATTCAGCTTTAGCTTCCTCCATCTCCTCTCAATTATCTCTTTCTATGGAGAGAGTCATGGTGATCTCTTGATAGACTGAGGATTTCCCGTGCCTTGTGTCCTTGTTCTTATGAACACCCTTTTGAAACAGTGCTCTCCTTAGAATGCTTCTAAGTCCTCTTCTTCTTCTTGTTCCTATGGTGGGGTACTTGCGCGCTCAATCTCCATTTTTTCTGTAGGCTGCCTCTAATCTCTATGTACAAAGCCACCACTATCTTCACTCCCTTCTTCCTCTTCATCCACCACTATGGTTTCTTCAGGTTGTGGGGTTAGCACATTCTCCACCGTATGCTTACCTTTTGGCGGCCATGGGAGCATAAAATCATTTTTTACAAACTTGTTACCCTCCAAATTACGATTAAGTTGAAGGTATACAAGTGCGGCTCCACTATCCCCAACAACCAAGCTTACAGGATTCATGTTTATAACATCTGATACGAGCCTTTCAATATATGCTATTTGACCTAGATATATATATATATGTTTTTCTTAAAGTGTGGTAGTCACAATATACCTTATCCACATTAAAATTCAGTTGATACGCATTAGTGAAATGGTGGACTGATGCCTAGAAGTAGCGTGTTGCAAAGGCATACGATAGTTTGCACCACGGGCTTCAAGTCCCATCCCTCATAGCAAATCGTACGATGCAAAAGTGCTGGTACACCGTGAATTGTATTTCCTTGCCCACCATTGACAATAGTTCCTTAGGAATACACCACTCCTCTTCAAATGCCGTGTGGAGCCTATTATACCACATCTCTTCCCTCTGTTTGAATGGCCCGCTCATTGAACCTTCACATAAATACTTCACAAAACTCTCCGTGAGGGACTTCTTCTCCAAGGGGTTTTCCCAAATCTTGTCTTTTGGCCCATCGGGCACTCTAATCTCCACAAATACTAGTGACAACAAGATAGTGCCAAAATTTATTATTTCACAGGTGTGTGCTTCCTTGATGATGATATCTGCAATGGAGCATGTTATGTTATAGAATACCCCCTATGAAATCTTCCTTGTGACATGGAGCTACATTGTATTCACCTGTGACCATTTCTCCTGATCATTCAACTTGGTCACCAGATGCGCAACTGCTTGTACCATTGGGTACATCTTCAGTTTATCAATGTCCATTCCACGTAGACCTTTTGTATACCCCAGTTACTTTTGTGTTTCCAAAATTGTTGACTTATCAATTAGGTCAGTGTCAAGTTCCATCCCTGTCCCCTTTAACCATGTTAGCATCGAGATCAATGCTGTTGTAATCCTTATCCTTCTTCCGATAAAATAGAAGAAGTCCTCATGGACTCTTCTCATTAGCCACTGGTAAAGAGGTTCATATTTTCCAAAGTATGGGAGCTAATACAACTGGTACACTCTTACTTGATTTAAAATTTTCTCCCCAATGTCATCATGTACCGAGATATCCTCTATCGTGCGCTTCTTGGTCTTTGTACTCAACAATGCGTCTAATTCCTTCTTATTATTAGAGGTGCGATGGTTATAATCACTCACCTTTATGCTACGTATGTGGGAATCCCACTATTTCCCAATTATCATGCCTTACAAATACTAAATCTTTGAGAAATTACTCTTGGGAGCAATATCAACTTCTACCTCCACTTTCTTCTTTCCTTTCACTTTTGCAGCAGGTGTTTTCTTTGGTGCCATCGTCAAATCTCAAGTTTCTATCTTCTGTAGTGAAAAAATCCAAAGCATAGCTTGAGTCTACATGCCCTATTTTGAAACCACATGCCTTAGATCTCTCAAAATGTGTCTTCTTCACTCAAACCCTTCACCAATGGGGACACAAACTTCTTCTGTGCACAAATCCACTCTCCACATCTGGTTTCAAACTCTTCGCACCTTAATACTCTTTGCTCAACTCGGTTGCACTTAGCTCATTCAAATTCTTATGATCACAATGGTTAAAATGAACTTACAACACATCCTTATATAAATTTTCAAAAATCTGGTAGATTTATTGCTCCTTCGCCTACCAACAATCCTCTCATTAATTGACCATTTTCACAATTTCCATGTGATACATCTTTGTGCCTCAACTATAACATTCTAGCATGCCTTCCTACCTTTTGGCTACATAATTCTCTCCAGTGTGCTTCCATGTCCCTAAGTACCTTGACACCGTGCCTTCTCTTAGTAGTCTCCATGGCCACTTCTTACCTTGCGTTCTACTATTCCTTTGTTTATCTCCCCATATGGTCCTTACTTGGAATCAATATTCTTTCTACCAAATCTCCAAACTTGAATAACACCTATACTAGTTTGTTCCTTTATGTGTACCCATTTTTCAATATTGACCCCACACAATGGTATGTGTAGTCTTCTGCACATAAAAATTCTTCAAACGGTAATTAGCTTCCAGTGCGCAAACACGCTTATTACACAAAACACCAACTAAATTGACAAAGCATAATGCCGAAGAAGGAAATACATTAAAGGAATACATAATTGAAAACCTAATATTAATTGTAATAATACCTTATTACAAACATCAAGAAGACTTATTTATAGTAGGGCTTCGACATACTCCTGTTGAAGTAACCAAGTAACTGTATTCCATCAAGTGCCTCTAATTGACATGATCCTGTTTCAATTTTGTAAGTGATAACATATGGTCATAACTAATGTAATTTAAGTTTTCTTAGATGGCACAAAAACTTAGAATCATAAAGAAGCACCATCTTTCCTATCTCAAGCTTTTTGTCCCCAATGTGCCTGTTATGCCATGCTTTCTACCTAGCCTTTTTGTGCTTCTGACTCCAACATGCTATTGATCATCGCTCATCCAGATTAATTAATTTTTCAATTCATTCTTCTAATTATTATTCATCAGCTAGACCTCCAACGCATGTAATACACAAAGAAGGTAACATGAATTCTATAGGAAGAACTTCTTCTGCGCCAAACACCAATTGAAAGGGCGTGTCCTTATTTAACCACTTGTATGTTGTTCTATACACCCAAAGAACGTCAGAAAATTTATCATCCCAATATTTTATTCTAATATCAAATTTTTTTGTCAATGTCTATCTTAAAATCTTGTTGAAATCCTCAGCACTCCAATTTTCTTGAGGATTATGTGGTGTAGTCTTATGGTGTGTAATTATGAAGTCATCCAATAATATCCTAATTGTTTCATTCAAAAACTGTGTGCCCCTATCACTTGTCAAACTCAATGAGCATCCATACCTTGTAATAATATTTTCCCATAGGAACCTTACTGCTATAGCTGCTGTACAATCCTTTATAGGTGATGCTTCTACCCACCTTGTCAGATAATCTGTGCAAGTGATGATATAACGTGATCTAGTCATACATGCAGCTGGCAAAATAGGACCCACAAAATCTATAGCCTATTTCTCTAATGGTTCTGCATTAGGAATAGGTCTTAAAGGCATTGAATCTCTTTATCTTGGTTTTCCAAGGCATTGACAGTGATCAAAGGCCTTACAATATGCCTTACAATCCTTATACACGGTATCCCACCATAATACAACAAGTAGAATCTTACACGCAGTGGCGTCACCTACATAGTTCTCACTTCCAATACCACCATGAACCTCTTCCGTGATATATGTGTGCTCATGTTCCAGTAAACATCGGTGCAATACTTCATCTTGGCCTAACTTATACAGGTCACTGCTAATCAATATAAATAGTACCACACGAATGGAAAGTTGTTTCTTCTCTAAGGATTTCATCCCTTTTGGCGCCTATACGTAGAAAGAAAAATACATCCTCTAATTCCGATGGTGCATGTTATAACTAGTATAACTATGCATCGAGCGTGATATCTTCAATTGCCTACGTGTCTTCTCCCGACTATATTATGGATAAATGGTCTGGTCCAGAATTACTTTTCCCTGGTTTTACCACAAATGTAAAATCAAATTCTTAGAATAAGAGTACCCATCAACATATGCGCCCCTATAAAATAGTATTTCTTACTAAATAATTCAATTCCATGTGATCGGTATAGAATAAAAATGGTGTTTCTAGCAGGTACTATCTGAATTTATGTAGTGCATAGATCATTGATAAAGCTTCACGATCTGTAGTTGTATAACTCTACTCTACATGAGTCAAATTTCTACTAGCAAAATAGATAGGATGATCTATAATACCTTCTCTAGGATGAGCCAACACCACTCTAATGGCCATGCCAGAAGTGTCCATGTGTACATGAAACAATTGGTCCCATGAGAGAAAGTAGAGAATCGACACTGTAGGAAGTTTCTCCTTCAATGTCTCAAATGTGCGCTGCCGCGGCTCCCCCCAGTAAAATATCCCTTTTCCTTATTGTAAATCCTCCAAGGGTGTGACAACCTTAGCATACCCTTTAATAAATTTTATATAATACCTAGTATGACCTAAGAATCTGCACACCTCACTTTGACTGGTAGGATCTTCCAGGCCGATAATGACTGCAACCTTAGCTGTATCAACCAACAAACCTTCCTTATAGATGATGTTCCCTAACAATGTACCAAATGGTGTAGCAAATACACATTTCTTGATGTTCAAAGAGATTCTTAACTGTCAACATATTTCAAACATTAAGTGTAAATTGTCACAATGATCCTTAATAAGTCCATACACCATCCAATCATCTAAATAAACCTGCAAAAATTTGTGAATAAAATCCTTGAATGCTTGGAAAACCATGCACAAAAATAAAATAGGTGCATAAATTTAAGACCAAAAGGCATCACAGTATAGGAAAAACTTATCCATTCAGTGGTAAAAGTAGTCTTTTCCTGATCCTCCTGTGCAATCCTAACCTGATGATACCCAAATAATCCATCTGTAAAGGAATAGATCTCGTTTCCTGCAATGTCTTCTAATATTTCCTCTGTGAATGGCATAGGAAAATGATGAGTCACACATGCAAAATTCAACTCCTCATAGTCCATAGAGATCCTAATCTAACCATCTTTCTTTATACTGATCACCACTGGGCTAACCCATTCTGATTCGTCCAGGGGCTTGATGATTCCAGACTTCAACATTTTGTCAATTTCTTCCTTGACCTTTTTGTAAAAGTTGGGGTTCATCCTATAGGGTCTCTTCCTGACCAAGCATGCACCTTCCTTGACATTTATCTTCATTTCTCCTCATGATTCATACATGCCTTATAATTCATGGTATCCCCTACGAAGTAAGTCTCGAAAAACTCATAGTAACTCAATGATTTTTGCTATTTAGGTTTAATGGTTAACAAAAATTAAATAATTCAAATGGAAAACCTACTTTTAAATGGATCATTTTACATTATTTGGGTTAATGGCCAATTAATGTTGAGGAAATCACAATATTAACCATATATGCCACATGCCAATAGAGTTCAGTTTGTTAGAGAACCAATACAATCTAATAAAGTACTTTGTCTTGTTTTGCATCATCTTGCGCAATATAATAACATAATTGTATTGTGTAGGAGAATCATTGTCAATATTATCATGAAAAAAAACACCATGGTCAGTGTTAATGTTATCATCTATAAATTATATAGTGATTATATAAGTATTCCATACTTAGACTCTAATTCCAATGATATGTGGTGCAATTAATGGCAAAATATTAAATTATTATATTATCCTGAACAAAAATATCCTTAGAATCTACCTAGGTTCATTTTAAAGCTTTCAAAAGTAAAGGATTATTGAATATGATAGATTTTCTTGTTTCTTTAAAGATTAATGTATGCAAAGTGATGAGTCCTTGTTTATCTCTTATCTAATGGCCCATTGACTAGTGTGTTAAAAGCCTTTGGGGTTTCTTTAGAGATTCTTACCCCATGTTCATGGCTTTTGCAACTTTTTATTGAACACATTTCACATGCCTGGTTGGACACTTAGTCCATCCTCCTTTAATGGAGTCATTTTGAAGCTTTTATTTTAGTTTCTAACTTTTTGCATGTTTTTGTAGGGTTAAATATTTTCCTTGGGCTTTTTAGCTAGGTTTTATGTAGTTAACCTTCATTTTCACGCATCTTTGTTAAGTTTATGTTAGAGATTACATTTAATGGTTAAATTATAACTTGTTGACACTTTTAGAATTTCATTTGCTGTGTTTTTTGGTGGTTTTTTCAGGCAGGCACGCATACATGTTTCTACCAGTGCACGCACCTAGTAACTGTCATTTTTTAGCAAAGGAGCATAGGCATCCAAATCAATGCACATGTACTTGATAGCAGGTGCAAACACCCAAAAAGTGGCGGACATACCCTTCTACTAGCACAGACACCCTATAACCTGTCATTTTCAATAGGTGCGTAGGCACCCAAACCCATGCGCAAGCACCCTATGTGTTCTTGGCCCTCTATCAAATTTTTTTTCCAAGCGTGCACATGCCTAAACTATGGTGAATGTACCATTTTTCTAGTGCAAGAACCCCTCTTCTAGTGCACACATGTTGTCATAGATTTTACCAATTTTTTGCTTCAGTAGCATAGACACCTATTTTATAGCGCATGCAAACTTATGCTAGCGTAGGTATCTCTCGGGTAGCGCAAGAATTTTGTAGATCCACTAAGTTTACATAGAGGGGAGTAGGAACCTTAACCCATGCAAAAATGCCAAAATAGGCATGCCTACACCTTGAAGGGTGCACATGTGTCTCTGTTTGATCTGGATTTGTTCATATAATTTTTGGTGCTCCTAGTTTAGGTCATATCTTTTGACCAGATGACCCATTTCTAGAGTTTGAATAGGCATCAGAAAGAGCACGAAGTGAAATTTGCAAGGGAAGTTATAAAATTAATATATTTTTGGTATCATTAGTTATATTATAAAACTCCCAAAGTGCCTCAGAGACCTCCAAAAATGTAAAATACTAAAAACCGTTGAAAAATTGCTAAAAATAGATTTATGGAATTTTCTAATATTCTTGGTTTTCTAACTTTCTTGTAGGGTTTTGACAGTGGTTTACAGGTTTTTCCTCCATCATTTTTTTCATACTAACTTAGTTAAAGTGTTTGCATCTTTATTTGTGAAATTTTAAAATGCATATGCTCTTACCTTGTGCCTTTCTAGGTGATCTTAGGAATCAAAAAAATTTCACTACTTTCTTCATACTTGCAAAAGGATTCAATTAGCTCTGAAAGTTGGTTAAAAGGAACTTATTTTCACAATCTACTTAAGTATTTTTCATTTCTTACAAAATTTATGCTCTTTCCTTGCATCTTAGGATGATCAGGGAAATCAAAAGCAACATCTTATCTCCTTTATATGACGTATTGTAAAACTACTAATCTTGGAATATAGGACCAAAAACGCTTGTCCAAGAAAGGAGGATTCAAAACATAAACCTTCTAATAAACATGTTTTTATAAAAGTTGCCAAATGGTGTACTACTTAAAACCATATTAAGTCAAGTAAGATAAAAAACAAACCACTTCGCATCACACTATATTTTAGGTTTCAGAAAAGGGCACATCCCTATCCACTCAATAGGAACATAACCCCTTTAGCATAACTCCTTAAGCTACAACAATGGGGGTGGTTCCAGGAACCCTAATGTAATCCACTGCTATGTAAGCTCATGGATGAAACATGAAGCACTCCACTTACACACTTGATTAGATTTCACATTGTAAGTTAGAGTAAAATTTATCCATATCGTGACCCCAGTGAGAATACGCATGAATGCACTATTTTCTCATCATATTTGAAGGGGGTAAAGTAAAGCCGAGATACTCCAAAATTCTTCATTGTGCCTCTTTGGGTAAATCGAGCTCGCTCCTAGAAAACTGTGATGCCTAGTTGAGAGATCTTATTAAGGAAGCCATTCTATCTTGGATCCCACTTTTCTTGTCCGTTGTCGCAACAAGCCATCACAAAGTGACAAATAACTTTGAGTTTGAACCTTGTTTCTCGAGCAAGGCAAAGAGCCCATGTAAGTTAGAACTAATCTTCTTTCATCACAAAATTACACAATGTCCCACTTAGCTTGATTTTATTCTCACCTTCGGACACAATGAAACTCTACCCAAGTGGCACTTAGTTTATTTTCACCTTTTGATCTATACCCTTGCATTCTCGACACTCATTTTTGGGGTGAGAAGGAGGCATACCTCATAAGTCTTATCAAAGATGATATTTACCACTTTTCTGTTTACACCCATCCATGTTTTTGGCTGGGTAGTTAAATGTCTAAAGTACGTAAGTACATTTTCGTATCTTTGATAGTCCTTTGATCTTGATTTCAAGGTCCTCTTCACTATTGCGATTTCATTTCATCATTTATCTCTTCTTAAGTTGATAGTTTTTCTCACATTTTTGTCACATGATTTTGCTACTTACGTCGTGTTTTCAATTTCTTGAGAACTGGATATAAGTCCCTTTATTGCACAATTACGTTGCTCGCGCAACTAAAAACTTCTTGCTATACTCATACTTAGTTTCAGTTCCAACATCAATTAATTATTTTTTAGAGTGTCAATATTGCCTTATATATACTGAAATGACATCATCTTGATTCTAACACCTTTCTTGCTCAGTTAATGAATCATGATAATGTTGTTATGCTATATATATTTGTAACTTAATTTTTTTAGAAAAATTAGATTTCATTGGCATTTAAACTAGTTTTAGTATACCTTGTTGATAGATTGTTGTTACCAAAATATTGTTCATAGTGTGAACACTTAGGAGTGGTTTGGGTTATTTGGTAGTAATAGTTTTTAATATTTATAAAATAATATATGAGTGTGCACAATTAGTTGTCATGCAAAACTCATAGAGATAGGAAGGTGTGGGAATATCTTGGGATTGAGAGTAAGACTAGGGAATAAAGGAGAGATATGGGGATAAAATGATAAGACTTGACTCCATGATTTTAGGAGCAAGAAATTGTATAAAATGCCCTCTCATATTCAATATAAATTTCCATTCTATTTACATTTGGTTTCTATCTTCTGTAGTTTTCATTTCACGTGTTGATTTTAATTAATTATTGCTTAATTTATTTATGCAAATCTAGAGATTTATCATCATGGTATCCACTTAGGTTACATAATATTTTTGAGAATCCAAATTTTTAGGAATGAATGAATGCATCCTCTAAGGATACATATAAATCCAGAGTTATAAAGCTTCCAAATCCATTGATTCTGATCAAATGAATGAATCAATCCAACTAGCTAATTCATTTTTTCTCAATAAACCTGAGATTCAATATTTTCTGATTTAACAAACCCTTTTTGAATTTGATTTTGTATTATGGGAAACAATTATGTCAATCATCCACAAAAATATTTAAATTTTAGAGTAATCGTAGAAACAATTCCATGACATTTCTAATTATTTTGTAAAAAAATAGTGAGTGAAATTAGCAATAAAAATCTATATGCTTTACTTTTTAGGAAAAATAAAACTAGTTACAAAACCTAAAAAATGCTTCATCGAATGATCCTACACACAATAGAATCTTAAAAGGCTTGTTCGAAAGAAATATTTGAACATGCTAATTCAAAAGCAGATCTATCAGATGGAGGATCGGAGGAAAAATGGAATCTCCATGCTGTTAGTCACTAATAAAGAGATGTTCTTCATGAAATTCATTGCAAACACAATTTACCCAAATGGGGTGTTTGTGCAAACTTTATGTTGTAATAATCCGTAACCCCAACTAACACTCATGTTTTAAACAACAAGCATGAGGACACACTTCTGTTCTTGTAATGCCCTCTAAGTTCTTAAGAAACAAGATGCCATTCAAAATAAAATACGCTGCATGAACTGGTTGGTTCTAATAGAAAACTCATTCATCTGACAAAGAAAGGAGGTAAGTCAATAACCTAAGATATCTTGAGTTGTTGGTAGGCTCATAAAAAACATGGAGGGTCATTTCAAGATATTTTATCACTCCTGAATATTTTATAGGAGCCATCAAGCTTTCCCATGTTCCACTAAGGTTGGTGATATACTCGAAATATCCTATAATAGTCTGATCTTCTTGGGATGACAAAAGTTATTTAGTACCATAATAGATTTCAATAGGTTTATACAATAATATATGAGTTCCCACAATTAGATTATGTCATGCACAACTCATGGAGGATTCAGGAAGGTTCAATTAGAATATCCTTGGGATTGAGAGTAAGATGTTAACCACAGAAGAGATTTCTTCGATAAAATGATAAGATTGTGGTCCATGATTTTAGGAGTCAAGGAAATTGTTATAAGAATTCCCTCTGAGATGGAATAGATAATGGCCCATTCTATTTTACATATTTTTCTATCTTCTGTAGTTTTTCAAATGTGTTGATTTTAAATAATTACGGGTATATGCATCAATTTGAGGTTCTCTTCTTAAATCAATTGGAAGATTTATTATCAATTGCGATCAGAAATCACTTTAATTTTAGGTGGGTTTTTAGAATTGTAACGTGGGACCTCGTATCTAAAGGGGGAGTCACTATCCACTTTGGCTTCCATTCACCAGAAGTCATAGTTTAAAGTATAAAATTGGAAAAGCAACAATTTGGTGATGGAGCATTTCACTTAAGTGTACCTCATCTTGAACCTTTACTTTGAATGATAAAAATGACCTGTTATAATATTACATCTAGAACACACTGGGATATTTCAACATCACGTCAAAACATACATCTGGTCTAGGTTTCATAAGTGGATATCACAACTTTTTGTGTTTCTTATACAAAACCTCATATGTCATTTCCATCTAGTGGTTCATTGATTCATTAAGATGGCATGTGTACCAAATGATCACGGCCTAAGACAACCCTTTTGAGTCCTTACCATTTGGAAAAGTGTTATCACCTATCTTTTGATAAGTAAGGACACAAAACATTAGATTTATCATAGTGGATAAGAATTATTCTTTAAAGAACAACATCAATTAGACAAGAGTCGATTTGATGAGTTCCTATTAGTAACAAAGATCAAGTACTCGTAGGAGACTATTAGAGTTAGGATCCAAGATTTGGATTATGGCGAAGTAAAAACTATTTGTCTACTTAATCATAAAACAAAAGAATGAAGATACCTCTTAGAAATAGATATTGAACTCTTTGATGTGGGATACCTTGCTTAAACATTCTGATTAGACAAAATGATTGTTGAAGCTTGAGTACCCATTTCTAGAAGCTTCAACTTGGTTCTTGTCCAGGGCCATGACTTTATTAAAAATATTCATTTAAGTGAAGATTAGTGCAAAGTCCTCATTGCCTATCTTGTTTAATGAGGAATAGGATCCTTTAGTTGAGGACAGAGATGATGAAAAAAATGGCTAGGGATAAGCCAAGGGAAGATTATCAATACTTCTGATGCAAGTAGGAACGTATACAAAGGGTGTAGTGAAATCTAGTGGTTCTATTTTTTCACATTGAATTAGACAACTTTTAACCCTAATGGCTATTGGTATGCATAGACCAATGTATAGCTACCAATGATTATACTCATTATGCCCAACGGGAATTATAGATCTCTTAGAATGATAAGAAATCACCTTAGGGGTTGTTCTACAAGAGCAAAATGTAGGAATATGTTATATTTTTTTAAATATGAAGTTAAAATCCTCCATGAGCTCATTAGATAAGGACATTTTATGGTTATTAGTTGTTCCCAAAGAGAATATTTTACCATTCCTAAATTTGATAAATATAAAAGCAAAGGTGATCCTCATGAATCGCATCAAATAATTTTATATGGCTTTCCAAGATGTCGCTCTAAGCTTCCATACAATGATAGGGAAGAGGCTAAAATTCTTAAACAACTACTTCCATCACAGTTACATAAGGAACTAATCTGGGATTGGAATGGTTCTTGAATATGTTCATACAAGGGATCTATTACAATGTGGCCCACATTAGCAAAAAAATGGTATGACATTTTCCACAGTAGCATTACAATGATATCATTATGAACGACCTCGGGGCTAAATCTACCTCCATTAGAAGGTTGAAAAAGGAAAATTTAGCTTTTTACAATGATGGCATGAAGTTGGCAAGTTGTATTAAATTTGTGCCTTGCCAAAAAAAAGACCTACCTTAAGGATATTTGTGCCTAAATAAATCTATTAGGAGGTGAATAGACCTCTGATTTCCATATTTCTACTTCTTAACTTCTAGAATGAATTTATAGAGAAGGATAGTCAAATCGAAAAGGATCTCATCATAAAGGGAACACTTAATCTAGTTGTCAAAGACAAACATGAAGCCAAATCCCTAGATAAACGAAACTTCTTCAACAAAACAAACATGTCATTGGTGATGGCATTACAAACTCCAAAGTTAGAGTGCGAAATGTAAACCATGCAATTGGTCAACTTTTAAAGCTCTCATCAAAGGGACCTCGTCCCAAGTCTGCCAAAAAGTGTATTCACACTATTAAGTAATCCTTATCCCATCCTAAAATAGGTTCATCACATCATGTAAACATGGAAAGTACCTCTAAAGTGTGGGACGATGGTGCCATACCTATGAAGATGCTCCGTAGAATGCCAACTTGGTTCAAAGGACATGAGCTCACTGTGACTAACCAACATAGCACAAGATACACTATGGTTCTTGAGACTACATCATTACATATAATACCTCATTGAAGAGGGAAAAATCACCATATATTCTCCCTCTGACTCAGGACAAGGTCCAAATGATAAAATGGGTATATTCAAAGAGTCCTTTCCTAACCATGCAAATAAAAAGAAAAGGAAACCATATCACAGAAAAAATTCCAATGACTATAGGATTTTTTCCTATGTTTACCCCACCAATGATAGCCCCTTCGATTCCCTTATAGAATGTATTCGTTCATCTGATGAACATGTCAATACTATTAGGATCTTAGAAAAGAGTTATGTAGTAAGGACAAAACGCGATCGTTTGATCATAGTAGATCCCCTACCTATCCCTTAGAAAGGTCAGTATAATTTAATAAAATAGTTAGAGAAGATGCCCGCTAGGATATCAATATTAGATCTCCTCAAAATATCTACTGCCCATAAAAACATATTGTATAAAAAACTACAGAGTTTGGGAGTCTCCACCAATGTAGATCCCGTGTACCTCCAAGCCATGATTGCACACCTTGATTCCAACGATCATAACACTTTTGATCATGCTGTAATCCCACATAATGATTGAGAACACAACTTACCCTTATATATAGAAGTAGTTGTTACCCGCCACAAGATTGAGAGAGTACTTATGGATGGTGGATCTAGTTTAAACATTTGTAATTTAAAGCTGGTTAAGTAGCTACGACACTCAGAAATGGATCTAGGTGCAAAAACTATTACAATCACAGCCTATGATAATGAGGAGCGAGAGTCATCAGGAACTATAGTGATTCTAATGGAAATAGGACTGGCTTTTCATGATACAATGTTCCATGTCCTTTACTTAGATCTACCATACAACATGATCTTAGGATGCCCATGGATTTATGCCATGTAGGCCATTCCTTCATATCTTTTCCCATGGAGCTGTATCAAGATGTGCCATAAAGGATAGATAATCAGCATTCAGGGTGATCCATGAACCATTTACATATTGTAGAGCCTTGTATAGTTTTTCTCCTGCAACTTATGAATGCCCTTCTCCAGATATTGTTGTTCCTTTACAAACAAAGGCTATAAAGGAATATTTGGATCTAGATTCACTCACTCTTTGCAATCAAGACTTTCCTTCATTGGTTAACCCTTTCACATCATGGGAGGTAACATCAACAAAATATGGCCCAGGTGAGCCATTCACTCTTCAATAGGCCTTATTAATATAAGATCTATCAATGTTGCCTAGGACATGTGGTAAACCTTATTTTCAGTTTAAAAGCACTCAGGATCAATGCCCTAAGCCATTGGAGAAGTTCAATCCTAGTGGTTTCTTATCCAAGGAAAATATGTTAGAAGATCCCACCAGTAGAGTACCTGAAGGTACCATGGCTTCATGTTATCATGCCTTGTTATATCTCAAAGGCCACCGTATGATGTACATCATGAGTTACAATGGGTTTGGATGTGGTATCAATGCGTAAGGGTTATTAGAACCCATTCCTATCCTTCACTTTAAATTAAAAAAACATGGTCTTGGAATAAGACCGCATGATGATCCACCCTTTGAGATTGATACCACCTCTTTCGAACATGAGGGTGACTCATCTCATTCTAATAGTGACACAGATTCCCAATATAGCCTCTATAAGGATCTTTCCTCCACTAACCTATTCCCTAATTCAGATGTCCTTACCTTATCTGATTTTAATCCTCAAACCAATTACCAAGTAACCCTTGTATATCCTGAACTTGTATATTGGGATCAAAAGTTTCAAGTGCCAATCAATTTATAATGATGAAGCATTTACAGAATTCATGGTTCTCAGAGATTTTATTCCAACTGGGGATAACAAAAAATGCTTTGCAATTCACCTAGACACCTGTGCATACTTTAGAGAAGAAGAAGAGATGTGTGGATGCTTGAGTAAGAATCTTGGAAGCAAGAGTAAGAATACTTCAAAGAAACCTTGTGCAAGGAATAAACACAAGTCTCATAGCAATAAACATTTTGAAGCACTCATTAACAAAATGGTCTATCCATTCAAGGATGATGATGAGCTACTTAAGGAGGTTGACCGTACTCTTCTCTCTGATCCTACCCATATGGAAGATGCTTCTAAGATGCTTGTGGAAGATACCATCAGTGTTAACATTAGCTCAGAAGAGGAACCTAGAAATATAAAGTTGGGAGCTTTTCTCACAGCTTAAGAGCAGAAGGTTTTTGTAGAGCTATTAAGAGAATATGGAGAGATATTTACGTGTTCATATGTCGATATGCCTAGTTTGGACCCATAATTTTTCGTGCACAACCTCGTTGTGCACCCAGACGCCAAACCCATAAATCAAAAGTTGGGAAATATGCACCCTAAAATTACACTCCTGGTTAAAGAGGAATTGGAAAAATTATTAGCTGGTGATTTTATTAAGCCCATTGACTATTTAGATTGGATATCTAACATAGTCCCTAATAAGAAGAAACTTGTTGGCATAATAATTTGCACTGACTTCCGTGACAACAATAAGGCATGTTTCAAAGATGACTTCCCCTTGACTAATATTGACATGATCGTTGATTCCATCGCCGGTTATGAAATGTTGTCCTTAATGGATGGTTTTTCAGGTTATGACCAAATCAAGATTGCAGAGGAGAATCAACACAAGAAAAATTTCATCACCCCTTGAGGAACATTTTGTTACAAGGTCATGCCTTTCAGACTCAAGATTTCTGGGGCCACCTATCAACACACAATGACTGTCATCTTCCATGACATGATGAATGACAACCATAGAGGATTATGTTGATGATATCTTAGGAAAAGTACTAAAAGCAGAGGATAGAACACCCTAAAGTGTTGAGATGTAGTTTCTAGCATCTCTAGGATTACAAGGTATGCTTAAACCCCACGAAGAGTGTCTTTTTCATTTTTTCAGTAAAACTCCTAGGTTTTCATTGTTTCACAAAGAGAGAATAGAGGTAGATCCTGCCAAGGTTACAACTATAAAAAAAATGCCTCCACCTACAATTATCTCAAACAACTAAGAAGTTTACAAGGGAAGATTCAGTAAAATTTCTATTTGATTTCACAGCTTACAGATAAGTGCCACCCATTTACACATCTCCTCAAAAATGTTGTTGCATTCAGCTGGGGACTAGATTGTCAAAAGGCATTTTCACTACTTAAACAGTACCTTATCAATCCACTTGTACTCATGTCAGCCTACCCCAGGTGAACTTCTCCTCTTGTACATCTTATCTGACCTAGTTTTCTATTGGTGCATTGTTTGCCCAATATGACCTAGACCATAGAGAAAGTGTAGTTTATTATCTTAGTTTTACCTTGATTGCCTACGAGCTAAATTACCCACAGATTGATAAGGCCTACTTAGCAATCATCTTCACCTTTTAGAAACTTTTCCACTATTTCCTTAACAACAAAACCAAGCTAATATCCAACGTTGATCCTCTCAAATACCTTATATCCAAACCCTCCCTTACAGGATGAATGGCTAATTGGATCATTCTCCTAAGTGAATTTGAAATTGATTTTTTAAATCATAAGTCCTTAAAAGGACAAGTGTTAACAGATCATTTGGTAGAAGATCCTCTACCATGAATGGAACCTTTGTGTCTAGATCTGCGTGATGCATCATGATGTATATTGAAGAATCCACAAAATGGCAGGTCCATTTTGATGGATCGTTCACCTTCCACAGATCCAGAGTAGGAGTAGTTCTCATCACTCCCATAGGTGAGAAGTTATCCCAAGAGATATTCCATTTGGGATTCCCTTGCACTAATAACATTACAAAATATGAGGCACTCATTGTCTGGCCTGAAGTTAGCTATCACGTGGAATATCAAACAAGCTACTCATCATTGAGACTCCCAACTTATCATTAAGACAAGTTAATGATGAGTATAAGGTTAAAGATGAGAAACTTGTTCCATATAAGAAATTGGTTGAAACCTTGAAGGAGTATTTTACATAGATTTTCTTTGAGCAAAGATTGAGGTCGCACAATATATTATCAGATGTTATGGCTACAATTAGATCTCTCTTACATATTCCACCTCAGGAGAGAAAAATTCCTTTCTTTATAGATCATTTACAAATACTTGCATATGACATGTTAGAATCTTGTTTGGCATGTGAAATTGTTGGCCCATCCTCCACTTGGTATGACCCTATATTTAGATACCTACAAGATGACACATTTCCCTAAGACATTACCCATTCTAAGAAGAAACCCATTATCCACCATATAGCATATTATACCCTCCTAGGAGGCACCCTTTATCGTCATGGCTACAACGAGAATTTACTTCGTTGTTTGGGTGTTATTGACTCAATCCATGCTATTAAGGAGGTGCACAGTGGTATTTGTGGAGAACATACCAAAACATGGTCTTGGCTAAGAAGCTCTTAAGGGTAGGTTATTATTGGCCCACCATGAAAGCAAAAAATTGTAATTTCATCAAGAAATGTGAGCTACGAAAGAAGTATGGAAACTTAATACATGCACCAAAACAAGATTTTCAACCTATCACAACACCTTGGATGCTTTCTAAATGGGTCCTGGATATCATAGGGAAGCTCCATCCTTATTCTTCAAATGGCCACACCCACATTATCACTTCCAACGAGTATTTTACTAAATGGGTTAAGGTTGTGCATCTTACTTATGTCACTAGTGCACAAATTTCCAAATTCATTGTGAATAATCTCATATGTCATTATGGTATCCTTTCTGCCATTGTCACTGATAATGGTAAATCCTTCAAGAATAAAATGGTTAAGACATTGTGTCAAAGTTTCCATATTCAACTCAACTGGTCTACCCCCTATTATCCCCAAGGTAATGGACATGCCGAAGCTACCAAATAAAACACCTCTACAAATCAATGGAGAAATGGTAAGTAGACTATAGCCGTAATTGGCACTACACAGATACATCCTACCTCCTACCTCCTCTGGGCCTATTTGAACCCTCCATCCACACTGCCCTACTCTTGGTGTCAAACCTCATATTCCCTAGTTTATGGAAACTCGACGCCATATACCATGGAATTGGGGAGCTTCTATCCCTACAAATATCTCTCTGAGATTATCTTGATAAGGACAAAGACTATATAGTCACTCAACTAGCAGAGATAGAGTTGTTGGATGAAAAGTGTATAAGAGTGCTTAATCACCTTAAGGTTTACCAGAATAGAGTATCAAGAGGATATAACAAATGGATCATTCATTATGAATTTTATGTAGGTCATCTAGTGCTGAAAGAAAATCAGAAGAACACCATCAAAGATAGAGAAAAGAAAGGTAAGTTTGAGGCCAACTGGCTAGGGCCTTATGTGGTGGTTGCTAAATATGGGTCAAGAGCTTATAAAATATCATTTTTAAATGGTGAAGAACTTACGAAATATATGAATTCCATACATCTCAAGCACTTCTATGCTTAAGTATGGTGTGAATATAAGATAAGAACAAAAAAGTAGAAAACAATGAGAAAAAAGAAAAACATGAATTTTTTTTTAGAAAATAATAAAGAAAAAATAGGATGTCCACATGTGAAAACCACACAATTGTGGTGCAGTGGGAAGGTATTTAGGTGAAAACCAATTTTTGGTGCTCAAGGAGGATTCATCGGTCACAATTTACTCTTACATCAGGATGGGTAACCATCAGCACTTTATAGGAATAACTTCCTTTACTAGGGGTAGGAACCCTACCAAATCTATCTTCTCCAAGTCGTGATCTGGATTTTTTTCTCTTATATCGGTGTGAAGGATGTTCCTTTGTATATTCCCATCTAACGTTTAGGGCACCTTCACATTCCACTTTCTCATACATATGCATGTAGTATTCTTCCCTTTGTATATTCCCACATCACGCTATAGGCATCCACACTTCTTTTTCCTTATACATTACTTTCAGAACATGACCTTAGAAAATGCAAAAACATTCAGAAAAAGAGATATTCGAAAACCCAAAAACATTAGAAAATATATCAATGTGGTCTTGTAAAAACAAGGTAACGATTAAATTACTTTTAGTTGTCAGTTTGTATAGTTTTAATTGTATATTTTTTTAGTTTTGTTAACTTTTACTTGTGTGTTTGTTTACTACACATCTATTTGTGATCACATCTATCATTTATCATTCATCACATATAACATCATATATACAAAAATTATAAGTTTTACATCATGCATGTATACTAAGCTAATCATCACATATCATATCATCAATGGGGGCAAGAGGGGTTGCACATGATCAAAAATCTATCCCGCCCTGCACCAATATCATCTAATATCATCCCAAATGCTATCATCTACCAAAATATTGCATGTAAAAGACATGTGATATCATATCAACTATCTTCGGGAACTATTTTCCACCTAGTGCTTATCTCTTCACCCTGCAGCATTTTTAAATATTTCCAGGTGATTCTTGTCTTCTATTTTTATCTATCACCATGATTATTTTTAAATAATAATTATTGTCCCATTTGTCTTCTTGCCAGGGAATTTTATTGCCACCCAACACCCGTTATCTTTGCCTTGGGGAGTTTTCATGTGCTTTTAGGTGATCTTCGATTTCCTAAATTCTTCTGACCGATCAAAAATTTAAAAATTATACAAACCATTCAAAAAGCCAAAAACATCGTAAAACTTCAAAAAATGGACTAAAATTGGTAAAAAGCTCATTTGCAGCTAAAAAATGTGTCTCTTGCATGAAAATCATCTTGTATCTTGCTGAATTTTTCATATGTTTTGAAACAACGACTCGTGGATCACCCAAATCCACAATCATTTAAAAAATCTACATTTCTTACTTCGTCTATACTCTAGGGCACTATCAATTTCCCGTTAGTGTTTTCGTCATGCACATTGTTTTTCCACGGAACAAGTGGTCTACCCCCTATTTCCCCCAAGTAATGGACATGCGAGCTAACCATAAACCCCCTTATACAAATCATGGAGAAATGGTAAGTAAGACTATCCTTAATTGGCACTTACAGATCCACCTACCCTCTGGCCTATTGACCTCCATCCACACCCTACTGGTGCACCCCCCCATTTCCCTATTTAATGAACTGAAGCCATCATACCCATGGAATTGGAGCTTCTATCCCTACAAATATCTCTCTGAGATTATCTTGATAAGGACAAAGACTATATAGTCACTCAACTAGCAGAGATAGAGTTGTTGGATGAAAAGTGTATAAGAGTGCTTAATCACCTTATGTTACCAGAATAGAGTATCAGAGGATATAACAATGGATCATGCATTATGAAATTTTCGGTAGTGGTCATCTAGTGCTAAGACAATCAGAAAACACCATCAAATATAGAGAAAAGACAGGTAAGTTTGGGCCAACTGGCTAGGCCTTATGTGGTAGGTTTGTTTTGTTGTTTTTGTTTTGGCTATAAATATGGGTCATAGATCTTATAAAATATCATTTTTAAAATGGTGAAGAACGTACGACATAATGAATTCCATACATCTCAAGCACTTCTATGCTTATTATGGTGTGAATCTAATACTAAACAAAAAAGGAAACATGAGAAAAAAGAAAAACATGAATTTTTTTTTAGAAAATAATAAAGAAAAAGTTGGATTTCCACATGTGAAAACACACAATTGTGGGGGTCAGTGGGAAGGTAGTTAGGTGAAACCATTTTTTTGGTGCTCAAGGATGATCATCGGTCAACAATTTTTACTCTTACTCAGGATGGGTAAACATCACACTTTATAGAATAACTTCCTTTACTAGGGTAGGACCCTACCAAATCTATCTTCCCAAGTCGTTATCTGGATTTTTTTTCTCTTATCTCGGGTGAAGGATGTTCCTTTGTATTTCCCATCTAACGTTTAGGGCACCTGCACATTCCACTTTCTCATACATAATGGCATGTAGGTTTTAAAATTCTTCCCTTTGTAATATTCCCCATCCGCTATAGGCAATCCACACTTCTTTTTCCTTATACATAGCTTTTAGAACATGACCTTAGAAAATGCAAAACATTCAGAAAAAGAGATATTCTAAACCCCCTATTAATACGTGGTATTGATAAATATATCAATGTGTCTTGTAAAACAAGGTAAAGATTAAATTACTTTTCGGTTTGTCATTTTGTATAGTTTTTAATTGTATATTTTTTTAGTTTTTGTTAACTTTTACTTGTGTGTTTTTTACTACAAAACCGGAGGGGGGGGAGCACAGCGAGCAGGGAGCAGGCAGCACAAGAGAACACATAGGTTCGCTTTACCAGATATAGTGATATGGGTGGGGATTTTGGGGCAGTTGTTGAAGCAGGCAGGCACCGAAGCGAAGCAGCACAGAGCCAAGCAGAGGGGGCCAAGAGGGGGGGCACAGAGCACCAAGCAGCCCAGCCCGCCCCCGCACCAGGAGGCAGGAAAGCAGCCACAGCCGAGCAGCGACCAAAGCGGGCGGTAACGACAGGGGATGGGGGGTGTTGGTAAGCAGGCAACTTGTGTTGTTGCTCATTACTAGTTTCCACCGAGGGCGGGCTCTTGTTTTGACCGCGTTTTTGTTTTTTTCGTGTTTTGGGGAGTCATTAGCAGTTGGCTCTTGTTCTTTGGAGGGCGGCGCGAGGGGGAAGCCGAGCCACCAGAGGAGGGGGAAAGAAGAAGGAGGGGGGCCAGGGGGGCGGCGGGGCCAGGGGAAGGGAGGGGCCAACCAACACCCGGCGCGGGGGGCCGGGGGGAGGGGGCATGGGCGGGAGGGGAGCGGCAGGTCCGAAAGGCGGCGGGACCGAGCAAAAGGGAAAAAGGAAGACACAACCCGGCAACAAAGCCAAAAACAGCGGAACCCGGCAAAAAAATGGCTAAATTGGTAAAAGCTCATTCAAGCTCAAAAATGTTTCTCTTGCATGAAAATCATCTGTACTGCTGAATTTTTCATATGTTTGTGAAACTACGACCGTGGATCACCCAAATCCACAATCATTTCAAAATCTACATTCTACTTCGTCTATACTCTAGGCCTATCATTTCCCGTGCTGTTTTCTTCATGCAAATTGTTTTTTTCCACTTGCAACCAAGTGTCCGCCACCCTTTCCCTTGCCTAGACCAATTGCTTTGGGCATCATTTTAAACCCCTGTTCATTTAGTGAAACATTTGGGATTGAGTCTCGATAAAAAATTATTGTGTAACGATCTTGAAATTGTTGGTTTGAGTAGTGTGATTGTACTTTCCTGTTAAGGTGGACTTTTTTGTTGTTGGGGTTTCTTCTCGTCATTGGCATTGCATGAAGTTGATATTTTTAGCAATGAAAAATTGTTTAATCCTTGATTTTCATGTCATTTTATCTTCTTCGTATGCTTACATTTTACATATTAGGACTGGTGAGAGGATTCTAATTAAAAATATGTTTTTGTTGGTTGGTCCAAATTTTGGGGTGTGTGGGGTTCTATAAGCCACGGTTTGTGGATAGTCAATATAACCATTTTCTTGTTTGTTTTTATAGTCATCTTCTCCTCTCTTCACCAATTTTCTGTCTTCTATTCTCTTTCAATCGTCGATCGAGTTCTTCATCACCCCATCAACACTCGTAGGGAATCCCTTTAGCTAACGAATGTTTCTTCTATACATAACCCCTTCAAACAATTCATTTTCTTATTCTGTTTACTTTATTGAAGTGCCGTAGCTTACATCACCTCAAAGAGGGGAAATGTTAGACACCTGTAAGTCTGGTGTAAAAAAGCCCTATTAGGTTTCCTTTAGTTATTCCACTACGATCATCCTTCTTACAATTGATGATACGACCCCTCCTCCGTCAACTTGACTCCTCTAAACTCACCATTTAACGACATTCTTTTGTCGTATTTCTCCTATCTACCAACTAATGGGGTTGATATAGTCCCTTATTAAGCTAAAACCATCTCTCATCCTCTTCTTCTTCTACACCATATTGTAAGTAACGTTGCGGCTATACTATATGGTCCATGTGTGCTGTGGGATTAATTGAGGGACCGTCTCAGGATCGGACCCTAATTGGGAGGCAGCCGCCGAATTCCACGCTAAAAAATCAAACTGCCTAACTAGTTTTAACTAGTCCTAAGCCATGTAACCCTTCTAAACCTAGTTCAAATTTTACTTTCCACCTCCCTAATTAACTGGTTACCACACTTTTTAGTCCACCTGCATCAAAGGTTCTCCCATTTGCTGTGTGTGGGGAATTGGCAACGCTGTGGAAATAGGGGGACTAACCCCCTCTTCTTTCTAAGAACTCGCTTTCTTCTTCACACATAAACTTATTGATTTTTCTTAGGTTTAGAGCTATTTCCGGTTGGTTATTTTGAGCTATTTCTTTTCCATTACAAACACAACGCAAGTATTGAGTAAATGGGAGAACATTTGCCTTTGAAGCCATTAATTGTGAGCTCCCTTCTCATAATCACAACTGATTGCTTAGAATCTACCAGGTTTCATTTTAAAAAGATTTCAGAGTAAGAGGATAAACCAATACTAGATTTTCCTTGTTTTCTTTAGAATTTGATGTAGCAAAGGATGAATCCTTGTTTAATCTCTTATTCTAGTGTTCCCATGACTATTTGTTAAAGCCTTGGTGTTGCTTTAGAGATTTTTTACCCAATGGTGTCGTGGCTTTTACAACTTTTTTCATTGAACACATATACCCCAATTTTTTTTGCACCCCTTATTTATTTGCAAATGTGAGACACCTTTCTAAAATTTCACACGCAGAAGTCTTTTTCTGCAATTGCTTATTGTGTTTGAAAAACCCATATTTAATTTAAATTTCTTACAGTGGATTTGAGACCTTGGATGAGTTGGATACTTGAACACAAGGCCTATGTTTTCCATAAAATGTATTATTTTTTTTCCATTCCTAAAAAATTATTATTTAATTATCAACCTTTCACCAATGAACAATTGCTAACTACTATTATCTAAAACTTCAATTATTTCATTTTCATCATTTTTTTTTTTTCCATTATATACTATATTTATATATATCTATATATTTGAAAATGAAAAAGGAAATGAAGTTTTAGATATACAAATACATATTATACAATACATACAATATACATAACCTATACGACAGGACACACACACCCCACAATAGGTGTTGCACTCTATTTTTCAGTGGAAATCAAAAATCAAGAGAAATATTGAAAATTGATTTATGGGTTACCTAAAAAAATGCAAGTTTATCTAAACTTCATTTCATTTTTCATTTTTCAATAATATATATGTGTATATATATTTACTTGCAACAATGCAACAATGCCATGAAAGTTTAGATACACACACACCCACACACCCCCCCCACCCACCCCCACCCACACCTCCCCGCACCCTATGTAGATGTAGAAATGTCTTATTGTGCACCCTCCCAATTCTATGGATACGTGAAAACAAGCCCGATTGTTTTCCATAAAATGGTTATTTTCCATGTCCCTACTAAAACATTAATTATTTGCTATAATCATTCAGAAATGAACAATTTGCTAACTACATAATTATCTAAACTTCATGTCATTTTTCATTTTCAATTATATATATATCTATATATTATAATAAAAATTTGAAAAAAAGTGAAAAATGCAATGAATTTTAGATATACAATACTATATGTATATATATAATATATATATATCATAATCTCCTTGCCCCCTGCCCCCTGCCCTGCCGTTTCGCTCTCCCCCTCCCGTCTCCGCTACCCCCTCCCTCCTCCCTCTTTCTCTGTCCCTTCCTCTCCTCCCCTCTCTGTCTCTCTGTACATATATATAAATATATGTATTATATGTATATATACATTTATACACACACACACACACACACATATGTATTTGTATATCTAAACTTCATTTCATTTTTCATTTTTCAATTATATATATATACACATATATATATATATAATTGAAAAATGAAAAATGAAATGAAGTTTAAATAAACTATGTAGTTAGCAAATTGTTTCATTTGTTAATGTTTATAGTAAATAATAATTTTTTAGGACATGGAAAAATAATCATTTTATGGAAAACAATCAGGCTTGTTTTCACGTATCCAATCCCAAGGTTTCAAATCCACTGTAAGAAAATTTAAATTGAATATGGTTTTTTCAACACAATTAAGCAATTGCCATGAAAAAGACTTCTGCGTGTAGAAATTTTCTAGGAAAAGTGTCTCAAATTTGTAAATAAATATAAGGGGTGCAAAAAAATTGGGTCATTATTGTGTGTGTGTATATATATATAATATATATATATATATGTATGTATGTATGTATGTATGTATATGTGTGTGTGTGTGTGTACACACACACACACACACACAATTGAAAAAATGGAAAATGAAATGAAGTTTAAATAAACTTACATTTTTTATTAGGTAAACCATAAATCAATTTTCAATATTTCACTTGATCTTTTGATTTCATGAAAAAAAAAGAATGCAACACCTGTTGTATATGTATGTATATGTATATATACATATATATATATATGTGTGTGTACACATACATTTCATGAAAAAAGAGAATGCAACACCTGTTGTATATATGTATATGTATGTATATGTATATATACGTATGTGTGTGTGTGTGTACATATATACATATACATATGTATATGTATATACATATGTATATGTATATACATATATCTACATATATATGTATATATAGTACATATATATATATGTATATACATATATCTACATATATATGTATACATATACATACATACATACATACATACATACATACATACATATACATATACATATACATATATATGTGTATATATTTACACACACACACACATATATATGTATGTGTGTGTATATATATATATACATATATACATGTATATTATATACATTTATATATACATACATATTGAAAAATGAAAAATGAAATGAAGTTTAGATAAACTTGCATTTTTTATTAGGTAACCCATAAATCAATTTTCAATATTTCTCTTGATTTTTTGATTTCATGAAAAAATAGAGTGCAACACATGTTGTGCATACATACATACATACATACATACATACATACATACATACATACATACATACATACATACATACATACATATATATATATATATATATATATATATATATATCTATACATGTATACATATATACATATATACATGTATATATACATACATGTACATGTATATATATATATATATATGCATATATATACATGTACATGTATATATATATGTATATATATGTGTGTGTGTCTAAATTTCATTTCATTTTTCATTTTTCAATAATATATATAAATTTGAAAAATGAAAAATGAAATGAAGTTTAGATAAACTATGTAGTTAGCAAATTGTTTCATTTGTGAATGTTTATAGTAAATAATAATTTTTTAGGACATGGAAAAATAACTATTTTATGGAAAACAATCAGGTTTGTTTTCACGTATCCAATCCCAAGGTCTCAAATCCACTGTAAGAAAATTTAAATTGAATATGGTTTTTTCAACACAATTAAGCAATTGTCATGAAAATGGCTTATGCATGTAGAAATTTGATGGAAAAGTGTCTCAAATTTGCAAATAAATATAAGGGGTGCAAAAAAATTGGGTCATTACTATGTTCAATGAAAAGTTGTAAAAGCCACGAACATTGGGTAAGAATCTCTAAAGAAACCCCAAGGCTTTTAACAAACTAGTCAATGGACCATTAGATAAGAGATAAACAAGGATTCATCACTTTACATACATCAATCTTGAAAGAAACAAGAAAATCTAGCCTATTTAGTAATCCTCTACTCTTGAAATCTTTAAAATGAACCTAGGTAGATTCTAAGCAATCAGTTTGTGATTATGAGAAAGGGAGCTCACCATTAATGGTTCTTCCCATTTACTTAATACTTGGTGTGTGTAGTGTAATGGCAAAGAAATAGCTCAATAAACAAATGAAATAGCTGTATATATGTATATATATTGTATGTGTGTGTGTACACACACACACACACACACATACAATATATATATATATATATATATATATATATATATATATATATATATATGTATGTATTTATATATATATATACACACACACACACATACAATATATATACATATATATATACACAAGCACGCACGCGCGCGCGCGCACACACACACATAACATGTGTTGCACTCTATTTTTTCATGAAATCAAAAAATCAAGAGAAATATTGAAAATTGATTTATGGGTTACCTAATAAAAAAAGCAATATTTACATTCAATGTGAAATGGGTGTTACAAAATAAAATTATTCAAAATCGAATAACAATGCTTTTCCTCTTTTAATTTTTTATAAATATGTTCTTCACCCATATGTATATGTGCTCCTTGTTTTAGTGTTGTCACCTTCCAAATGAGTATACAGTTTTCCATTTTATTGCATTGAAATCAACACATTGACAAAGCTTGCATGGATTAAAATTTAATATTGTACCACTTAACACTAAATATAGTACGAAAAAATAAAAAATAATTTTAAATGGCACATTTTACATTATTTGGTTTAATGGCCAATTATTGTTAAGGGAACCACAATATTAATTATCATTTGACCTTAGATAAAAGTGTAATTGTTATTGTAATGAATTAATGTAAAAATTTTATAATATAATTTTTAATGTATGAAAACTAAATTCAAAAATTGTTTGAATCTTAAATTTGACATACATAAATTTAATTGAAATTTAGTCTTTAATATTGACATACACAAGATGAAACTACATAATATGGGTTACTTCTACTCAATATTGTAGACAATTATTAATATTGACTAATAAAATTAGATTGTTACAAGGCTATCTATGACATTAAAACTTCATACACAATTAACACTCATCACACCACCATTAATCAAATAAATACCAAACTTAAACTCTATACCATCAAATAACCATACCTATTTAATTAGATAGTTAAATACATTAATGAATTAATTTGACATAATATTAATGACCCTAAATATATACTCAGTTTAAAATGGCTGAAATTGAACTTTACCGTTGAAATTTCCCTAACATGTGTAATATTTTTATACAAAAGATGAAACTATGTCGCATGGATTTCTTCTCCTCAATATTGTAGACAATTATTAATAATAAACTTATATTATTAAAAGACTATGTAAGATATAAAAACCTAAGACACAATTAACAATGATAATTGAATCAAAGTATATAACACCACCATTAATCAAATAAATACTCAAATTTAACTATATACAATCAAATAAACATACCTATATAATTAGAGAGTAAAATACAGTAACAAATTACTTTGACATAATATTAATGGCCCTAGATATATACTAAGCTTAAATTAGAGGAGATTGAAATTTATTGTTGAACTTTCCTTAGTGCGAGTAATAATTTTATAAATAGTTTTCTTAAATCCTCACTCTCTAACCATGAGTGATCGTAATTCGAAGTGGGAGTACTTGCACTTTGACATGTGAGTGATTGCACTTCGATTTACGATTCCTCGACTCAAACTAAAAATAACGATGACTCACACATCAAAGTGCAAGTATTTTGAATTAGAATTGCAATCACTCACACTTTTAATATGATCACTAACATTTTGACCTGCCATTCTAGTCAATATTTGAATTATTGAGTGTACGAGAAAAATTTAAGTCCCAGTGGCTGCTAGGCTAGACAACTTTTAAAATCCATACACTATGTGTTTTATGTATAGTAGCAGAATATAAAAGCCTAATACAATGTTTTATATGGTCAAATAAGAACACCAATTACCTACACAATATATAATGGAGGAAAATTTATGATCTGAATAGACCTAGTTTTTTGAGGAATCACTAGTAACTTTATTTCGTATGAAAATAGTCATCTAATAACATAAAGCCTTATATAGAGACTATGGTAATATTTTCCAAGAGTTTTTTTCAAGGATGTTATGTTCTAAAAGAGATGAAACCTACCTGAGATTATAATTTAGATAGGATTTTATGTGTCAACGTTTATTTATTTGAATAAGGTAGGTATAAATAGTCGTATATGTATGATGATAGTAAAATTGATGTGGCATAATTGACAACAATCACTTATGTAATGTCTTGAATGGTAATAAAATTTTCCATATGTTCAAAATTTAGATAAAAGGAGGTTTCAGAGATGTTCATATAAGATGCATATTTTTATTTTCTCATTGTGATTTCAAGCATTTGTTTTAACCTTGGAATTGTTATTGATAATTTTCATTTTTAATTCTCCATAGGTTCAAGATTTCAGTGTCCACGCTAATAATTTTCTCTTATTATTTGTGGATACAGTTGACAATGAACCTTATTTTTGAAGAAGTAACACATGTGGATTTACTCTCTAAAGGTGTGAAAGGTGCAAAGGGACTAGTTTATCAATCCAAAACTACACTCCATCACATAAACATGGGGTCTATCTTATTCTTTGTCACAATAAGTATTGTATTCAATGGAAGAGTGAGAAAAACATACACAATTGATGATTGTGAAACCTTGGAAGAAATTGAAAACAAGGGATACTTTATCCCATGGAAAAGGAAGTAAATGATTAAGCATGTGATTTCAGAAGTTTCACATGTGGGGGTTGATGAAATAAAAAACATCATGAGTAATGACTTGGAGGATACATTTTATGAGGATGAGGATTTGAATCCTGATAGTGAAAGCCCGTTGTTACACAACTCCTAAAGACAGTAATGAATTTTCTACAACCTGTGTGGTGTTAAAACATAAATGTGCCCCGAAAGAAGGGGAAATAGATAAAGGGTTTATATCCCTAGTACAATAAGAACATGTGATTTCAGAAGTAGTGTTAGGACCCACACAGTTTGGTGTTTTGTGGAAAATATGATAACTACATGCAATGATTTCTATCCAAGTCTACAATGCAATAGTGAAGTTGTTTGGACAATAAAAAATCTAGTGTATCTAAAAATAAGAAGTACACTTCATAGGAATGGAAATTATGAACTTCAAGAAACAACCCCCACATCAAACACTAACTTCAATTTGAAGTTCAAGGGGGTTGTTGCAAAGTTGATACATTTTTGATTAAAAAATCAATTTTTTTTGTAGAAGCAATAATTAAAAATGTCTATGAAGGAGACATGGTGCACTTTAAAAAATTAGATGGAAATACATTTGGGATGCATATTGATAAATTAATCAAGAATTTTTACATGGGTTTCTCCATATCAGAATGATCTCTAATCTAATGGCTTGCTAGCTAGTTGGCCCATACAGATGGTTATGTTATGGAACTAAGGCTAAAAGAAATTCCAGAATATTTATTTGGTAAAAATGGGGAGTGAATTTAAAGATCCATTACCTCAAGTGGTATACCAAAATTCATTTGAATCTTCCATTTTTAGTAGTATTAAAAACTTGATAAAAATACCTTACAACTCCTGCAAATGCCAAAAGGTAAATACTACTCCATATAGTACACCAAAGACAAGGGAAAATGAGAAAAAATAAGAGAACAATTTTTATTTGAATTCGAGAAGAAACCTTTTTACAAGAATGTCTCTCTAATCTATCTCTCAACACTTTAAATCACAATTGGAATGTAACTCTAGGGATGAATGAACCTACCATTAAAAAATTTGTACATACATTCACCGCAAATGCTAGTAATTGTGATGTAGGTCAAACTTCTAAGAAAACTATAGATAAATTGAAGTTCTGTGGAAGGGATGTATGTAATAATACATGGTAAAGATTTCATGGAATCCCAAAGCGAACCTATTATGGATATAGACAATATTTGATGAATGGAGAGAGGAGGGAAGTAAATGGAAATACAGGAAAATAGTAACAAATGCCAAGCAGTGTCACAACTATTACATTGATGTCCAAAATGGTGAAGAGGAATTCTGAAATATCACCACACGTCTCATTTAGTTGGATAAGATGGTACAAAAGTAAAAATGAGACTTCTACCTACATGTTATAGTTATGCTTACATCCTACAAAATTGTAATGAGGGCCTTTTACTGTTGAACCTTCCTCCAATGTCATAGTCAAATATCAGTAAAATATGGAAAGAACATTTCTCCCATGTTTCAATCACAAATAAAAACTTCTTCTCCAAATGTGATGATTTCATAGAGCTTAAGAACAAATGTGAAACCACCTCATGTCTAGAAATACTGGGAAAAGAAGATCAACGCCAAAAATGGAAAAATGATTACATTCAAAGTTTTTGTGTAACATACTATACACATAAATTACAATCAGAGTGACATCATAATATTTACTTGATCATTGTGCATGAAAAAATGGACAATATGAAAAATGACTTACTAAGGATGGGAAGAAAAAAAATCAATAAGCAATGCTATTAACCTCCCCATCACCTTGACTGTTATGATGAAACATGGGAATAAAACTGGGGGTTTTAGGAACTATGGTCTCCCTTTTTTTGAGTGAGGATAAAATTTCACAATAACATCATTGGAACTGTGTATTAGTAAGCTATAAGAACCAATTATAGATCAATATGGTGATATGTTATATAGTAGTGGGGTGTCAAAACACCAAATACATGATGAACTGTCATAAAACAATGTGTATGACAAGTGTAAGAAATACAAGTAGAAAAATGAGTAGGCTCATATAACTAATATTGTAAGAAGATGTTCAAGTTCATTTAAAAATAGCCACCAGTTCTCTACTTGCAACTAGATAATGTTGTGACAGCAAAAATTGCATGTTATTTGCATTTTCATCCATGTTGATAACCAGAAGGATTTTCAAATAAGTGTACATGATCTTCCTTTTAGTGGGTCACACACATGAGGACATAGATGAAACATTTTGGCGATTATCAACAACATTATGTGAATTAGAAAAATTCTCTTTTCTAAAATTAATGGACACTTACTGAACATGCCAAGAGGGTTCCAGAACATTCAATATGTACCATATCAAGGAAGTTTATGACTTTAAGGCCTTTCTGGAACCACACCTACTAGATGGAAACCATAAGATTATGGGTATCAATAAACCAAATATGTTTAAATTCCATGTCATTAACAAAATTTCCAACATGGAGTATAAAACATTAATCATGGAATTCTTATGGTCACAACCAATCGATATATAGAAAATAGTGGGTGCGAAACCTTTCTTACGTGAAAGGGAATCCTCCATTAACACCCTTCAAAGAACTAAAAGAGATGACAGACCTATAGAGAGGCATTCAGAAATACACCAAACAATGGAAAAATATTTCAAAAGAAGGTGGAGAAACATTTTGGGTTTCAAAGATTACGTATTGGAAAAATGTTCAGCATGCCCTGGAAAATTCCTTTGTCAATTGTATCATGACGAGGAGTTTTTTTTTGGCCAAAAATAGTTTAGGATAGTGCAATATATGATCAAATACTCGGTGCACCACATCTTGACATGGAAAACTACTATAGTCAAAATTTCTTTTTAAATAAGGAGATATATGTTGGGCCTATTTGAGATAAAACCTAAGGAAAATTCAACCTAGTTGTTGATGTGAATGTGATAGACCTCTAGATGCATTCAACCTAGTTGTTGTTGTTGATGATACTAGTAATACCAGTTGATGATAATTTACCTATATGGATGGGAAAGGTAGAATGAATTTCAATATAAGATTTTCACACAAAGGATCAAAAGATAAGGTTATGTTTGGTAGGAACCCACAAGAAAATAAAATATAGAAAAAGAAAGGTACCAATAATTCTTAAAAAAAAATAAATGGTGGTGAAAAGCAAGGGAAACATAAAAAATTGATATAGAAATAATCATATGGGTATGAACACCAAGAAAAATATGGAAAGGAGATCAAATTATAATACTGAATTAGGGACATGATGCTATCCAGACATACCTTTCACAAATTCAAGAACAATATTTAATGTAGTGTAGTTAAAATTAGCTGGACTAGATACCTTAGAGAGGGATCAATCCTTATGTAATTTTAATATAATTATCCCAAAGGAATTGATTTCCTATGGAAATAATTTATCAAATCCATTTTTTCAAAACAATGTGTTTAACATAATTCTTAACTCTTCATTGTTCTTTATGATTTATAGAATGGAAAAGCATAAAAGTAGTTGACATTATATGGGTTATAATCTATTTTGAAATACCTAGTGATCGCTAAATTCCACTACAATCATTTACGTTTTACAAATTGATCAAATAAATTTTAAATAGATGTATCTTAGTGGCTACTAGGCTTATGTGTCTTAGCGGCCATGAGGCTTATGTACCTTAGTGAACACTAGGGTTATGTAACTTAGCGCCCACTAGGAGTATGTAACTTAGTGTCCGCTAGGCTTATGTAACTTAGTGGCCGATAGACTTATGTAATTTAACGATTTCCATGCTTATGTATCTTGCGGATGTCAAGATGATGTAAATTTTTGGTAGATAGGCTTATGTAACTTAGAAATCGCTAGGATTATGTAGCTTAGTGACTACTAGGCTTATTTCACCTAATGAAAGGTATTCTTATGTAAGTTAGTAGTTTCTAGGATTATGAAAGTTAGAAAAATATAGGATTATGGGTAAGTGCATAGATTTGGGGGGCCAAAAAGAGAACAAAATGTTGGAGAAATAAAAATTGGATTTAGGATGGGGAAAATTTTGGTTTGGTAGATACCAAACCATAATGCGTATGTATGTTGGTCCGAAAATCTGTCGCGTGGACAGATCTATGGATAGACGAGCCAACAGTGTGCAGGGCTTAGCCCCTCTTTGAGACAGCAAAGCGAAACTGGTTTATTGCTATTTCTACTAGCAGGAACCTATGCAAGTTTCACAGATTCTGCCTTCGGGGATTGGGATCTCATCCCAGTAGAGTGTTCCAGGCTGCGAAAAGAAAGGAATGAAAGAGGGAGAAGAGAAAGAACAGATCCGAAGGGAGAAAAGAAATGAATTCCAAAGCAGAAAGGTCAGAAGATTTATGTTTTTAGTTTGGTAGTAAACAGAGCCAAACCTACTTGCATAAATAAACAAAGCAATACTGATAAACAAATGATGGAAAAGTAGATATGAATCCAACAGATTAAACACATACAGATCTAACGTAAGAAAGATCTAATGTATAACACAGCTATTGAGCACAAAGTCTGAATAATTGTATTACTGTTCTCTTCTGTTACAAGAAAGCTCAAAGTCTTTCTCTCCTCACTTCTATATCTATCTAAAAGATGTTCACTCCTGAATACAACAAGTATTCCCATATTTATAGAAGATGAGGGAGAGAGAAGGCAAAATGGAGCCAACCACTTATTTACAAAATATATAAAAGCCTTGTTGACTTTGACAACTTGGTGGATGACATCATCCCATGATGCAACATGGATGATGTCATCATTTGTATCAACACATTTTAGACATTTCAAAAAGAAAGTCGGAGAATAGAGAGAAGAAGAAGAAGAAGAAGAAGAAGAAGAAGAAGAAAAAGCTACCCATCATCATCATCCTGCGGCCGAAAAGGGGTTGCCTGTTTCTGATGTTGCTCAGGAGATGATATGTGGAACTGAGCGCGGTATTCCAAAAACTTGCTAATCATCGGCCCAAATTGATCCTGTGATGGATCCTTGTGCCGTTCACTGATTGCTTCGCAAGTCTCTCGCTCGTCTATGAGCTTTTCCGGGAGCTTGGAATAATCTTTCCCCGCCTCGATAAGGAACCCGATGAAGTCCCTACAGGCCAGTAGGTTGTTGATAGATTCAGTGTCGAATGTGACCTCTGGCCCTGTCCCTTGAGAAGCTATCTCCTTGAAAATCCAGATAGTGTCATCAGTTGATCTCAAGGTAAGGGAAGGAGTGAGCAACCCTGGAGTCATGGCGAGAACAACTTTCTCCATTTGATGCATTGCATCTAGGGCCTCTTCCTTTACCTTGTCTATCTTTTCCAGAACAAATTCTAGCTGATCTATCCGATAGTCCAGAGTGGACATAGTTTTGTTGAGGGCCCTTGGATGGCCGAATACTCCAAACTTGACCAGATCTTCGACTGAACAGTCGAACATTTGCTGGAAGGTCTCGTGCTGGAGTCTAGCATGCTCTAACTCTTCTGATATCGGACTCGCTAATGCTTGGAGTTCCTTATTCGCCTTTCCGATGTTTAGGTATAAACTGGTATACTCGGTGATTACTCTTTCACTATCCTTGAGGATTTGGCTCCTCCAAGCAGAAACGGCCATACCTTGCTCGCTGATCTTTGAATACTCATTAATCTTCTCCTGACTGAGCAGCTCAGGAGTCTCGGCGGGCAGTTGTGGGAGGTGCACTTCCCATCTTTTGTAAGGCTTGAAGCAGGTATTTGTTCTGCTCCTTCAGTAGCCTTTTCTCCTCTTTCGTTTCCTGAAGCTTTTTGCATAGTGCATCAACTGCGTAAAGAGCTTCCCCCTAGAGACTTTCAGAGGATGTCCCCATTGTGACTTGGGTCACGGTGAAATTTGTCAGAGACAGATCTTCTTTCTCTTTGAGGGGGTTGGGGTACGCTATTTCCATGACTCTCTCACCTACAGTGCTCTTTGAGAAGCGTGTAACCGGCTTCTGTTTCTTTACTCCTTTAGCTGGAATGACCGAAAAGTCCATCGGAGTGATGGGGACTTTCCTCTTTTGTTGGCTCAGCTGCTGAGAGATCCAAGCTGGTCCTATAGAAGAAGGACCAGAGACAGAGGGGGGGCAGCAACGGTAGAAGAGGGGAAAAACGTGGAGACACGCGGCGGCGGCATGGAAAGAATAGCCGAAGAAGTGTCCATGGGAGGAAGGGAAACCGCAATTGCAGAAGACATAGGAAGGGAAGGGAGCTCGGAGATGAGGGAAGAAATAGAGGAAGACAAATCAGCTAGGGAGGAGAAGATAGATGAAGAAGCAGGGGAAAGGGTAGAAGAAGGGGCAGAGGACACGACCAAAGGGGTGGTCGTTTGAGTCACTCGAGGAGGGGAAGGAAGAGAAGAAGAAGGGATAGAAGGGACCTCTGAAGTTGTAGCGACGCCGACATCCTGGGTGGATGGGCGTATAGGACTATCCTCTGTCAATTCTTCCTCCAGAGTTATGACTTGTTCAGGCTCTGAGGGAAGAGGACTTTCAGGGGCTTCTTCCTGAATGATGCTAGTTTCACCTTCTGCACCTTTGCCTTTCAACTACTTTTTGGACCTTGGAGGTGCGTTGCCCAAAGGGGAAGTTGTGAAATCTACCCCTAGGTAGATTAGTCCATTCATGCGGCACCAATGCTCTGTTCTCCGCATAGTCTCTTTAACCCTCTCCTCAATTGTTTGAGGAGCCTTGTTCCTGTCAATGGCTGTGAAGGGCCAATTGTCCCCATCTGTGTCATTATACACCTTATCTACTTCATCTTCCGTAGTCTGGAAGCCTTTGGGGACAATGGCCACTCTGTATTGGATGATTTCCGCCAATGCCAAGTGAGAGTGATCCTTTCTTCTGAGTTCCGCCTCATGGAGAACGTCAATGTAAATATCCTCAATTTGAGGGACATGGATCGGATCGAGCTTCGCTTTTGGCAGGCAGCTTCTTGGGTCGAAGGTAGGCCTGGCTGGGAAGTCACGCTTCAAGTTGAGTAGCTCCAGCTCTGCAAACATTTCCTTCACCTTATGGTGGGTGGAGCATGTGTATCGGCCCACTTTGAGGGGGAAAGGAGTTCCACCCTTCTTTCTTTTGAGGCACTTCTCATGGTATGTGACCAGCTGCCTTGACAGTTCTAGTAGAATCAGCTTAGGCCCAGCATACCTTGGTAGCCTAGTTGGCTCTCCCAAAAAGTTGGCAGCCCTCAGATAGGTGAACGTGGGAAATTGGGTGAACAGGGCCCCCCATTTCTCTGTGACTGCCACTATGTTTTTGGTCGTCCGGCTATGAGTCATGTTTGGCCTCAGTAGGCAGATGACATGATAGAAGAATGCATCGTTAACTTTTGTGAAATGTTGGATGCTATTCTCCAGCCTCAGCTCTGGATAGTAATCAAATATCTTGGCCTGAGGCCATACTCCACTTCGGTTCAGCCTCGGATAATCCCTTGCCGACGCTGCAACATAGACTACATAGAAGTTCATATGGAACACTCCTATTGTGGTGAACTATTGTAGCTGCTCAGAGATGGTGCTGCTTATTATTTCACCCCAGCAAAAGCGCTGATCGGGTAAATTTTTATTCATTGTCTCCAAGTACCGCAGCATCCACTTAAGGAAATAGTGGGCATCTGAAAGCCCGAAGACTCTACTCAGGAAGGTGATAGTATCGCTGAGCTCCTCTGAGAAATCACTTCGGTGGATAGTCTGTGGCCACCGGGTCACCGCCTTCTTGTTTTTTAGGTAGACCTCATTCATCAACTGCATGCACTGGTCTTCGTTGTTTTCCCAGGCCTTGATGCATTCTTGTTGGCTAACAGCCACGAATTTCTGGTGGTGAGGGATGCCGAGCATTACTTCAAAATAACGGGCAGTGAGGTTTATGACTACCTCGCCCTTGCTATTTTCGACACATCTTGTGTCTTTGTTGTAACATTGGGCAATCACCATCATGAATTCGTTGTTGACAGCGCTGACGGGGATGCCTCCGGCGAAGTGCAGGGCACTGCCTATTAACTTGTCCATCCATGGACTTCTTGTAACTTTCTGAGTCCTAACCCAGAATTCCTCCATGTCAATGTGACCCAATTCTGAGTCTCTGACATCCATACTGCCCTCAGCCTGTGATTCGGGCATCCTGACCCTCTGATATTTGTATTTCATCTCTTCTTCTGTCAGCTTAGCCTTTCCTCTTGGTTTGGTGGGCTTCTTGCTTGACGTAGACATGTGTTCTTTCGAACTCAGTTGCTGATCTGCATGAAGAAGAAGTGAGACCCAATCCAAAAAGGTTGAATTAGTCATTTGATCTTCCATTGGAATGCTAGCAGAAGAAAGAGTTAGAGATTTTAAGGCTCAGGGCTGGCAGGCCAAATAGATAAGGTGCACAGAAAAGGAATGTTGCAGAGGTCAAACTGGCGCCAAAGGCACATGGCGCATGGATGTAGCAGATTGCATTTTATGGCAGGGCGCATGGGAATTGCATGTTACATTGCTATTCAGTGCGCCCTTTGGCGCATTGATGGACTGTGTAACATGGATTTTTCGTGTGCTAAAAGGGATATGGCGCGGCGCATGAAGGGTTTACACAACATCATGTTACTGCAATCGGGGGTGTGCTTGCACCTTTATAGCTTTATACTTGCGCGCAGAAGGCTTGTGTTGCATGGAAGCTAGGTGCGCCCTTCAGCGCATGGAAACGGGATGTAACATGGATAAATGGTGCGCTAAAGGCTTTTAAGGAGGCGCGGGATTTATACTTGTAGCATGCGAAAAAGGCGCGCTTTGAGGGCACATGAGTTCTAGATGTAGCAGGACAAAAGGCTGCGCCATTGGCTCGGATTTCAATTATGCAACAAGGCGGATAGATGCGCTGAAGGGCGCAACTGTCTTAAGTGCAACAAGACGTGCCAGTGCGCCATAGAACTAAACTCTTTGCTCAAACCTTTTCATTCTTTCCTCCATTTCAAAGGTTGCTTGGACATATAAGGTTTCAGAGAAAAGTTTATCAGACCAAGCCATTTTCAAAACAACACCCCTTTACCAGCAGATCTGGAAAGAGGGAGGGAAGGGAGGAGGAAAATAAGAAAATGAGATGGGACAGCACAGGGGGGGAAAGCTAGTTCAATCCAATCTTATTTTAAAACCGGCCAGCAAGCCAAAACACAGACCAAGAACACTCAAAGAACCGAAAGCACAAAAACGGAGAAGAGGGAGAACCTCTCACCTTAGATATATAGCAAAAATTTGGAGAGCGGGTCCACAGGGCGATGAAAATGACGGAGTAGAGGCTGACAAGTCCAGAGTGATCACGTGCTTTGCAAAATAATGAAAATGACATGGGCGCGCACTTATATTTATAGAAAAACTAGTCATCAATGCGCCAACCACTTTTGAAATGGCGCATAAAAGTTACTGTCGACAGGGGAAAGCGTGTGCCCTTTGGCGCACGAAAGTATTTGACAACAGAAGATTGAGCGTGCCTTTGGCGCACCATATGCATTGTCGACATGAAGTTATGTGCGCCCTTTGGCGCACGAAAACTTTGTGTTGCAGATAGATTATGTGCACCCTTTGGCACACCGAAAAGTGGAGCAACAAAAGCAATGTCAACAATAAGGCGCATGCGCCTTGGCCCACGCAAAAGGGACTCAACATCCTTTGGCGCACCGAAAGGCATGCTAACATGGAAACCCATGCGCCTAAGGTTTTTAAGTGGGCGCACCAAAACTTTGTGTTGCAAGGCAAATCCATGCGCCCAACCAAAAAAGGCTCAAAAAAGACTAAGTTCGAAAACTAGATTTCCCGGGAAGGGATTTTACAACGTTTTGAACGCGAAGGATCCCTAACGAGGGATCGAAACAAAATTTTCGGTATGGTTATCGGTAAAATTGCCCTTGTCAATTTTATGGGATAACAGCTGGCTCTTTCTGGGGACTATCCCTGAGCGAACTCGGGGGTAGAGAATCCCAGATTTCATGTGCCTATCCATTGGGTATGGAGTCAAAAACAATGGGGACCGGAGGGAGAACAAAGGAAACACACAACCAACCGAAAGAAAACACACGACGAAAGCAAAAACACAACTAAAACAATAAACTGTACAAAGAAGAGAGCAAGCTCTACTTCCTGAAGATCTTGAGATGTTGCCCGCTATAGGGAAGCGGGAGTTCAGCTCCATCCAGATATGAGAGATAGAAACTATTCTCTCCATTGAGTTGCTTTATTTTAAAGGGCCCTCTCCATAGGGAATCAAATTTTCCGTGCATGCCCTTTGGCTCTCTTCGCTTGTCCCATAAGAGGACGAGATCTCCCACTTGAAAATCTCTCTGCTTGGCCTTTTTATCAAAAAGCCTCTTTACTTGATTCTGATGTTCAGTGATCCTGTCGACCACTCTTACTCTCTTTTCTTCAAGTTCCGCAAGATACATGATTCTCTTTTCTAGAGAATTCTGGAAAGTTTCATCTTCGATCACTCGTGCCAAGCGTAGAGCAGGAAGTTCCGCAGAAATGGGAAGTTCGGCATCAGTGCCATATAACACTTGAAAAGGTGACATGCCGAGAGATCTCTTGGGAGTAATGCGGTCCGCCCATAAAGCATCGTACAAAGACTTGTGCCACATCCGTTGGTTCTCATCTACTAATTTCCGTATGATGGTCACCAAGTTCTTATTACTGGATTCCGCCTGACCATTTCCTTGAGGGTAATAATCCAAGGCATGCGCTAAAGTTATTCCATATTCATAGCAAAAACTAATAACTTCCCGCGAGGAGAAGTTAGAAGCATTATCAGCAACGATTTTGTTTGGAACGCCGAACCTGACAATGATATTCTCTTTGATAAAACTACAAACCACCTCAGAAGTGGCATGCTTGATGGGTATGGCTTCCACCCACTTAGTGAAGTAATCTGTTGCTGTAAGGACATAGCTATGTCCGGTACTCGATTGAGGATTGAGTGTGCCGATAAAATCAATTCCCATTACCTGAATGGTTCATTGATGATGACCGGCCTTAGGGGAAGGGCAGCCAACTTGGGCTTACCGACGAATTGCTGACAGGGTTCACACTTTGCCATCCAGGTAGCCGCATCTTGAAAGAGCGTCAGCCAATAATACCTGGCTCGAATGATCTTATGTGCTGTCACAGAAGAAGAAAAATGGCCTCCACAGGCTGAATTGTGAAAACTTTCCAGCAGTTTCACTTGCTGGGGCTTGTCAACACATCGCAGGAAGACACCGTCTATCCTACGCTTATATAAACCGTCATCCCAGATGACATATTTATCTGCCCTAAGCTTTATAGTGCACTTCTCCTTTGCGGTTAGGTGCATTGGGCATTCGCCGTAGGTAAGGAAGAAAGCGATGTCGGAGTACCACTCATCACTAGTTGCAACAAATAAAACTAGAGGCAGAGAATCACGTTCCTCTAGGGGGCTTTGTTCTTTGTCGGTACAGTCCTCTTTTCCTTTAGGATTTTCTGAATCTTTGTTTTCAGCCATTAGCTGACACAGGCCCTTGCCCCTTACCAGCTTGGTTGGTTTAATATCCAGGTCATATTCCTGGACCTTTGCGATCCAATTCCCTCGCAAACTTCCTAACTCTTGCTGAGTTAGAATTGATTTCACCGCCGTGTTAGGGACCAGCACCACCGTATGCGAGTTTAGAATGTAATACCTGAAATTCTTCACTGCTTTGACAACGGCAAAGGCATGCTTTTCCAATTGAGTCATCTTCAACTCGTGAGGCTTGAGGGGAGAACTCATGAATGCAATTGGGGATTCAATGTCTTCGGAATTCTTTTGCATTAAGATTGCAGACACAGTATGTTCCGATGCGTAGCTATACATGATGAAGTCCTTGGAGAAATCAGGACATACCAAGACCGGTGCATGGGCAACAGAAGCTTTTATTTCTTCAAATGACCTTTTCCCTTCTTCACTCCATCTGAAAGTTGGTGACCCCTTCATCATGTTCAATATGTGGCGAGTCTTCTCAGCAAAGTCAGGAACAAAACGCCTAAGAAAGTTCACCTTTCCGAAGAAAGAATGAACACCAGTCTTGCTTGTAGGCAGAGTAAGGCTCTGAATAGCCTTAACTCTTTCAGTATCTATCTTTGTCCCTTCTTTTCTAACCACATGCCCTAGCAACTTCCCTTCCGTGACTCCAAAAATGGACTTTTTGGGATTTAGGGAAATTCCATGTTCTCGGCACCTGGCCAATACTTGCTCCAAGTGATCACAATGATCACTCGTTGTTTAGAGAACACGGTTAAGTCATCTAGATAAACTACAATGACTTTTCCCATCATACCTTTAAATGCGAAGTCCATGGCCCGTTGAAAATTAGCACCTGCATTAGTTAGGCCAAAAGGCATCCTGCTGTAGGCAAATGTACCCCAGGGAGTAGTGAATGCTGTTTTGAATTGATCTTCAGGCGAGACTTCAATCTGATTGTAACCTGAAAAACCGTCAAGCATGGATAGCATCTCTGATCCAGTTACTGCTTGCAGAAGTTGATCCATTATCGGAAGAGGGTAGTTGTCTTTCAGCGAAGCTTGATTCAAGTTTCGGAAGTCTACGCATATGCGTATCTCACCGTTTTTCTTTCGTACTGGCACAATATTCGCCACCCAAGTACTGTGATGGATAGGGAAGATGATTCTCGCATCCAGCATCTTCTGAATTTCGGCCTGGATGGTACCCGAGATCTTAGGATTATAATGCCTTTTCTTCTGGTGAAAGGCTTTGACATCTTCTTTCAGCGGTATGTCATGCTGAACGTACTTTGGCTTGAAGGACTTTAGATCGGCATAGGACCATGCCAACACATCTATATATTTCTTCAGCAACTTGAAAAATTTCCGCTTCTCTTCAGGTGTGCAACATTTGCCAATGTTTACAAATTACGGGTGTGCCTCAGAACCTATATTGACTGGTTCTGTCTCTGGGGATGAGTCAGGACTATCTCGCCTCTTCTTTTTCACAAAACGGTCATGCCTGTCAAACAGGTGCTCCAGAGAAACCAGGCCCTTCGGAATTTTATTTCCTTTGAGCTGACATATGCCGTCTTTCTCCTCTGATTCATGGTTTTGACCGTTGATTGATTCACGGCATGTAGAAGTGGATCCTTCAAAATACAACTCGTCAAAATTTTCTGATTTTTCTAGAAAGGCAATGAGGTGATTATCATCGTTGAATACCTGCCAATGCTGAGAGTTGTCTGGCACGCTCGGGCGGAAAACCACTTCAATGGTGTATTTGTTCGTTTTCAAACCCGGGTGTGGGAGCATGAGAGATGCTGAAAGGGCCAATGAATCGGCCATGTCATTTTGAGTTCTTGGAATTGCCCCTATCGAAAAGGCATCAAATTCCTCGATGCTGTCCCATACTGCGTTGCGGTAGTGCCTGAGCCTTTCATTTTTCACTTGGTAAATCCTTTTGACCTGATTTACAACTAGCTCAGCATCACCTTGTACCTTTAGATTTTTAATTCCCCTTTCCTTTGCGGCTTGCATACCGAGTAACAGAGATTCATACTCAGCAGTATTGTTAGTATTGAAAAACTGCAACTTGAAAGAAAGAGGAATTACCTCCTCTTCGGGAGATATTAGCACGATTCCGGCGCCACATCCACTAGTCGCGCAACTGCCATCAAAATGCAAGGTCCAGATCTCATTAAGATACTTTTCTTGAAAAAAAACGCCCTTTGTACCCGTCTCGGTAGATAAGAAGTAGTTCCCCATCCCTGATGATTCAAAAAGGATTTGGGCTTTGGGGTCCTCAGAGCTAGTAACCAAGTACTTCTTTTGCGATTCTGGTTCTAAAGTCTGCATCACACCTTTGACGGGTATTCTAGCTTTAGACCAGTCCATGTGAATTTCTCCACCAACTTCGCTGCAAAAGCTTCTTCCCAGCAGAATTCCATAGGCTGCTGGAATGTCAGCAACGAGGACTGTCATTTTTACTCTTTTATCTGAGAAAGCCGCAAACGCAAATTGCGCGTCTTTGATTTGGCCAACCAACGGAACTTGTTTGGTTTCCAATGAATAACATCTGCCGAATGGTTTTGTAAGAGTGAGGCCCAAAGCATGGGCGACTTTCACCGGCATGACATTATCAGAAGCTCCGGAATCAATTATACAGTTGCTCAACTTATGGCCGTTGATTAGGAGAGAGAGATAGAAAGGTTCTATCTTGCCTAATGCAGATGTTGAAGCAACGTTTATGTGGGATTCAGGAAGAGTGGAAAGGATTCCTTTCGGGGAAACCTGTTTAGATGTAACAGCTTGACTCTGAATATATTTGGTTAATCTCACAAGCTGTTCGGGATTCGACTGAAGGTACTCAGCTTCAGACATTTGGATCTTGGTCTTCTTAGCGTGATCTATAATATCAAACGTGGGCAAGGGTTGCGTTGGTGAGGGAATGAGTCCTTCACTTCGTGATGGTGGAACAGGGTTACTGATCTTGATAGGAATATGAGGGGGCTGATTCGGAGGAGAGATGGGCGGAAAAGACTTCTTTGCAAAAGACTTAACTGGGAATTGAGTAGGAAGAGGATTACCTCTTCTAGAAATGGTTGGAGGCACGTTTGTCACGACCTTCTCCTTCTGCACATGGGCAGCAACTTCCGCTTCCTTTCCTTGCGAGCGGGTAAAAACAGTGCAGGATTGTCCGCTTGCATAGCCCTGAGTACTCTCTTCTTCATCAGATTCATCCTCATCAAATTCCATGTATCCAATAGTAGAGTCGCCAGTCGGCTCACCGACATCTTGATCATCTTCGTCTTGAGGTGAAGATTCTTCATAGTACTGCTCTTCCTCTTTCAATTTCGGCCAAAGCATTGACCGGAGGAGCTTCAAGCGTCCAACCGTGGAGCAGTTGCAGGTAGATGCGGTCTTTGTGAAACATTGTTGGGAACGAAACTCCTTTGTGGAACGTCTCGGTATGAAGAACTAGGAGCCTGGGCCAACTACTTTTTCAATGCGAGCAGATCATTCGCCATCTTTTGGAATGCTGGATCAGACGAAGTAGTAGGCAAGGGATCTGAAGATTTGGACTTTGATGATTCCTTTCTCAACTTGCCAGATATTATCAAATTGTCTTCTATCCGAATGGCAGCAGCCTGAGTGAGCGGCAGGGTAGCTACTCACTCTTGAAGGAGCAAGAAGCTGACTTTTGAGCTCATGGCGTTCATGAAGAAACACTTCTAATTCTCCGGTGTTGGAAGCATGGCAGTAGGGACACGGTTGATTAATGCATTGAACCGGGTGACGAAATCGTGCATAGTCTCATTGGCTTCTTTCTTCAAGTGAGTGATCCGTGATAACAATGCAAATGCATATTTTGAAGGCTTGTATCTGTCTTCAAAAGCTTCCCGCAAGGTTTCCCAACTGGTGATAGATGCGGCCAACAAATGCTGAAACCATTCAGCTGCGGGCCCTTGTAGAGTTTCCATAAAAAGGTGAACCGACACATCTTCGTGAGTCACGTCCAAAATACTACATGACATAATGAAAGCAGATATGTGGGAATCCATGCTTTGATTTCCGCTCCCGTCGAATTTAGGAAAATTCTTTCTGTTTCCGTGAGGGAGAGCGTGAATTGGATGTGGCAATGCGAGAGGACCCATAGCATTTCCCCATGGTACCGCCATTTGAAAGGTTGGAAAAAGCACACGAGCTGGGAGGGTGGTTCCACTGAGCAGCAAGGCACTACAAAGGGATGTAGATGCTCCTTGTAAAAGATTTTTTCTTCGTGGGGGTGAGACACTCCTGGATGACCGGCTAGCCGAGCTTAGCGCTGAAAAACGTGCCAGTGTTACGCCGAAATTGTGCCTTTGAAGCAGATTGAAAGTGGGATCAACTTCTCCACGGGATCTCCTGCTACGCGTAAAAGGTTCACTTGCCAGCGTACCTTCCAGATCTGCGATGTTATGGCACACATTTAAACTTTATTTTTGGGTGTACTTGCTGATTTTCTGGTTTTTCTGACAAAAACCAGCAGCATGCACTTTTCTAGATATTTAAAAACTATCCTCTTCAAAAAACTGATTGCGGTTAATGACAAGTAGTAGTGAGGATAAGATGGCAGGGAAGAATAGCAGGCTGATTTTAAGATCTGATTTTTACTTTTTCAGAGGGTTTTAAACTTTTTTAGAAAACAGCCAAAACTCAGATCTACGGAAAAATGCTAATTTTGATAAAAACTCAGCGAACTAAAGATCTGTAACTAGGCCCGATCTATGGATCTCAGAAGAAAATTTTCAATTTCGGGCACTTTTGCACATTTTTTAGATTTTCAACAAAAAGTTCAGATTTGCAAACTGGCAGTGATTTTATTATTTTTCTGATTTTATATTATACCACCACCATAGATCTGACAGATCTATCCGATCCCCAGCGGAGTCGCCAAAAACTGTTGGTCCGAAAATCTGTCGCGTGGACAGATCTATGGATAGACGAGCCAACAGTGTGCAGGGCTTAGCCCCTGTTTGAGACAGCAATGCGAAACTGGTTTATTGCTATTTCTACTAGCAGGAACCTATGCAAGTCTCACAGATTCTGCCTTCGGGGGTTGGGATCTCATCCCAGTAGAGTGTTCCAGGCTGCGAAAAGAAAGGAATGAAAGAGGGAGAAGAGAAAGATTAGATCCGAAGGGAGAAAAGAAATGAATTCCAAAGCAGAAAGGTCAGAAGATTTATGTTTTTAGTTTGGTAGTAAACAGAGCCAAACCTACTTGCATAAATAAACAAAGCAATACTGATAAACAAATAACGGAAAAGTAGATATGAATCCAACAGATTAAACACATACAGATCTAACGTAAGAAAGATCTAATGTATAACACAACTATTGAGCACAAAGTCTGAATAATTGTATTACTGTTCTCTTCTGTTACAAGAAAGCTCAAAGTCTTTCTCTCCTCGCTTCTATATCTATCTAAAAGATGTTCACTCCTGAATACAACAAGTATTCCCATATTTATAGAAGATGAGGGAGAGAGAAGGCAAAATGGAGCCAACCACTTATTTACAAAATATATAAAAGTCTTGTTGACTTTGACAACTTGGTGGATGACATCATCCCATGATGCAACATGGATGATGTCATCATTTGTATCAACACATTTTAGACATTTCAAAAAGAAAGTCGGAGAATAGAGAGAAGAAGAAGAAGAAGAAGAAGAAGAAGAAGAAAAAGCTACTCATCATCATCATCCTGCGGCCGAAAAGGGGTTGCCTGTTTCTGATGCTGCTCAGGAGATGATATGTGGAACTGAGCGCGGTATTCCAAAAACTTGCTAATCATCGGTCCAAATTGATCCTGTGATGGATCCTTGTGCCATTCACTGATTGCTTCGCAAGTCTCTCGCTCGTCTATGAGCTTTTCTGGGAGCTTGGAATAATCTTTCCCCGCCTCGATAAGGAACCCGATGAAGTCCCTACAGGCCAGTAGGTTGTTGATAGATTCAGTGTCGAATGTGACCTCTGGCCCTGTCCCTTGAGAAGCTATCTCCTTGAAAATCCGGGATAGTGTCATCAGCTGATCTCAAGGTAAGGGAAGGAGTGAGCAATCCTGGAGTCATGGCGGAGAACAACTTTCTCCATTTGATGCATTGCATCCAGGGGCCTCTTCCTTTACCTTGTCTATCTTTTCCAGAACAAATTCTAGCTGATCTATCCGATAGTCCAGAGTGGACATAGTTTTGTTGAGGGCCCTTGGATGGCCGAATACTCCGAACTTGACCAGATCTTCGACTGAACAATCGAACATTTGCTGGAAGGTCTCGTGCTGGAGTCTAGCATGCTCTAACTCTTCTGATATCGGACCCGCTAATGCTTGGAGTTCCTTATTCGCCTTTCCGATGTTTAGGTATAAACTGGTATACTCGGCGATTACTCTTTCACTATCCTTGAGGATTTGGCTCCTCCAAGAAGAAACGGCCATACCTTGCTCGCCGATCTTTGAATACTCATTAATCTTCTCCTGACTAAGCAGCTCCGGAGTCTCGGCGGCAGTTGTGGGAGGTGCACTTCCCATCTTCTGTAAGGCTTGAAGCAGGTATTTGTTCTGCTCCTTCAGTAGCCTTTTCTCCTCTTTCGTTTCCTAAAGCTTTTTGCAGAGTGCATCAATTGCGGAAAGAGCTTCCCCCTGGAGACTTTCAGAGGATGTCCCCATTGTGACTTGGGTCACGGTGAAATCTGTCGGAGACAGATCTTCTTTCTCTTTGAGGGGGTTGGGGTACGCAATTTCCATGACTCTCTCACCTGCAGCGCTCTTTGAGAAGCGTGTAACCGGCTTCTGTTTCTTTGCTCCTTTAGCTGGAATGACCGAAAAGTCCATCGGAGCGATGGGGACTTTCCTCTTTTGTTGGCTCAGCTGCTGAGAGATCCAAGCTGGTCCTATAGAAGAAGGACCAGAGACAGAGGGGGAGGAGCAGCAACGGTAGAAGAGGGGAAAAAACGTGGAGACACGCGGGCGGCGGCATGGAAAGAATAGCCGAAGAAGTGTCCACGGGAGGAAGGGAAACCGCAACTGCAGAAGACATAGGAAGGGAAGGGAGAGCTCGGAGATGAGGGAAGAAATAGAGGAAGACAAATCAGCTAGGGAGGAGAAGATAGATGAAGAAGCAGGGGAAAGGGTAGAAGAAGGGGCAGAGGACACGACCAAAGGGGTGGTCGTTTGAGTCACTCGAGGAGGGGAAGGAAGAGAAGAAGAAGGGATAGAAGGGACCTCTGAAGTTGTAGCGACGCTGACATCCTGGGTGGATGGGCGTATAGGACTATCCTCTGTCAATTCTTCCTCCAGAGTTATGACTTGTTCAGGCTCTGAGGGAAGAGGACTTTCAGGGGCTTCTTCCTGAATGATGCTAGTTTCACCTTCTGCACCTTTGCCTTTCAACTACTTTTTAGACCTTGGAGGTGCGTTAGCCAAAGGGGAAGTTGTGAAATCTACCCCTAGGTAGATTAGTCCGTTCATGCGGCACTAATGCTCTGTTCTCCACATAGTCTCTTTGACCCTCTCCTCAATTGTTTGAGGAGCCTTGTTCCTGTCAATGGCCGGGAAGGTCCAATTGTCCCCATCTATGTTATTATACACCTTATCTACTTCATCTTCCGTAGTCTGGAAGCCTTCGGGGACAATGGCCACTCCGTATTGGATGATTTCCGCCAATGCCATGTGAGAGTGATCCTTTCTTCTGAGTTCTGCCTCATGGAGAAAGTCAATGTAAATATCCTCAATTTGAGGGACATGGATCGGATCGAGCTTCGCTTTTGGCAGGCAACTTCTTGGGTCGAAGGTAGGCCTGGCTGGGAAGTCATGCTTCAAGTTGAGTAGCTCCAGCTCTACGAACATTTGCTTCGCCTTATGGTGGGTGGAGCATGTGTATCGGCCCACTTTGAGGGGGGAAAGGAGTTCCACCCTTCTTTCTTTTGAGGCACTTCTCATGGTATGTGACCAGCTGCCTTGACAGTTCTAGTAGAATCAGCTTAGGCCCAGCATACCTTGGTAGCCTGGTTGGCTCTCCCAAAAAGTTGGCAGCCCTCAGATAGGTGAACGTGGGAAATTGGGTGAACAGGGCCCCCCATTTCTTTGTGACTGCCACTATGTTTTTGGTCGTCCGGCTATGAGTCATGTTTGGCCTCAGTAGGCAGATGACATGATAGAAGAATGCATCGTTAACTTTTGCGAAATGTTGGATGCTATTCTCCAGCCTCAGCTCTGGATAGTAATCAAATATCTTGGCCTGAGGCCATACTCCACTTCGGTTCAGCCCCGAATAATCCCTTGCTGATGCTGCAGCGTAGACTACATAGGAGTTCATATGGAACACTCCTGTTGTGGCGAACTGTTGTAGCTGCTCAGAGATGGTGCTGCTTATTATTTCACCCCAGCAAAAGCACTGATCGGGTAAATTTTTATTCATTGTCTCCAAGTACCGCAGCATCCACTTATGGAAATAGTGGGTATCTGAAAGCCCGAAGACTCTGCTCAGGAAGGTGATAGTATCGCTGAGCTCCTCTGAGAAATCACTTCGGTGGATAGTCTGTGGCCACCGGGTCACCGCCTTCTTGTTTTTTAGGTAGACCTCATTCATCAACTACATGCACTGGTCTTCGTTGTTTTCCCAGGCCTTGATGCATTCTTGTTGGCTAATAGCCACGAAGTTCCGGTGGTGAGGGATGCCGAGCATTACTTCAAAATGACGGGCAGTGAGGTTTATGACTACCTCGCCCTTGCTATTTTTGACACATCTTGTGTCTTTGTTGTAACATTTGGCAATCACCATCATGAATTCGTTGTTGACAGCGCTGACGGGGATTCCTCCGCGAAGTGCAGGGAACTGCCTATTAACTTGTCCATCCATGGACTTCTTGTAACTTTCTGAGTCCTAACCCAGAATTCCTCCATGTCAATGTGACCCAATTCTGAGTCTCTGACATCCATACTGCACTCAGCCTGTGATTCGGGCATCCTGACCCTCTGATATTTGTATTTCATCTCTTCTTCTATCAGCTTAGCCTTTCCTCTTGGTTTGGTGGGCTTCTTGCTTGACGTAGACATGTGTTATTTCGAACTCAGTTGCTGATCTGCATGAAGAAGAAGTGAGACCCAATCCAAAAAGGTTGAATTAGTCATTTGATCTTCCATTGGAATGCTAGCAGAAGAAAGAGTTAGAGATTTTAAGGCTCAGGGCGCAGGGCACATGAAAAATGCAACTAGCAGGCCAAATAGATAAGGCGCATAGAAAAGGAATGTTGCAGAGGTTAAACTGGTGCCAAAGGTGCATGGTGCATAGATGTAGCAGATTGCATTTTATGGCAGGGTGCATGGGAATTGCATGTTACATTGCTATTTGGTGCGCCCTTTGGCGCATTGATGGACCGTGTAACATGGATTTTTCGTGCGCCAAAAGGGATATGGCGCGGCGCATGAAGGGTTTACACAACATCATGTTACTGCAATCGGGGGTGCGCCCGCGCCTTTATAGCTTTATACTTGCGCGCAGAAGGCTTGTGTTGCATGGAAGCTAGGTGCGCCCTTCGGCGCATGGAAATGGGATGTAACATGGATAAATGGTGCGCTAAAGGCTTTTAAGGAGGCGTGGGATTTATACTTGTAGCATGCAAAAAATGCGCGCTTTGAGGGCGCATGAGTTCTAGATGCATCAGGACAAAAGGCTGCGCCATTGGCTCGGATTTCAATTATGCAACAAGGCGGATAGATGCGCTGAAGGGCGCAACTGTCTTAAGTGCAACAAGACGCGCCAGTGCGCCATAGAACTAAACTCTTTGCTCAAACCTTTTCATTCTTTCCTCCATTTCAAAGGTTGCTTGGACATATAAGGTTTCAGAGAAAATTTTATCAGACCAAGCCATTTTCAAAACAACACCCCTTTACTAGCAGATCTGGAAAGAGGGAGGGAAGGGAGGAGGAAAAGAAGAAAATGAGACAGGACATAACAGGGGGGGAAAGCTAGTTCAATCCAATCTTATTTTAAAACCGGCCAGCAAGCCAAAACACAGACCAAGAACACTCAAAGAACTGAAAGCACAAAAACGGAGAAGAGGGAGAACCTCTCACCTTAGATATATAGCAAAAATTTGGAGAGCGGGTCCACAGGGCGATGATAACGACGGAGCAGAGGCTGACAAGTCCAGAGTGATCACGTGCTTTGCAAAATAATGAAAATGACATGGGCGCACACTTATATTTATAGAAAAACTGGTCATCAATGCGCCAACCACTTTTGAAATGGCGCATAAAAGTTGCTGTCGACAGGGGAAAGCGTGCGCCCTTTGGCGCACGAAAGTATTTGACAACAGAAGATTGAGCGCGCCTTTGGCACACCATATGCATTGTCGACATGAAGTTATGTGCGCCCTTTGGCGCACGAAAACTTTGTGTTGCAGATAGATTATGTGCGCCCTTTGGCGCACCGAAAAGTGGAGCAACAAAAGCAATGTCAACAATAAGGCGCATGCGCCTTGGCGCATGCAAAAGGGACTCAACATCCTTTGGCACACCGAAAGGTGTGCTAACATGGAAACCCATGCGCCTAAGATTTTTAAGTGGGTGCACCAAAACTTTGTGTTGCAAGGCAAATCCATGCGCCCAGCCAAAAAAGGATCAAAAAAGACTAAGTTCGAAAACTAGATTTCCCGGGAAGGGATTTTACAACGTTTTGAACGCGAAGGATCCCTAACAAGGGATCGAAACAAAATTTTCGATATGGTTATCGGTAAAATTGCCCTTGTCAATTTTACGGGATAACAATGTACTATAATGCGTACACATTTCCTCATATTATAAAAAAAGAAAACACATTCTCCATTTTCATTTGTCCTAAACGTGAATTCACTAACAAATCCTACACTCAGATTTTCTCTTCAACCATTTTTCTCCCAAAAACGTTTACAGACTGCATAGAAGGTTGGATTGAGGTTGATTCAACAATGCCACCATGGAGAAGAGGTAAAAAAATTATTTTCTCTAAATTGCAATAAAATTTGGTAATTTTTTGATATTTGTACAATAGGTTTTAATTAAATACATTTTTTCTTATTCTTATAGTTCCTCCATAACCACAAAAAACCTTGCAAATTATCACAACCCTCCTATCCCTCCTATAATTTTTGAACATCCTCTAGGTAGTCCTGAGGATTTAGTAGTCCATATAGTTGAGAATAAGATTGTAATTGAAGAATTGATTAAAATAAATGAGAGATACCCATTCTAAAACCCCCCACTGTGCCTTGTTGGAAAACACATTAGAGGCATTATTGGTTCAGGTTGATGTGGCAAGGATTCAAATTGATTAGTGGACATATTATAGGGAATATTATGATGATAAAGTATCATATGTAGATGTAAAAAAACTAATTAAAAAAGACGTCATATGTGCATTATTTATGGACCCTAGAACTAATCTTCCAGTTTCGTTGCCATGCAAACAAGTTGTGATCCACTACTATAACAATGATCTGATAAAAAATAAATTTTGGGACTAATGGTGGATGATATTTGATAAACCGCTTTGTAATAATAATGAGGTTCCATTATATGTTTTGAGGAAAATCTACTATGAGTTTATCCTCAACGAGATCCTGAACTATTTTGACTACCGAGAGTCTCAAGGCTAAGGAAAACGCTCTACACAGGATAGAACGGGTGCACAATGTGCTAATATTCAATATGATAGATCCATACAAAAAATTCCCCTTATCCTGAGGTAGTCTCTGCAATAGTGAAGAAGACAATAGAGATCGATACACTACACGTGCTTTAGGATCTCTATGATACCTTTTTCCAACATACGAGGGAGGCTTCTAATACCTATGTTGGTGGAGGTAGATAAAGGATTCCTCTAGGTAGTAGTAGCATAAGGCCACATATTGTCACATCTTGTGGTAGCATATGCATGGGACCTAACGAGGATGATAGTTTCATGCAGACTGGTGTTGATGGAGTTGTTGCCGGTGGTACACATGATGATGTGGCTATGTCTAACACTTTTTTGAGTGATACATTTGGATTTCAGACATCGATGACACCTTCATAGGTATTTTTTAATTTTTTATTACATGTTACAAAATTATCTGAGTACTTAATTTACATATATATGTTAAAATTTCAAAATAATTTTCTTTGAACTTCATCAAATTTATTAATTTACACATACATATCTACATGTATGCATTAATATTACAACATGCGAGAGGGACATCATCATTCCAATGATAGGTTACGAGCACCATGCCAATGTATGCATTCACATATGTAATTTAGAATATTAAATTTGTCATATTTTCCTGTATTTAAATATATATAACTTTCACTCAAATATATGTCTATCTATGTATGTCCTTGTATATATATTATACACGCTCAACTAACATGACATGATATATATTTTTTATAAATTTGATGACCACACAAGACATGCCACCATCTTTATGAGGAGTAGAGAAAGGTGTTTCCACTGTGATTTCATCTACATACCAACTCACTGAGGTATACAAATTATGTATTTTTGTTAACTATATCATGTAATTCATATTATGTCCAATTATTTTAATAATCAACCTCATTGTAACATCATGTAGATAGTCAATGTGAATGCATTGTGTATATGTAGGAGTTTCCTATGATTGTTATCAACCCTATGCATATGATTCATAGGTGTGGCGTGGTAAAAATATAGTTGTATATTGATAAAATTAGTTAAAATATTTTCATTACATATGTACTTTGTGTAAATGTTTAGATCTGCACTAAATTTTTTTATTGTTAATATAGTTCTACAAGATAATTTTGATGATTGATTTTGTAATTTTATGTGTATGTAGGGTTCAACCCCTTCCATTTTCACTTTGAGGGCATGGACTCCTTGAGCTCGTCATTTTGACACCTTGGTTCATGATCCAGTAGCTCTCATTGACACTGTTGAGCATGAGATGCAAATTCAGCATTACCAAGAGATTGAGGTAAGTGCATGTACATGTAAATAATTTCATTAATACGGTCTTATGTATTAAGTTTTGACAAAAAACATTGTATGTATTTATAGGTTCAACTACAACTGAGTTTTGAGAATAAGAGGACTCGCAGTCATGTCATGGAGGATCCAAACTTATCTCACATATCTTCATCTATGCTTAAGGGAGATCCGTCTTTGAGCATGGAAAAGAAATGAATATATATATATATATATATAATATATATATATATATATATATATATATAGACACACACACACACACACACACACACACACACACACACACACACACACACACACACACACACACACACACACACACACACACACACACACATATTAATACACACACATGTCGTATGACATTTATTTTATACGCCTATATGCATGAAATTGTATGAACGTTCAACATTGTATGCATGCCTATACAAAATTAACTTGATATTATATGACCTATTCACATATTTGTATTCATTTTGCACGTTAATATTATTTGGAACTTGATATGTTTTTATGAGACCTTACATTTTTTAGATTATAATTATATCCATGCTAATATGATGTATACTTTACAATATATGACATTATGGATATTTTTCATTTATTGGTGTTGTATACTAGCATTTTCGATGTATAGTATGCATGAAACTTTGGAAATCAAGTCATAAATTGGTTAAAGTAAATTAATTATTCATTCAATTTATCAATGTGTATACGTTTAGGGAACCTTTTCTAGAGGAGGTTCAAAGTTTTAATTCAAATTATAAGATATTAGATATATTATTGAATTTTTATATATTTTTTGGTTTCATAATAATAATGAATAAGTATCCATATTCATTATTTATTTGATTTTATCTCTTTCAATAAAAATTGATAAAGAACATATTAACCAAAAGTAAAAATTTATCACTAAGAGAGTGAGAGTGAGTGAGAGAGAGAGAGATAGTACAATGCAATATGTACAATTTATTTTGGTTGGATGATCAATTTATTTGAATGAAAGTGTTTGTTTTTTTCTAAAGAAGATGGCTAGATACAGTTCTTCATCCATTTACTTATCTATTTGATAAGTAACTTGATGCAGAGAACAAAAGTTGATTCTTTTGCACATGTTAACAAAGTTTTTTCACTTCAAGAGTCTTCTACCTTATTCTTTTCACACCATGAAAACTTTCCAAGTTATGATAATCAAAGTAAACATTAGATTTTACTCAAACTCCTATACTATCATGTTTTTCTTAGATTGAAACAATATCATTCATGAGCTCATGGGAATAAACCACAAGGTTGCAAGACTAAGTGATAGATGTTTTAGATACCCTTTAGGCCCCTTAAGGTGTAGGAAAATTTTATTTCCCATCTCCAAGGCTAGACCTACTTTCTACCACCCCCTCCTTATACACTAAATTTTTCTCCTTGTAGTCCTTCCTTGAGGGTTTTTCAAACTTCTTTTCCCACCTATACGGTTTCAATACTAACTCAAGATATTTTAGGATACCCTTTTCCCTATGGCACTTGCCTAAGAAGTTTTAGGTTCAAACTCAAAATTTAAGCATTTGTTTTGACTAAATTGTTCTTAAAAATTAGGTCTCCTTTTGAGACAATCTTGTCTACAAAAAACTGGTATAGATTCAGGGCATATAGGGGCATAAATAGTTTGAAAAATTCTTTAATAGACTAGACACTTGACACTAACCCTTAAACCATCTAGAATCCCTACATATACCTATTCTAAATTTGAATTTTGGAATATTTGGAATCAATTTAACACTATTGAATGAATCCTAAAGACACTCTAAGGAGCTCATGACCTCCTATACTAGCTAGAGAGAGAGAGAGAGAGAGAGAGAGAGAGAGAGAGAGAGAGAGAGAGAGAGAGAGAGAGAGAGAGAGAGAGAGAGAGAGAGAGAGAGAGAGAGAGAGATAATCCAATGTGAGTCAGTGTAAGGTTATCTAATGAAATATTTTGCAAACAGAAGCTCATAGAATTAAATGGAATGTGTAAACACATTGAGGTGACCTGGTAAATGCAAGGGGAGGCTTTAGTTTGGTGGTCAATGATCTTGGTGATTCTGTGATATGTCGACTGGGCGTAGTCCCTTAAGATACTTGAGAGAAAAAAGGCTATAAGTTCACCGAGTGATTTCTCGGTCTCCATGACACCTTGAAAAATATCATCTAATCCTACACATCCAAGTTGGGAACCTCTACAAAATCCTGTCTCGGTTTCCCCCAGCTAAATTTGGTCCTCTTTTTGTCCTATTGTTCACAACCGTGCTGAATATTGTAGTATGATTTAGTGTAACACTTCCTGTAAACACCTAAATTCAATATCTATACCTCTTCTACATGCGTATGCTTATTTCTCCTTGGTCTTCACATAGGTCCCCCTTAATTTAATTTATCCCCCCTTTTATTTAATTTAAAATTCCCATTTAATTCCTATTAATTAATTAATTCCTATTAATTGATTAATTAATCATTTAATATCTTACATGCCCTAACAAACTTTCTATTTTGGGTGTTTTTATCCTAACACATAAATCCCCTTTAATTTTAAAGATTTTTTATCTTGCCTATCTTTATCCCTTAACATCCCTAAAAATCCCTTGCCCACCTACATGCTTTAAAACACTCTTCCAACTCTTAAATGTCCAAAATTCCAATCAAATCACAAAAGCATCCCCATTCGGGAAACATTCCATGTAATTGGTGGTGACCCAACCTAGTCGTTGTCGACACTATAAACTAAATATTTTCTTTCTACAATCATCAGATGCATGTAAATTTTGGAGCTTCCTAGTGACCTGTGAACTATTCCTTTAGTGCCCACATTTTTATAGCCTCAGTTATTTGTTGTTCCTTTTACTCAGAGACATGTTTCGGGAGGGATTTGATATATTTTGGACATTATATTAGGATATTTGACCTTATTACACATGTATGGAGATTTAGGCATATAGCGCCAATTTAGCTTGATTATGGTGTTGACACCTTATCTTATGATGCCACGGATACTAACTGATATGATGTTGTTTTGGACCATAATCATAATGATGGATACTCAGTTAGTTGCATGTTTGGATTCTATGGATGTATGTCACTTTATCGTTATGTCTAACTCATGGTGAATTGGGCATAATTGTGGATATTGTCACATTTTTTATTCCATAATGATGATATGCTAGCACATAATTCATTGATTTCTTATTGAGTAGTTGATTCACATTTTATCGGACAGGTGCATTTAATGTGTGCAATGAGTGTGCAGGTCACAGGTCATAGTAGAACATGGGATTCAGGGCATCTACACAATTTTGCACAAGCAGCCCACGGGGCTAAGTCCTAACCATGTTTATTATATGAGGCCTTAGTATTAGAGTTTATTATTTTGGGCACCATGAGTGACCCTCAATTGTAATGTAATATGTCTTGTAATATTAATCTTGCTTAGGATGTTTAGTTTTCCTTGTAAACTTGATTTTAGGACCTAATGGTCCCCACTTGCATTTAGTTTGGAGATTGGATAATGATGTATTTAATTAAAGGGGATTATGGTCACATGTGAGCCCTTGGGTGGGCCCCACATCCTCTACCCTTGTGCCAAACCCGAAATTGGACTATTTTAGGCATTTTTAGTGACCCCTTTTTAGTTTGGGAGTTCACTTAGCATGAAAATGGGCCCTTGGACCCTACCTAATAGGTAGGGGGGCTTAATTCCAAGGCATAGAGGGAGTTTCCCTTCTGTTTTTCCTCCCTTTGGTCACATCCATGTAAGGTGGATGAGTATGTGTGTTTTGTTAAAAGTTGCACAAGTTTGTCTTGTTGTACATTTTGGGTAATTTTGGAGAAGAGGGTTAAAAGCTATTTTATCCTTTATCTCTTTTATTTTGAAAATCTTTGACCTTGAGGGAAAGAGGGGTGACACATGTCACCCCCTCATTGGTGAGGATTTTTTTTGGCTCCTCTTCAAACTCTCCCTCATGGGGAAAGAAGAGAACTTTTTTTTTAGAGCTTTTACTTGGAGGCTTGTGGATTTTGGAGCTATAGCTTGCTTCAATAAAGAAGTGGAAAAGTTAGAAGTGGAGAGCTTTTGGAGGTAGGATCCTTGAGTTCATTTTTATGTTTATTTTATATTAGATATTAGTCTTGTTTTTTAAAAATATGTGTTACTACTTGTGTGTTACCATTTGTTATGTTTGTGGTTTTATTTTCCTCCATCCATGATATGACATGATGGATTTTTTGAGTTTGTGGGGGAAGAGAGAGGGATTTTTCCCTCTCAATCCTCATGGCTTGATGGGAAATCCATGTAGGATTTTATTTACTCCCCTCAAATGGTTTTGAGGTGGGGAAGGTGGTTCATATGGTTTGAACCACCTTCCCCATTCTTGTGAGGAAACCCTTTTGGGTTTGAAAATCTTCCCAAGAAGGATTTGGTGAATAGATGGAGAAATAAGGAGGGTGTGATGACTTTGGAGGAATAAGGAGGTTGTGGAGAATTTTTGTTTATGTGTAACTAATTTTGGCTACACTCTTGACACTTGGATATCTCCTTCTTCTCTTCCCCATTTTGGAGGTAGAATATGGCTTCTCCTCTTTTCCATTATTTGCAATTTTTGGTGATTGTTTCTTACTACATGGTCTTAGCTTGTATGTGAAAATAATATTGGATTGTTCTCCCTCACTGTTGTGCAAAGTTGTGGAAAGTAGTCCTCTTTCCCATGGGCTTGGGGAGGCTAGCATGCTTTTCAACCTTGGAAAGGCATGTAATGATGCCTAAAGGTTGGGTGGTTAAACAAGCCTTGTTCTCTAGGAGTTGGATTCTTGTAAGAGTGTTCGAGTTTGGAGCTCATGTTTAGAGATGGTTGGAGTTTGTGGAATTTTGGTCTCTCCTTGTCCTCTCAAATTTTTGTGAAGCATCACTCTCATTTTATCTCTAAGAACATGGTTATGTGGAAGATTTCTTTTATTGTGAATTCTCCATTTTGTATTTGGTATTACTTGCAAATTTGAGTCATGTTTTGCTAGAGCAATCTCTCTTTAACCTTGTAAAGAAGCTTGTAATGTGGTCCCTTGAAGTAGTTAAGAGGTTTTGGGTATTTTTTTGTTCTTGTGAGCTTAAGATATTTGGCAAGGAATTCTTGTAAAATAGTTATTTCCTTTAATATGAGATTCTTGGAAATCTATTTTGAAATGAAAGTTGGTTTATTGGAAGAATTGTTATTCTTGTAATCTCCTTCTTGTCTTTGTTTTTTTTGCGCTATTGGATGAAAATGTTTTTCTATTCCTAAAATACATTTCTTCTTGGAAAATTTTGAAACATAGTGAATATAACAAAATCAGTTTTACTCTCTTCCTTGTTAACTTAGCAAGATGGATTATTAGTGAACTAGTGTGATTATACCTCCTCCTTCACTAAGATTAAATTTGTTCCAAGATCTCTCTTATAAATTTGAAATACAAAGTTACATTTCCCTTATACAAATGAGATGCATATGTTAGAATATTTTCCTTTAGTTAAATTTCAGAATATAATTAAAATGTTTCTTTTAAAAAAAAGGGGGTTGTTTATTATTGTGTATATTTACATTGTTACAATCTTATATATGTGTGTGTGTGTGTGTGTGTGTGTGTGTGTGTGTGTGTGTGTGTGTGTGTGTGTGTGTGTGTGTGTGTAATAGTGAATTTATAATTTTTGCATATATCTCAAAATTTTAAGAAATGATAAACATGAAAAGAAATAAAAATAAATGAATAAATAGTCATTAGTATATTTATAATTTTTGCATATATCTCAAAATTTTAAGAAATGATAAACATGAAAAGAAATAAAAATAAATGAATAAATAGTCATTAGTATAAATAAACAGGTTATCAGGATTATCAATATTAATTAGTATATATATATATATTATTTTTTAAAAAAATAATTGTTTTAAACGTATTAAATTTAAAATAAAACAAAAAATATATAATAGGTTTGGGGAGGGCCGAACCCCCTCCCCACTCCCTGCGCATCCCAACCCTAGCACTGCCTCTGTCCCCACACCTTGTGCCCACCACCACTGTTGCTTCCCCCTCCTCTGGTCTCCAATCCTACACGCATCCTAGACACCCTCATCCCACGCAGCCTACCCACTACCCTCTCCATCACTACTTCCATCCTCTGCGCCGGTCTATCCCCTCCCCCTCACCTGTGCACCCACCTCTCACCCCTTAAACACTTCCCCATAGTGCCATGAACCCCAACTCCACTCTGCCACTGCCCACCTCCCACATTGTTTCCCAAAAGAAAAAAAGAAAAAGAAAAAGGGGGTGACCCAACCCCTCTCCCCTCCATGCCACCATTATAGTGTAAAACGTAGGTATAACTACCCGATTTAATACCAGAACATCTCTAGTTTTAACATGAACAAGGAAATAAAAACAAAAAAAATAAAATAAAAATACTAACTAATAAGTAAGGAAATAAGGGGACATATTCTCAAAAGGAAACTCTATGAAATCAATTTCCCATATCTCTTCAACTTGCACCTGCAAAAGACAAAAGAAAAAAAAATGAAAACCAAAAAGAGAGAAAGGAAAACATAGAGAAATTTAGGGCAACTTTAGGGTAAATTCGAAATCAAGGGATAAGATTAGATTTGATCCAAGGGCCCATAGTCAACCCTACACATTTTAAGTCATGGGAAATTTATGGGTATGGGAGGGAAAATTATAGAGGCGTGTGGCAAATTAATAAATAAAGGGGAAAAAAATAAACTTAAAAGGATGTGTGTATTTATTTTGGAGGCCATAATAAGCTAAATAGAATAAACAATTAATTTGTTTGGGCTATTACTAAGGCTGAGAAAACTAAAGTTGTATAAATTAAATTATTAACGGGATATGGTTCAAAAGGGACTAATTTTAATTAATCATTTAAAAAAAATTACCCAAAATTTTCCAGTTGAATTTTAGTGTGTTTTTCGGTGTCCCAAGGTGGGGCATTACATTTGGTATCAGAGCAGAGGTTCATACATGCGGACGCTCTCGGTAATTAATTAACTAGACAAAAATATATTATCAACATTTAAATAAATAAATAATAATAATAATAATAATAATAAAAACCAATCGCTGTAATTTAATAATCTCTTCTCTCACCATGTGCACAGGATGACACCCATGAGACGACGATTGGTTAGGGGTTTGGGACATATTTTTCCTACGCCCTAACCTCAGGCATCCAAATTTGGGCCTCAAATTTTAGATTCTCTTCAAAAGTTGATCGGTGTTGTGGAGCAGTGCCATCCACCACCACAGGAGGCGAGAGAGAAGGAGATTTCGTTAGGAGATGAGGAGCTGATAGGTGAAGACGTGCACTCAGAGCGGCCAGAGCATGATAACCCGAGGCAGGAGAGGTCACATAGCCCTTTCGTTCACCATGAGAGGGTAGTCTCGTATCATTGTAGCTGCTCACATAACTTCGAGGGACCATTCAGAGATAGACGACCCCACTCACCTATTGGACTGCATCTCTAGGATTGGGATACAGGCAGTGTGATTAGATACCTTCTTTGCTTGCAGCCACCTACTTACACTGGTTCTACAGATGGATTTGGGATAGAGTCATGGCTCCTTATCCTGGATAGCTACTTTGGCTTGCACTCTTATGAGAGTGATATCAAGGCCAGGTTTTCCATACACCTCCTCCAAGATGCAGCAGACATTTGGTGGAGGAATGAGGAGTGGAAGCTCCATTTGACTTGAGAGACAGTGACTTAGGAGTTGTTTGATGAGCAATTTAGGGCCCGCTATATGTCAGAGCATTTTGTGTAGAAGAGGATCGAAGAGTTTCACAACTTATGATAGGGATCTGGCACAATAGCATAGTATGAGAGCAGGTTCCTGGATCTTCTACAGTATGTGGACTACTTGCAAGATGAAATATTGCAAGTAAATAGGTTTATTTGAGGCTTGAATGTAGACATAATAGGAGCAGTTAGGATGCTATCTCCTCCCACACTTGAGAAGGCTATTGAGAAGGCCTACTTAGTTGAGGAGAACATGACCAAGGCATAGGAGCACTGAGATAGAAACAAGAGCATGTTTCAGGATAGGATGCAGGCCTTTCAGAGTCATAGGTCATAGGGCACAACACCACCTCCTAGAGGGGAATTATAGCCTCCCCCAACCATTACAAGGGCTCCACCACATCCACAGCAGGAGGCCTGGTAGCATGGCCACCAACAGTAGAGGGTGAGATAGACCCAGAGCTTTCAGCAAGGTGGTACAATAGGGGGTTTTGGTGGAGCCAAGGATAGGAGACAGGGCACTCAATAGGTACATCTAGCTCGCACGCAGTAGTCTGCTAGGGTTGGGCCGGTAGGATCAGTTCACCAGAGTACAGGAGGGACCCCATCTCAAAGAGGTACATGAGGATGTTTTTTTTGTGGGTCACCTGACCACTATGTGCGTATGTTCTGCACAAACCCACTACCATGGATATGCAGAGAGCTCCTAGATCTAAGCAAATGGTGGGTGATGTAGGATGCACCCATCGTGTGTATGTAGTAGTTGAAAACCGCTAGGCTGAGTATTAGGCCACTATTATTGAAATAATATGTACTATCAAGGGTATTTTTATCTCAGTACTTTTTGATTCAAGTGCTTCAGATTCTTTTATATCTCCTCCTATAGTGGACCAATGTGGGCTAGTGGTGGCTATGTAAGTAGATAATTGACAAGTTGAGTTGGCCTCTGGGGCCAAACTTGTAGTGGAATCGTATGTGGAGAGTTGCGTACTTGATTTGGGAGTCTTCTCCACTACACTTGACCTCTGAGTTATTCCTCTAGGATCCTATCAGGTAGTTTTGGGTATGGATTGGCTCGAGGCTCATTGGGCTAGGGTAGATTACAGAAATAAGGTCATTGAGCATCATGATGATCTTGGGAGTGAAGTTGTGATATCATGGATGTAGAGGCCTATCTCTTTACATATGATATCGGCTAAGAAACTCAAGCAGAGCATGCGTAAAGGTTGTCAGTTGTTTGCTATCACCATCAGTGATCGGTCAGAGAGTACCCCAGAAAATTCACCCTTAGATGATCATGCAATTTTGGGGGAGTATGCCGATGCGTTTCTAGGTGAGCTTCTAGGGTTACCACCCCATAGAGAGGTGGAATTCACCATTGATTTAGTGTCAGGATCTGTACCAGTTTCTATGGCACCCTATCAGATGACGACTCCAGAGCTTCATGAGCTCAAGATTCAGTTAGAGGAGTTGTTGGAAAAGGGACTCATTCTTCCTTGTGTATCTCCTTGCGGAGCGCCAGTCATATTTGTTAAAAAGAAGGATAATTCTCTCAAAATTTGTGTAGACTTTAGGCAGCTCAACAAAGTCACAATAAAGAACCATTATCCACTCCCAAGGATTGATGACTTGTTTGATCAGATGCGGGGAGCTAGAGTGTTCTCCAAAATCGATCTCAAGTTAGGGTATCATCAGTTGCACATATCAAATGCAGACATTTATAAGAAAAATTTTCACACATGTTATGGGCATTATGAGTTCACCGGTGTTTCCATTTGGTTTGACTAATGCCCTAGCTATCTTCATGAGCCTCATGAATGAATTATTTAGGACCTTTCTAGATCGTTTTGTCTTAGTGTTCCTAGATGATATATTGATATATTCTCATTCTGAGGAGGAACACGAGGAGCATTTGAGACAGGTACTATAGGTTTTGAGAGAGAAGAAGTTGTATGGGAACTTGGAAAAATACAGCTTCTTTCAGACAAAGATTCATTACTTGGGTCACATCATATCAGGAGAGGGTATCTTAGTAGATCCCTCTAAGATTTAGGCTATCATGGATTGGCCAGCACCCACATTAGTCACTGAGGTGAGGAGTTTTATGGGTTTAGCAGGTTACTACCATAGGTTTGTTCAGGATTTCTCTAGAATTGCTCACCCTATTACTTCCCTTTAGAGAAAAGGGAAGAAGTTTGATTGGTCAAAAAAGTGTGAGCAGGCCTTTCAGTTACTTAAGGAAAGGTTAACCACGGCGCCCATCTTAGTAGTTCCAGACCCGACAAAGGATTTTATTGTTTGCACTGATGCATCACTAGAGGGTTTGGGAGCCGTTCTTATGCAGGAGAATTGAGTGATTACCTTTGAGTTGCGTAAGCTCAAAGACTACGAGCTTAACTATCCTACCCATGATTTGGAGCTTGCAGTAGTCGTCCATGTGCTTGTGCGTTGGCGTCATTTCCTTTTGGGTATACCTTTCATTTTGAGGACTGACCACCATATTTTATAGCATATCTTCTCACATCTGAACCTCAACGCTCAACAACGGCGTTGGATGGAGTTCCTATGTGAGTATGACATGGAGGTTTAGTATATCAAAGGAAAGGAAAATTTCGTTGCAGATGCACTTAGTAGACGAAGACATGTGCTTGCATCTTTGACCTTGTAGTCAGATTTTAGAGGCAGGATTCTTGAGCATCTTCCTGAGGACAGGTTTTATGAGGGATCTAGATAGATGTTGGAGTCACAGGGTTCCTTAGAGGGCAGATTTTTAGGGTGCATTGGAGAGACAAATAGTTTAGTTTGGTTTCGTAGGTGCATCTATGTGCCTAAGTTAGGTGATATGCGTAACTTCATCCTCACAGAGGCTCATCGAGCTCCTTATGTGGCACATCTAGGAGTGAAGAAAATGCACACTGATCTGAGGGAGTTATATTATTGGCCAGGTCTTTGACAAGACATAGCAGATTTTGTTGCACGATTCCTTGAGTGTCAGAGGGTCAAGGCAGAGCATTCTCATCCCACAGGACTCTTACATCCTCATGATATTCCAGAGTGGAAATGGGATGTGATCTCCATGGACTTCATAGTAGGACTCCCTATGTCTTCTTATCATCATGATGCCATTATGGTCACTGTGGATAAGTTGACCAAGGTTGCACATTTCTCGCCAACCAAAGTCACCTATAATGCACAGGACATAGCCAAAGTATTTATGGAGGACATTGTTAGGTTGCATGGGATTCTGAAGACCATCATCAATGACAGGGACACCATTTACACTTCAGTTTTCTGGACTTCCTTCTAGGCTGCTCTTGGTACTCAGATTAATTTCAGCTCAGCATATCATCCAGAGATAGATGGATAGAGAGAGAGGGTTAATCAGGTACTGGAGGACATGTTGAGGATGTATGTGATGGACCAGTAGAAGAAGTGGGAAGATTATCTTCATTTAGTTGAGTTTACATACAACAATAACTACCATAGTTCCATTGGTATGGCTCCTTACTAGGATTTGTATGGTCGACCTTGCAGGACACCCTTGAGTTGGGACAGACTAGATGACATGATTATTCTTGGACCAACTTACCTACAGGACTTAGAGCAGTAGGTTGTTCTGATTAGACAACGTCTTGAGCAGGCTAGAGCATGCCAGAAGGCATATACAGACACCAAGAGGATTGATCGTCACTTCTCAGTGGGTGGTAAAGTCTTCTTGAGAGTGTGTCCTCATAAGATCCCAATCTGCTATGGAAAGGGTTCTAAGATATCACCTCGTTTTGTGGGGCCTTTTGATATCTTAGAGGTCATCAGTCTAGTTTCCTATCACCTAGCTTTTAAACCACACCTTGCACGGGCCCACAATGTATTTCATGTTTTTGTATTACGTAGATATGTACCAGATGTTTCTCATGTTTTGGATTTTTTAGCATTATAGGTAAAGGACGGAGGGAAGTGGAGGCTGGAGCCCGTACGCATATTGGAGCACCAGACATTGACCCTTCAGGGTAAATACTTGGACCATGTTAGAGTGCAATGGGACAAATATGATGAGACAACAACTACCTAGGAGGATGCTACACCATTGTGGTCCAGATATCCCTATCTCTTTTAGTGACTTCCAAGAGGAAGTCTAATTTTAGTAGAGGGGGATGTAGTGCCCACATTTTTATAGCCTCAATTATTTGTTGTTTCTTTTACTCATAGACATGTTTAGACATGGATTTGATATATTCTAGACATTATATTAGGATAGTTCACCTTATTAGACATGTATGGAGATTTAGGTGTATAACGCCAATTTAGCTTGATTACTATGTTGACACCTTATCTTATGATGTCGCAGATACTAACTGATATGATGTTGTTTTGGACCATAATTATATTGATGGATACTCAGTTTAGTTGCATGTTTGGATTTTATGGATGTATGTCACTTTATCGTTATGTCTAACTCATGGTGAATTGTGTATAATTATGCATGTTGTCACATTTTTGATTCCAGAATGATGATATGCTAGCATAGAATTCATTGATTTCTTATTGATTAGTTGATTCACATTTTATCGGACAGGTGCATTTAATGTGTGTAATGAGTGTGCAGGTGACAGGTCACAGGAGAACATGGGATTCAGGGTAGCTACACAATTTTGCACAAGCAGCCCACGGGGCTAAGTCCTAACCGTGTTTATTGTATGAGGCCTTAGTATTAGAGTTTATTATTTTGGGCACCATGAGTGACCCTCAATTGTAATGTAATATGTCTTGTAATATAAATCTTGCTTAGGATGTTTAGTTTGCCTTGTAAACTTGATTTGGGGACCTAATGGTCCCCACTTGCATTTTGCTTGGAGTTTGGATAATGATGTATTTAATTAGAGGGGATTAGGGTCACATGTGAACCCTTGGGTGGGCCCCACACCCTCTACACTTGTGCCCAAATGTGCCAAACCCGAAATTGGGCTATTTTAGGCATTTTAAGTGACCCCTTTTTAGTTTGGGAGTTCACTTAGCATGAAAATGGGCCCTTGGACCCTACCTAATAGGTAGGGGGCTTTAATTCCAAGGCATAGAGGGAGTTTCCCTCCCATTTTTCCTCCCTTTGGTCACATCCATGTAAGGTGGATGGGTATGTGTGTTTGTTAAAAGTTGCACAAGTTTGTTTTGTTTTTCATTTTGGGTAATTTGGGGAAAAAAGGGTTAAAAGCTATTTTATCCTTTCTCTCTTTTATTTTGAGAATATTTGACCTTGAGGGAAGAGAGGGGTGACACATGTCACCCCCTCATTTGTGAGGATTTTTGTTGGCTTCTCTTCAAATTCTCCCTCATGGGGAAAGAAGAGAACTTTTTTTTGGAGCTTTTGCTTGGAGGCTTGTGGATTTTGGAGCTAGAGCTTACTTGGATAAAGAAGAGGAAAAGTTAGATTGTTGGAGAGATTTTGGAGGTAGGCTCCATGAGCTCATTTTATGTTTTATATCATGTTAGATATTAGTCTTGTTTTGTTTAAAATGTGTGTTGCTACTTGTGTGTTGCCATTTTTTGATTTGTTTGTGTTTTATTTTTCTCCATCCATCATATGGCATGATGGATTTTTGGAGTTTGTGGGGGAAGAGAGAGGGATTTTTCCCTCTCAATCCTCATGGCTTGATGGGCAATCCATGTAGGATTTTAGTTACTCCCCTCAAATGGTTTGAGGTGGGGAAGGTGGTTCATATGGTTTAAACCCCCTTCCCCATTCTTGGAGAGGAAACCCTTTTGGGTTTGAAAATCCTCCCAAGAAGGATTTTGGTGAATGGATGGAGAAATAAGGAGGGTTTTATGACTTTCGAGGCATAAGGAGGTAGTGGAGCTTATTGTTTATGTGCAACCAATGTTGGCTACCCTCTTGACACTTGGCGATTTCTTTCTTCTCTTCCCCATTTTAGAGGTAGAATGTGACTTCTCCTCTTTTCCCTTACTTGCAAAATTTGGTGTTGGTTTCTTAGTATTTGGTCTTAGTCTTATATGTGAAAATAGTTTTGGATTATCTCCCTTACTCTTGTGCAAAATTGTGGAAGCTAGTCCTCTTTCCCATGGGCTTGGGGGAGGCTAGCATGCCTTCCAACCTTGGAAAGGCATGTAATGATGCCTAAAGGTTGGGTGGTTAAACAAGCCTTGTTCTCTTGGAGACGGATTCTTGTAAAGGATTTTGGAGCTCAAGTAAAGAGATGGTTGGAGTTTGTTGCATTTTGGTCTCTCCTTGTTCTCTCAAATTTTTGTGAAGCATCACTCTCATTGTATCTTTAAGAACATGGCTATGTGGAAGCTTTCTTTTCTTGTGAATTCTCCATTTTGTATTTGGTATTACTTGCAAACTTGAGTCATGATTTGCTAGAGCAATCTCTCTTCAACCTTGTAAAGAAGCTTGTAATGTGGTTCCTTGAAGTAGTTAAGTGGTTTTGGGTATTATGTTGTACATGTGAGCTTAAGCTCCTTGGAAAGAAAATCTTGTAAAATAGTTATTTCCTTTAATATGAAATTGTTGGAAATCTATTTTGAAATGAAAGTTGGTTTATTGGAAGAATTGTTATTCTTGTAATCTCCTTCTTGTCTTTGTTTTTTTTGCACTATTGGATGAAAATGTTTTTCCATTCTTAAAATACATTCATTGTTGTAAAATTTTGAAACATAGTGAATACAACAAAATCAATTTTACTCTCTTCCTTGTTAACTTAGCAAGATGGATTTATTAGTGAACTAGTGTGATTATACCTCCTCCTTCACTAAGCTTAAATTTGTTTCCAAGATCTCTCTTATAAATTTTAAATACAAAGTTAAATTTCCCTTATACAAATGAGATGAATATGTTAGAATATTTTCCTTTAGATAAATTTCAGAATATAACTAAAATGCTTCTTTTTAAAAAAACGGGGGGGGGGGGGGGGGGGGGGGTTGTTTATTATTGTGTATACTTACATTGTTACAATCTTATTAATATCTATATATATATATAGTGTGATATATATATATTATGCATATATCTCAAGATTGTAAGAAATGTAAGTAAAAATGAAAAGAAATATATATATATGATATATATATCTAATGTAGTATAAATAAGTATGTTATCAAGATTATCAATATTAATTAGTATATATATATATATATATATACTACTTTTTTTAAATATAGTTTTAGACGTATTAAATTTAAAATAAAACAAAAAAAATATAATAGGTTTGGGGAGCGTCGAACCCCCTCCCCACTCCCTTGCACACCACCAACCATTGTCGCCACCGCTTCCCCCTCTGGTCTACCACGGCTGTTGCTACGCGCCTCACCATGGTTGTCCTCGTCCACAGTGCACGGTCTTACCCCACCTCCTCTCCACCGACTGCTCCAACCCTCCACGCCGGTTTTTCCCCCTACAGCTCACCTGTGCACACACGGTCGTCCTCACTCCCGTCAAACACTTCCACCCTGGCGCCACAAATTCCAACTCCACTCTGCCTCTGCACAACTCCCATATTATTTCCGACAAGCCCATCAGAAAACGAAAAAGGGGGTGACCCTTCCACCTTTCAAAAACACCATCCGACCATTGTAGTGTAAAACGTAGGTACAACTACTCAATTTAATACCAGAAGATCTGTGGCCACACTTGGACCTTAAAGGAACATACACATCAAATAGAAATGACTAACTAATGTGGATTCAGTTTTTTTTAAGGGGACATAATATCAATAAGGGTAACTCCATGAAATCAATTCCCCATAGTTCTTCCTCCTCCACCTGCAAGAAGAAATAAAAAGAAAATGAGAGAGAATGATATGGAAAATAAAAGAAAAGAAAAGAGATAAAGATGCATTAGGGCAAACTTAGCGTAGATTTGAAATCAATGGTAAAGATTAGATTTGATCCAAAGGTCCAAAATCAATCCTACATACTTTAAGTTTTGGGCACTTTTGGGCATGGAAGGTAAATTTAGAGAGGTGTGGGAAAAACTAATAATAAAATGGGGAAAACTAGTAAACTTAAAAGGATGTGTGTATTTATTTTGGAGACCATAGTAAGCTAAATAGAATAAACAATTAATTTGTTTTGGGCTTTTATTAGGGTTGAGAAAACTAAAGTTGTATAAATTAAATTATTAACGAGATATGGTTCAAAAGGGATTAATTTTAATTAATCATTTTTTAAAAAAAATTACCCAAAAACTTCTAGTTGAATCTTAGTGTGTTTTTCGGTGTCCCAAGGTGAGGCATTACAATTCTTCATGCTTGAGCATTCCCGCAATAGCTATAGATCTTCTGGAAATAATTTCAATGTGATTTCATCACTCATGATTATCATTCATGATATTATTATCATTGTTAAGTTTCTTTACTTTATATTTTTCATATTATTTTGGTTTTTCTCACATCTAATGTTTAGCAGGTTTAGATCAACCTCTGTAACACTTAGAGCTTCTTCATAAACCTTCTCTTCTATCCTCTCTTCTTATAGGTCTATTTTTTCATCCTTTTGACCTTAGCCTTACCCAACTCTACTACATTCACCATTGACTCATCCATGTCTTCGTTAACCAGGGTCCTACTTGCCAATGAAGCCTTCCTTACTATTTTATTCTACCATTCCCTAGTGTTTTATGCCTCTCAGAACATCCTACAGATCATCTTCTAGCATCCAAAGACCTCTGTTACTGTCCATTTTGCACTCAGGATTTTTTAGGCCTACATATTTATCTTATTTTATAGATCTATCCTCCTAGGTTGTCATCAACCTACCTATGCACACTTTGAGTCGTCGTTGACCTAGATCAAGTAACATTTAATTTACAATTATTTGAATAAAATCAGCTTTTATATCAATCTCAATCATTTCTCAAATTCAGTAGTACTTGTGTTCCTACATGTTATCTACCATTTCATCATGTACTTTACTTTATTTTATCAAATGGGGGTTGACATCCACCAAGGAAGTTAATGCTTCTTAGAGCCACTTTGTCAGGAAACCCCCGCATATCCTATCTAATCCATTTTATGTTTACCGGTTCTTATTTGTAGGTTATCAGTTTGTATTAGAAAGGATACCTCATCTACTTTGCACCCATTTATCCATCACATCATGTTAGAGGTACCATAAACCCTGCATCATTTCTGAGTTACTAGTTTCTTTCATTACTAGTTCATTCATTTGATTAGGAATGAAGAAACTTGTCCAACAATTATGGCATGCCCGGTGGGACCACCCTTTAGGTGATCCCTTTAATTTCTTTCATATTTAATATTTCTTATGTCTTAGACTAACACTACAACAAAAATATTCATTTTTTGCTTGCTCTTGTTGGGTTCGACTACTTGGATTTCTCTTCCCACTAAAGTTCAGAAAAAAAGGAAAAACTCTATCTAGGTATTCCCCCTATTTCCCTATTTTCTCATTTCTACATTGCACTTCCCTTTCTTGTGTGTGTCCTCATCAAAATCTCACACTTCAATTATTTATACATCTTGCTTGCTCACATAGATTAAGTAGGGTTTAAATTGTTGTATTTCACATTTTCACACATAACCAAAACCTCACACATCTAAATAACACATCAAAAAATCATCCTACGTGGTTCATTGATTGTGATTTCATCACCCAATAGGAAGCCTCATGATACTCTACAAGCCATAATGTACCTGAAACAATACATACATTACCTCCTCCTAGGTATCTCGTTAGCCATCCCCTTTTCTTTTTCACACATTCATAACCAAAAACATTAAATGAATTGTTTGCTTGATTTGTCTGATTTAAAATGCAACAAAAAATTTCCTTTAACAATTTTGCACAAAAATCCACCATGACCAATATCCCATCCAAACCCTTGGTTGCTTCAAGGCCTTCTTCTAGCCATATCTATGACTTCTTATGTTGTAAATCTACTATCTCTCGATCACATTAACCAATGGATCCTATTTCACCTCCATCACCTTTTATCATCCTTTCTTCATCTGAAATCACTACGCCCATCCAATCTATTAACATTCCCATCCGTCATATATTAGATCCTCCCATCCAATTCCAACCATCCTACCACATCCCTATTTATGACACATCACATTTCTTCCCAACCAATCCGATCTTCATCACTTGACATCTTCAATCAACCATTCGCTAATCCACCACCATAAAATTCTTCTTCACCTTCTACACCATATCAATTCAACCCATTTTCAATCAACACCATAACCCAGACACCTCCCTCTATGTTTATTTTATCTACCTCATCATCTACTCTCATCCTATATATTGTGCCTATGCCTCCTTCAAGTGCTATCCCCACATCAACCATACTCACAATTACATTACCTAGCACTTTAACCTCCACCACTTCTCTTTCATCTACATATTGTCCTACTCTTACCACATCTACATTAGAATTATCTGTGCCTGCCTCCTTATCACCACCTATTATACCTCACCAATTATCCACACCTATCTCGAGCACCCCCATCACTACACTTATATCTACTACATCCACAAATCCTCCCATGTATACCTTAACATCATTATCACATATTTATTTACCAATGCCCACATCATCCATTTCATCCCCCTCAACATGTACCATTCCCATATCTATATCCCCCATCACTTCTTCTCAATTCATATCCACATCCACAAGAAACACCTAAGAAAAACACAAAAGGCATTCATACCTCTTCTACAAACCCCTCATTTCTACACCAAACCATCCATAATCTACATCATCTCCCTTTCACATAAACCTCATCAACTGCATCATCCAGACATCCATTTCTATTAATATATCCACACATACTCTCGTAATTGATTCCACAACTACATATACCTCTTCCACTCCATTAGATTCTCCCACGTTATCTACATATATTCCACCTTTCCCATCCTACCATTCTTAGAATCCATACCGGTTCCTCTTTCCATACTCTTTCCTATATTGATCATATCGACCATCGTGATGAAATCTCCATCATACCCCTCTTCTTACACACCACCTTCATCATTTGAAGAATATTGGAGAGCACTAAAACTTTTATAAACCATATGTGACCCTCCTATCTCATCTACATAGCTATACATTTCTTCACCTTCCTTAGATCAAATCATGCAAAAAATACTTCCCCCATTAGTCATAACACAATCTTTAGATATCCCGATTGAAATCTTTGTCATCCCTACCAAGGTTACTCCTCAACAATCCAAATCTAAAAACATTGGAACCCTTCCATAATGATCCCTTGTGTGTCCGCATAAAAAGATCAACATTCCTCCAACCAAGACCAAATCTACACCCTTCATCATGGGGCCACATCGATCCATCCTAGGACCACCTCCTTCATCACGCTCAATCAAAAAATACAAATCCAAATAGTCTTTTTCCCTCTTAGGACCAGCCCCTTCATCAAGAACACCTCCACCTCTAGCTACCAATCAATCTAATTCTAAATCATCCAACCCTTCTTCTTCCAGAGTACTTATCAAAACGGAATTACCAATATCTCGAAAAAATCCACCCTCATCCTAGACATCCACATCATCTCAAAATATCCCTCCTAACACATATATCAAATCATATAAGGAAGTCCTCCAACATTTACTCCAAACTTATGCCATCATGCTTCCACCCATCAAGGATTTTTACCCAAACTTCCTGAATCCCTCATGGTTTAATTCCTACTGCATCTATATCTATCATCATATACCGGGTCATGATAACGAACATTGTAAGGCCCTTCAGACAATCGTCCATAACCTTGTTGAGAGGGATGAACTTCTTGAATATTATTTCTCTTCCACTACCATTTCATCCATGACTAATCCAATCCTTGTCTCCACATCCCCATCCATCCAAACTACTCCTCCTTATGAGGGTCCACCCTTCTAACATCAATTTTATCTCTTCTGACATCGATTATATTATTCATATCCCTCTCACTGGGGGTGCATCCCCCTTTCTCATTTATCCTTTCATGTCTTCTTCCTAATCCATGCATAATATCCCCATAGCTCTTTTGATGCTATGTGGACTTCTTTCTAGGATAAGTCCACTTGCAGATTAGTTCTTCTCCATACTTGACATCATCTTATCTTGTCTAGCCTCTATTCATCTGATCTTATCCAACTTATCCCTCTATCATCTTCTCCTCTTGTGACCACCTACGTTCCCATATATATGCTTCCCTTTGGAGCACCATGGATTTACCTAAAGACAACCACTATGTCCATATTTGTGTCTATCTTAGAGGCACCACATCCTTAATCTAAGTCCAATTTTTTGGCCACTATTCTCACCTCCTCGCTTTCGAGGTGTTGCACATATTTTATAATATTTATCCAATTCATCTCATTTTATTTAAACTTATATTTATTGCTCTCTTGGAGGACCATTTACTCTCACCATAATTCCAATTTCATGACCATATTTGTGTACCCCTTCAAGGAATCATACTTTCATTTTAGGTAGCAATATCTTCATCTTGTTAGGGACGTGATTTTTCCTTGCTTCCTTAGTGGAGCACATAGTTTTCATCTTTGCTTGTCTACAACTCTAATCCTATCCAATCTTAATATGAATTTAATGTTGGAAACATCTTCATCAGAACACCACCACTATAGAAAGAAGCCAATGTCAAAAGTTTCCCCCTAACTGGATTGGACCATACATTATCACACATAAGTAAGGGTTGGGATCATATCATTTGATCCCTTATTGGTAAACCAAAAGTGGAACTTCTTAACACATTTCACTTGTAACCATTATACTCTTAACATGTCTTCCAATTCTCTTAGTCATATCTTCATATCATTCCTCTATATTATCTTTTTCCAACTTTCATTGTAATGATTTGGAATTATTTGGTCTAGCGTCACTTCCTAGATGTGACCTTAAATATGGGCACCACATCTCTGTCCATAGCATTTTTGTTATGGATAGATTCTCCCTTCTTGGTGAGAACTCCACGATCATTACATCCATTACCATTTTATTAATCTATTGGAACCATGCAAGGGTCTAGGGGTGTCTCTTATACATTCATTATCCCTTCTTAAGTGGTATTCCTAGCTAGTCCCAGCTCTCCCCCATATAAAATCAAAAATCATGGATTCTCTTATCAACAATCAAAGTTACTAAAAATAGACTAATCCCTCGAAGAAAATATTTTCATGTAAAAAAAATCAAAATCATGAAATAAAAATAAAAATATAAAGAAATAGACAGATCACTCAAAGGATGGCTATCATGTATATTATTCTTTCTATCTATATTATGTATAAAGTAGACCATACCCTCAAAGTATGGCTACTCCTTATGGCATTTGAAAGATTCCTTCTTTGATCAAATTTCCATTTTATTAGCAACTTATGAAATCTTCCTGCATTGATAAGATTTCTTCTAATAGACTTCCCACATTGATCAGTTTGTTATTTTCCCTTCCTAAAGCTGGGGTATAGTCTTAGGGAACACCAATTTTGGAGATCCCTCTTCCCGCATACAAGTTACATCTGAAACCCTTTTTTTGTGTTGACATTAGAATTATAAGCTCATTTCATCCACGCTCCTTATGATCTTTGGTATGACCAACTATCATTGGTTGCATACTAACATTTGGTCACATGTGCTTTGTATTACCTTGATCCCCTTCTTATTTATCTCCAATGCACTTGGAGGAATATTTTCCTCACACATTCCTTGATATGATCTAGTGTTATTTTCACCTATAGGTTACCACCATTGTGTTACGTTTTATCCTTAATCCTATCACATCTATCTTTAATTCCTATTTCATTCTCCAAAAAATGCATCTTTCTTTATCTCAATCACCTACATGTTATCCATCTATCCCAAAAAAATTTATCCTTACTTGAGTTCATCATTAATCACATAAATTTTCAAATTTATTTCCCATTCACATCATATTTTAACATATACATTCTATCACCATGATTGAATTTAAATGAAAAACATATAATCTTAATCCTTAAAAAATTCATATTGTCATCTTATCCATACACATACATATCTAAAGTAACTATATAGTCATCATCATCACATCATATAATAAACACATAATAATCCATGACAAAATCACATATCATTAATATGTGTGTGTGTGTGTGTGTGTGTGTGTGTGTGTGTATTTCACTACATCATAGTTAGCCTCTAAGGCCCCTCTCTCAAAAAAGAGATGTTATAAAAATATGCAAATTGTACATCCAAAATACTCAAATCCTCTCCTCTAGGGGAAGGTACAACACCTTATCCATGTGCATCACCACCACAGTCATGGCCTCCCACCACTCACTGTGGCTGCACCACATTTATCGTGCTTCTAGATGGCCACGCCCCTCCCGTCTCTATCCTCTGAAGGTGATCCTAGTAGTGTAGTGTCTTTGGAATATTTTTGAACATGATCCCCTCATAATATCTATCCTCTATGGCTAGGGATCTGTACCTATCCATGGAAATCATGCCAGGAGGTATAAATTTTCCTTACCCCTGTGGCGCTTCTTTGGCCCCACTAACTTAATCTATCACCACTATGGTCGAAAAATCTCCAAAACGAGCCCTGTAAGCCTCCCTATGTCTATGGTAGCATTCTCTATCCTGGATAGCTTAGTCTCTCTCCTATTTGACTACATCCTGCAAATGTAAAGTTGTATCCCTCTCCACCCTCATATGATATAACTTGGCATGCAATTGTGCCACCTTCGTCCAGACTCTCCAACAATACCTTCTCCACCCCCTCTAGGAGTTTCCTTAATCTCAATCTCCATCTTATCTAACTCCTCGTCTCATCCCTCTACACCCACTTGAGAATCCCACACTACAATATACTAGTCAGATTATCCCACTCCTATTCCTACATCATCATCCTCATCCAATGGTGTAGCCTCCTCCTCCACTGGGTTTGTCATAATATGACTCAAAAGCTCTCTGTCAAGCTACTCCCTCCTATAAAAAATATGATTGTGAGGTACTATTTCTATGACAAACCAAATGGCCTTGATCATATCTGGCACCCTTCCCTATACCCACATCGTCCTCCTCATCCCGGATAGCTTTGTGTCAACCCCAAGACATGCAATGAACTCTCGGTATGGCCTCTATCTAATCTAATTGACATCTAACCCAACAAACCTATCAACATACTAGTCCACACTCCTCCAACTCATGTCTCCAAAGGCTTGGTCTACTCTCCATCTCAAAAATCCCACTTCTAGCTCTATGTGGTCTCCTGTGACCCATGTTAGCCTTGGTGGCATGATCACCATGATATGATCATAGGCCTCATAGTGAAGCAAGAAGCCTAGGTTTAACCTTGATCTCCTTCCTTCCCTGTACATAGACAGCTCGTGGTACACCTGAGCTGGAAAGGTTGTCCCAAATGAAAATATTGTTTGGTGATCTACTATATTTTTCGACAAATGAATCAGTGCCTATGGAAACCTAGCTCCTCTTGTGTCTAAAAAAGCATAGAAAAACACAACCATCATAACTAAGCAGATCAATCGACTACATGGCACCCCAGCCTCATACCTTAACTCATAAGAGAAATAACCTGAAGAAAATATGATATGGGGCACATTGGCTCCAAATAGCCACGTCAACATTGCTAACCTAGTGTCAACTGTGATGGGAAATTTCTAATCCCTTTGGATAGGTATTCTAAGGATGCAGTATACATCATCTAGGGTGATATTCATCTCCCTTGTCCTGAACCAAAAAGTACCTATCTACATGTCTCACCTCTCTACTAATGTTATCATCAATACGACATCCTATGGCATCCTTTGGTAGTGCCTGAATACCCACAACACTACTGATCCCAAGTTATCCCACTTGATGTTTGTCACATCTCCTCTAATATGGTCATATAGAGCAGGCACTCAGTATCTCAAATATAGGGTCTCCTTAGCCTAGAATCACAAATAAAACATGTATATATCAGATCCAAAATTCCTAAGTCCATTCAAATTTGTTAAAATTCATCTAAAATCAAATTTACTCCTAAAGATTCCAATCAATCCCTGGTCTATGCAACCCAGGTAGTTCATTTATGGAGCTTAATTTCTTCATAAATAATATGATTTACAACTTTCAGGTTGACATAGTAACACGCTTCGGTCAGCTGACTAGCGTCAATCAGCTAGTAGGAACCAACATCAGTCTGGGAACTGACATCATTCTCCTCTTCATTTAAGTTTTTACTTAAGACATGAGATTACATATAACCTTTGATTAAAAGGTGATCTAATGGTTGTAATTGCATAGCTATGATGCCCTAAGTTTGTATATGCTTATATAAGCTAGAAAGCTATGGTTAGAACATTTAGAATTGTGATTATCGTAAGAAGGAAATCTTGGAGAGAGATGAGAGAAGCTTATGAGAGGAAAAGTACTATACATCCGTGAGAAGTGTGGAAGATTGAAAATATTCATTGTATATCCTTTGGAATATTATATTGGTTGTTTCTTGGTGGACGTAGCCCACACTGGGTGAACCACATTTTATCTTGTGTATTTTTATATTATTGTTTGTATGCTTATATATGATATATATATATATATATATATATATATATATATATATATATATATATATATATATATGTACAACTTTTGTGATTAAACTCCAATAATTAGTATCAGAGCTTTGTTTGAGGGTTTTGTGTGTTGAGATATTTTCTCACAGAGGGATTTCTTATTGAGTGGGAACACAAACATGGTAGAAGATAGAAAATTCAAAGTGGAGAAATTTGATGGCCGTAATTATAAATAATGCAAGATGCATCTGGAATATTATTTATATTAGAGATATTTATATTTACCATTGGATACGAGTGTGAAGACTACGAAGAAAACTGAAGAAGAATGGAAGATTCTTGACAAAAATGATCTGGGATCTATAAGATTGAGCTTGACAACATCTGTAGCTTCTAATATTACTGAAGCAACAACTACAACAAATTTGATGAAATCTCTAGATAATTTATATGAAAAACCAAGTGCTTCGAATAAAGTTTATTTGATGAAGAAATTATTTAACTCTAAAATTCAAGAAGGTGGATTTGTATAAAATCATTTGAATGATTTCCAATACATTGTAAATAAATTAAAATCGATCAATATTTCATTTGATGATGAAGTGAAAGCACTTTTATTCTTATTCTTTGCTAGATAGTTGGGATAATTTGGTAATGGTTGTTATTAATATAACATCTACTTCTAATATTTTAAAGTTTGATGATTTGGTTAGTATAATCCTCAATGAAGAAATATGTAGGAAAAGTACAAGAGAGTCATCATCTGGAAATGATTTGAATGTAGAAACCAGAGGAAGACAAAAGGAGAGATCCAAGAGAAATAACAATGGGAAATCAAACTCAAAGAATGAAAAATCTAAGTTGAGAGGAAGAGGGATAAATTTATGTAATTGTGAAAAGAAAGGACATGTAAAGAAGGATCTCCAGTTCAAGGAAAACAAATAGAATCTACCAGAAAAAGGTAAAGAGGAAAATATTGCAATTGAGGTAATGCAATATGCACTTATTCTATCCTTGGATAATAAAATAGAATCATAGGTTTTAGATTCAAGATATTCTTTCCATGCTACCCCTAATAATGGTTATTTCAGAAATTATGTCTAGGGTAATTTTGGGCATGTTTATTTAGTAGATGATGAACCATGCAATATTACTCCTAAAGGGGAATTTTATCTAAAATTGTAAAATGGAAATACATGGATATTGAAAGATGTGAGGCATGTGCTAAGCCTTAGGAGAAATCTAATTTCTACAAGACAACTAAGTAAAGTTGGCTGCATGGTTACATTCATAGCCAATTCTTGAAAAGTTTCCAAGGGAGCTCTTGTCATGGCAAGAGGAAATAAGGTAGGAACATTGTATTTTTCTTCCTATATTATTGATTCCTTTTCTATTCTATCTACTTTCGATTCAGATGCAATCATACGACATAATTGGGTAGGCGATATGAGTTAAAAAGGAATGCAAATATTAAAGGAAAAGGGTAAGTTATTAGATTTGAAAGATGTAAATCTTGATTTTTGTGAGTATTGCATATTTGGAAAGCAAAAGAGTGAGATTTCTCAAATTTTAGGCAACAAATAAGTAGAAAAAAATGGATCTTGTGCACTCAGATGTGTGGGGACCAGCCTAGGTAGCTTATCATAGAGGATCCTAATATTATGTGACTTTAATTGATGATGCCACAAGAAATATATGGGTTTATTGTATAAAGTGTAAATATGATGTTTTTGAGAGTTTTAAAAGATGGAAATATCTTGTGGAAAATGAAACTAATTTAAAGTTAAAGCACCTTAGATCTAACAATGGTGGTGAGTACTATAGCAAGAATTTCAATTATTAATGTTCAGTGAATGGAATAAGCAGAGAATGAGTGGTTCCTAGAACAAAACAGGAGAATGGTTTTACATAAAGAATGAATAGAACTATCATGGAACGTTCAAGAATCATGAGGATACATGCTGGATTACCCTTACAGTTTTGGGCAGAAGTAGTAGACACAACAATATATTTAATCAACCATTGGCCTTCAAGTGCACTGGATGGTGGAATACTAGAAGAATCTTGGACTAGAAAAGAGGTAAATCTTTATTTTCTTAGATTATTTAGTTCAAAAGCTTTTGTACATGTTGATAAAGAAAATAGGAAGAAATTAGATGCTAAATTCAAGAGATGAACTTTTATTGGTTATGGCTCTGGTGATTTTAGATTCCATTTTTAGGATTTAGAATATTTTAAGATTGTTAGGAGTCGTAACATTTATTGGAATGAAAAGAGAATGTACAGAGATCAAGTTTTTATGCCTAAGGATGAACCGGTAGAAGAGTTTGTAGAAGAAATTAAATTCTTGGATTTAAATTCAACACCTATAGGTATTGGCGTTGGTCAAAGCGACATGTATCGGTCGACACAAGACCAATGTCAGCATCGAGAACCGACGTCAGATATAGAAGATCATAACCAACATCAGTTACGTGAACCGAGGTCAGCTACAGGTGACTGATGTTGATCATTGTCATAGGTGGATACAAATGTATAAGATGTACAAATTGAGTCTCCAAAACCCCATATTTCTGTAAGAAGGTCATTATGGGTAAGTAAAATTCAAGAAAGATTTCAAGATTCCTTATCATATTTATTATTTAAGGATAGTGGTAAACCCAAAAGTTAATAAGAAGTAATGTAGTAGAATACCTACAAGAATTCGGAGCATGGCATGGATGAGGAGATGGCATCCTTGTAAAGGAATCAACCATGGGATTTGGTTTAGTTACCAAGAGGTAAGAGAACACTATAGAGTAAAAGGGTTTATAGGATCAAAGAAGAAGAGGGTGGACAGAAAAGATACAAGGTAAGGCTTGTGGTAAAAGGGTTTGGAGTAAAAATGACTTCCATACATACTGTTTTGAGTTTAGTTGTAGTAGAAGATTTGCACTTAGAGAAACTTGATGTTAAGATGGCTTTTCTTCATGGTTATTTAGAGGAAGAGATATATATACAACTTCCACTTAGTTATGAAGTCAAGAGCAAGGAGAAACTTGTGTGCAACTTGAAAAAGAGCTTGTATGGGCTCAAACAAACTCCAAGGAAATGATATATGAGGTTTGACATTTTTATGCATGATAATGGTTATATGAGATGCAAATTTGATCATTGTGTTTATTTCAAGAAGCTTGAAAATGAAAGCTATATTATTTTGTTATTGTATCTAGATGATATGGTTATTGCAGGATCTAGTATGCAGGACATTGCTGAGCTTATAGAAAAGTTAGCTCATATATTTGCAATGAAGGATTTATGAGCTGCAAAGAAAATACTTGGCATGTAAATTCACAGAGACATGAAGAACAAGAAATTGCATTTGTCTCAGGAACATTATATCAATAAGGTGTTGAAAATATTTAAAATGCAGGATTCAAAACTTGTAAGTACACCTATTGTTGGAAACTTTAAATTAAGAAAAGATCAGTGTCCTACATCACATGAGGAGGTCGAGTACATGGCACAAGTTCCATATGCCTCAATAGTTGGAAGCCTTATGTATGCAATGGTTGGTACCAGACCAGACATTTCACATGAAGTGAGAGTTATGAGCATATTTATGGCCATTCTAGGTAAAGATAATTAGAAATCAGTCTAATGGATACTTAGATATTTGAGAAGGAAATCCAACCTATAGCTATGCTATGATGGGTTAGATACTTCTTTATGTGGCTATGTTGATTAAAATATGGCTGGATATTTGGATGGTAGGAGAAGCACTACTGGATATATATTCATAGTAGGTGGCATGACAGTTAGCTAGATTTCAAGATTGGAGAAGGTTGTGGCCTTGTCTACTATAGAGGTTGAATATATTTCAGCTATAGAGGATAGAAAATAGATGATATGGATGAGAAGGTTCATTGAAGAGTTGGATAAGGAGCAGGAGGATTTCAAATAGTATAATTATAGTCAAAGTGTGATTCATTTGGCAAAGAACTTAACATTTCATTCAAGAACAAAACACATTCAGTTGATATATCACTTCATACAGAAGGTGTTGGAGGATGGGTAGATGAAATTGGAGAAAATTCATACAAATGCTAACCCTCCAGATATGCTAACGAAGCCATTAGCAAAGGAGAAGTTGGAGATTCACTCCACTTCTTTTGGTCTTCAAGCTTGAAACTTGAAGAGGAAGAAATAGGCCAATGAAATGGATCCAAGAATGGAGATGTATGGTATAGTACAATAATTTATCTCCAAGAGGGATATTTTTGGGTTATGGAGCTTAATTTATTCACAAATAACATGTTTTACAAATTATAGGATTACACAGTAACCGACATCTATCGGCTGACTGGCATTGGTCGGCTTGTAGGAACCGACATCAGTCTAGGAACCAACGTCGGTCTCTTATGCGTTTAAGTTTTTATTTAAGATGCGGGATTAGATATAACCTTTGATTAAAAGGTGATCTAATGGTTGTAATTTCATATCTATGATGTCATAAGTTTGTATATGCTTATATAAGCTAGAAAGATAGGGTTAGAACATGAAGAATTGTGATTATTGTAAGAAGGAATTCTTGGAGAGAGCTAAGAGATGCTTGTAAGAGGAAAAACACTCTACATCCGTGAGAGGTATGGAATATTGTAGATCTTCATTGTATATCCTATGGAATAATATATTGGCTATTTCTTGGTGGATGTAGCCCACACTGGGTGAACCACATTATATCTTATGTATTTTCTTTTGGTTTATTTTCTTATTTATTGCTTGTATGCTTAGATCTGATATCTATCTATACAAATTGCATGATTTAATGCCAACATAGGTTGGGTTGACATGTTTAGGGGTCGAATGACATATGTTAGGGTTGGATAAACATCGAACCATTTGGGTCACCATCAATCACCCCTAATATCATCTACTTTATGTGAAAAATTTCAAAAAGTAAAATAAAATATAAAAAAATAACTTTAAGAAAAGTGTTGGTTTTTCTACTCACCATCCTCTTGACCCTCTAACATTTCCTCATTATTCCTATGGCCTCCATTTTGCACCTTTCTCTTTAATCTCTCTAATCTCGCTCATCAAATGTGCATGTGAAAATGAGCTTCATTAACCAAACCTTGGGCTTATATAGCCCCTAATACCTGGTTGTCGTCGACTCCCTTAGGTCATCATCGATTGGCCTTTGGAATAATTATTTTGAGCTTTCCCTCATCCTCTTTACATCCTTTCCTTTGGGAATTCTTCACAATTCCACCTTGCTAGCCATATCTCTTTTCCCCTTGGGGAATTCTGTTCCCTTGAAGTCCACCTTTGTGGTAATATCTATATCTCCTCTGGGCATTCTAATCACAAAGTCCATAGTTGTGGCCATATTTATTTCCTTCGGGCATGTTTATACCCTCAAATTTCATTTTTTGTGGCCATACTTAATTTTCCTTTGGAAATTTTACGATCCTATCCAATCCAGACAAAAAATTCCACATTGTGGCCATATTTACTCCCCCCTTGGGGATTTGTTTTTGTTTTCCTATTTTCCTTTGTGGTCATATTTGTGTCTCTTTTGGGGCACCATTGTTTTTCATCAAAGTCCACCTTTTTGGTCATATTTGTGCCTCTTATGGGGCACCATTATTTTTCATCAAATTACACCTTTGTGACCATACTTGTTCCTATTTTGGGGCACCATCTATGTTATGAAATTCCACCATCCTGGCCATACTTACTTCCCCTTTTGGGGCATATTATTTCATTACCCACTTTTTCACTTTTCCTTCTTAGCCATTTTTTGTTTCCTATGTTGGGACACCATACTTTTCATCCTCATCCCTTACGGACACATATCTATTCACTCGATTCTTCATGTACAAAGGATTATGCATACCTTTGTGGATTTAGTAGTGCATACTTTTATGTTTGCCTATGAATAATTAGTCATCACTGATTGCATCCATGTTGCACTGATCTTCACCCACTCATTATCCCATAGAACATTATTGTGTGTCTCTATTGAGACTGCAATTTTCCTCTACCGATATGATATTGGAGTCACCACCATAGTTTTTATTGTTATTGCGATTTCCTTTTGGATTAGGGAATATTGCCTTGATAATCCTTGTACCCTTTTTTACTTCACCCACCTGATCTCATCTACCTTTTTCAAATGCATAATCGATTTCCCTTGGCGTCATCGATGCCCCAATTAAGGGGGAGCTCACCAACTACCTTTCATTAATCCTCATATCTCATCACTTTTGTGTCATGGTTTTCTAACATAAATCACTCAACAAAAAGGGGCAAAATTTAGACACCTAAATTTAGTATCTATACCTCATCTTCTTGCGTGTGCATAGTTCACCTTAGTTATCACCTAGGCCCCCCTTAATTTAATTAATCCCCCCTTTTATTTAATTTAAAATGCCCGTTTAATTCCTATTAATTAATTAATTCCTATTTATTAATCAATTAATAATTTAATATCGTACATGACCTAACTAACCTCCTATTTTGGATGCTTTTATCCTAACATGTACATCCCCTTTATTTTTTAGCTTTTTTTATCTTGCTTATCTTTATCCCTTAACATCCCTAAAAATACCTTTCTCACCTACATGCTTTAAAGCACTCTTCCAACTCTTAAATGACCACAATATTGATCAAAGAACAGAAGCATCCCCATTGGGAAAACTTTCCCCGTAGTTGGCGGTGACCTAACACAGTCACCATCGACCTTATAAAACTGAGTCTTTTATTTCAATAATCATTAGATGCATACAAATTTTGGAGCTTCCTGGTGACATGTGAACTCTTTCCTCATGCCTGAGAATTCCTGAAATAGCTATAGATCTCTTGGATATCATTTCAACATGATTGAATCACTCATGATTATCATTCATGAGATTATTATCATAGTTGTGTTCCTTTACTTTATATTTATCATATTATCTTAGTTTTTCTTGCATCTAACATTTTACAAGTTCATATAAGCCTCTGCAACACTCAAATCTTATTTAGAAACCTTGTCTTCTAGCCTCTTTTCTTGCAGGTCTCCCATTTAATTATTTTGGCATCTACCTTACCCAAATATGCTATAGTAACCTTTGACTCAGCCTGGTTGCCGTTGACTAGGGTCTTGTTCTCCAATCAATCCTTCCTTACTGTTGTTTTATGCCATTCCCTAGTGTTTTCTACTTTTGAGAACATCATGCATGTCATCTTCTAGCATACAAAAACCTCTGTTACTATCTAGTTTGCAATAAATTCTTTTTAGGCCTACCTATTTATCATATTTTACAAATCTATCCTCCCAGGTCACCATCAATCTACCTCTACACAGTCTGAGTTTCCGTTAACCCAAACCAGGTAGCATTTAATTTATAGTTATTTTAATCAAATCAGATTTTAGATCAATCTTTGTCATTTCTCAAATTCAGTAGCACTTCTATTTCTACATGCTATCTACTATTTCATCCTTTACTTCACTTTGTTTTATCAAATGAGGGTTAACATCCACCAAGGAAGCTAACACTTCTTGGAGCTGCTTTGTCGGGAAACCTCGCATATCCTATCTAATCAATTTTTTGTTTAGTGATTCTTATTTGCAAGTTATGAGCTTTTAGTATTAAGGATCCATCATCTAAATTTTTTCCCATTTATCCATCACATCGTGTTAGAGGTACCATAAATCCTCCATCATTTCTGAGTTTCTAGTTGCTTTCATTACTAGTATTTCATTTGATCATGAATAAAGAAACTTGTCCACCATTGGCCAATACATAATTTTTCTAAGGAAATATAATGACACTGAATCTACTACACCCACACATTAGGTTGGCCTAGTAAAATCTAGGGGAGGCTTCGTGTCAGTGCTCAATTATGTTGGTGCTTCTGGGATATGTTAGCTATGTGTAGTCCCTTAAGAGACCTGAGAGAAAAAAAGGACTATCAGTTTTTCAAGTGATTTCTCAGTTTTCAAGGAACCTTGAAAGGTATCATCTAATCCTAAACCTCCATGTTGGGACCCTCTATGAAATTTTATCTTGGTTTCACCCACCTCAATTCAATCATCTCATTGGCATATTGTTTGCAATAGTGCTAAATACTGCAATGCGAGTCAGTGTAAAGTTGTCCAATGAAATATTATACAAATGGAAGATTATGGCACCAAATGTACTATTCCCATGTGTCAGGGTGGCATATTAAATTCTTAGGGAGGATTCCTTTCATTTCCCAAAAATCCTTGTGCTTCTAGGCTACGTTGGTAGGCCATAGTCCCTTAAGATCCCTTAGAGGAAAAAGGCTATAAGTTTATTGGGTGATTTCTATGTCTCTGTGGTACTTGAAAGTTATCATCTGATCATACACCTCAAAATTGGGACCCCCTATGAAATGACTTCTTGGTTTTCCCCAGCTCAATTTGGTCCTCTCATTTTCCTAGTTTTTACAACTTTACCGAATAGTGCAGTTTGAGCTAGTATAATGTTGGCCAATGTAAATTTTTTCAAACGAAAGCTCCTGGCACCAAACCAAATGAACCCACACATCAGGATTTCTTGGTAAGCTTTGGGTGAGGCTTCGTTTCAATTCCCAATTATGGTGGTGCTTCCAGGTTATGTTGGTCGGGTATTGTCCCTTAAGATCCCTGAGAGTAAAAAGGGCTAAAAGGTCACTAGGTGATTTCTCGATCTCTGAGTCACCTTGAAAGGTATCTTTTGATCCTACACGTCAACATTGGTACCCTCTATAAAAATCATGTCTCAATTTTACTCATATCAATTTGGTCCTCTCTTTTTCCTATTGTTTGCAACCATGTTGAATATTGGAGTGTGAGTTAGTGCACGACTGTACAATGCGATATTTTGCAAACAGAAGCTCGTGGCACCAAATAGACTATACCCATGTATCAAGGGGGGCCTGGTAAATTCTTGAGGAGGATTTATTTTTGTTTTTAATAATACCAATGCTTTTGGGCTACGTTGGTCAGGCGTAGTCCCTTTAGAACCCTGAGAGAAAAAAAGGCTATAAGTTCGGTAGGTGATTTCTTGCTTCATGGAACCTTGAAAGGTATTGTATGATCCTACACCACCACATTGGGACCCTCTATGAAATCATGTCTTAGTTTTCAATAGTTGAATTTGTTCCTATCGTTGTCCTATTATTTATAACCATGCCAAAAATTAAGTCTGAGTCAGTGTAATACTGCCCAATGTAATATTTTGCAAAAAAGAGCTCCTTACACTGAACAGAATGCTCCCACGCATCGATGTATCTTGGTAAAATTTGGGTGATGATTCATTTTGATGTCCAATGATGTTGGTGCTTCTAGGATACATAGACCAGGTGTAGTTCCTTAAGAGCCTTGAGAGCAAAAAAGTCTACAAGTTAGTAGGGTGATTTCTCGGTCTCCGAGCAACCTTGAATAGTCTTGTATTATCTTACACCTCCACATTGGGACCCTTTATGAAATCCTTTCTTGATTTTCAGCACATTAATTTGGTCCTATTATTGTCCTATTATTTGTAACCGATTGGATACTACAATGTAAGTCAACGTAAGGTTTTCTAATGCAATATTTTGTAATTGGAAGTTCGCGGCACCGAATAGAATGTGGCCATGTATTGGGGTAGCCTAGAAATTGCTTGGGGAGGCTTTGTTTCAATGCGCACTGATCTTGGTCCTTTCACCAAGTCATTTTTTTTGGTTTATGTGGACCTTTGAAAGTTATCGTTTAATCTTACACCTCCACATTTAGACCCTTTACGAGATCCTGTCTTGGTTTTCCCTAGCTTAATTTGGTCCTGTCATTTTCCTATTGTTTGTAATTGTGCTGAAAATTCTAGTCTGAGTCAGTACAAGGCTACCCAATACAATATTTTACAAATGGAAGCTTCTAACATCAAAAGGACTATGCACATGCATTGAGATGGCATGGAAAAAGCTTGTGTAGGATTCATTTTGGTACCCAATAATCCCGATGCTTCCATGCTACGTTGGCTAGGCGTAATCCCTTTAGAGACATGAGAGAAAAAAATATTTAAGTTTTCTAGGTTATTTATTAGACTCCGAGGAACCTTGAAATGTCTTTTATTATCCTACACCACTACATTGGGACCCTTTATGAAATATTATCTTGGTTTTCCTCATTTCAATTAGGTAAACTCGTGGTCCTATTATTTGCAACCATGCCAAATATTGTAGTGTGAGTAATTATAGGGTTTTCCAATGAAATATTTTACAAACGAAAGGTCCTGACACTAAAGTGACTATGCCCACACATCAGGGTGTCCTAGTAAATAGTGAGAAAGAATTTGTTTTGGTGCCTAAAAATACTGATTCTTCTTTGCTACGTTGGCCAAGCGTAGTCCCTTAAGAGCCCTGTAACCAAAAAAGGCTATAAGTTTTTTGAGTGATTTCTTAGTATCCAAGGCACCTTGAAAGGTATCATCTGATCCCACACCTATATGTTGGGACCCTCTAAGAAAGTGTATCTAGGTTTTCCCCATCTCAATTCAGTCCTCTCACTATCCTATTGTTTGTACCCGTGACAAATACTGTAGTGTGATTCAATATAAGGATGTCTAATGAAATATTTTATAAATGAAATATCTTGGCCTCAAATAAAATTTTCCCATGCATCATGGTGGCCTAATAAAGGCTAGGAGAGGCTTCATTTTGGTGCCCAAGGATGTTGGTGCTTCCTGACTACGTTGTTTGGGAGTATCCCTCAAGAGCACTACGAATAAAAAAGGATCTAAGTTCTCCAGGTGATTTCTTAGTCTCCATGGCACCTTGAAAGGTCTCATCTAATCCTACACCTCCATGTTGGGACCCTATAAAAAACATTTCTTGTTTTTCCCCATCTCAATTTGGTTCTCTCGATGTCCTATTGTTTGCATACGGACCAAATACTACATTATGAGTTAGTATAAGGTTGTCAAATGTAATATTTAGTGAACAAAAGCTTTTGACACCAAATCACTGCGCCCACATGTCGGGTTGGCCTGGTAAACTCTGGGTGAGGATTTATTTTGGTGTCCAACAATGTTGGTGCTTCCCAGCTACATTGGATGAGTGCATTCCCTTAAGATCCATGAGAGTAAAAAGGTTGTAAGTTTTCCAGGTGATTTCTCAGTATCTATAGAACCTTGAAAGGTATCATCTGATCATACACCTCTATGTTGGAAGCCTCTACCAAATCCTTTCTTGCTTTTCCCCATCTTGATTCATTCCTCTCATTGTCCCATTGTTTGTAACCAAGCCGAATATTACAGTGTGAGTCAGTGTAAGGCTATATAATGTAATATTTTGGAAACAAAAAAATCTCATGGAACTAAATGGACTGTGCTCATGCACTGGGGGTAGCATGGTAAACACTTGGGGAGGTGTCATTTTGGTGCCCAATAATCCTAGTGTTTTTGGGCTAATTTTTTTGGGCATAGTCCCTTAAGAACCCTGGAGTAGAAAATGCTATAAGTTTGGTAGGTGATTTATCGCTCTATGAAACTTTAAAAGGTATCATCTGATCCTACACCTCCACATTAGGACCCTCTATGAAATCTTATCTCAGTTTTCCCTAGCTCAATTCAATCCTCTTAATGTCCTATTATTTGTAACCATGTCAAATAGTGCATTCTCAGTCAGTGTAAGGCTTCCCAATGTAATATTTTGCAAACAAAATCTCTTGGCACCCAACCGAATACTCCCAAACATTAGGGTATCTTGGTAAACTCTTGGTGAGGCTTTATTTTGGTGCCCAACGATGTCGGTGCTTCCGAGATACGTCGTCTAGGCATAGTCCCTTAAGAGCCTTGAGAACAAAAAGGGTTATAAGTTCAATGATTGATTTATCATTCTCCAAGAACATTGAAAGGTATCTTTTGATCTTTGACCTCTACATTGGGACCCTATAAGAAATCCTGTCTCAATTTTCCCCATCTCAATTCAGTCCTCTCGTTGTCCTATTGTTTGCGACCTTCAGAATATTGTAGTGTGAGTCAGTGTAAGGATGTCCAATGTAATATTTTACAAACAAAACTTGACGACACATAATAGACTATGGACACACATTGGGGTGGCCTGGTAAATTCTTTGGGAGGATTTCTTTTGATGCCCAACAATCTTAGTGCTTCTGGGATATGTTAGTTGGGCGTAGTCCCTTAAGAGACTTGAGAGAAAAAGGATATAAGTTTACCAGGTGATTTCTCAGTTTCCTTGGCACCTTGAAAGGTATCATCTAATTGTACACCTCTGCATTATCATTCTCTATGAGATCCTTTCTTAGTTTTCCACAACTCAATTTTGTCCTCTCGTTTTCCTATTGTTAGCAACCGTGGTGAATAGTCAAGTCTGAGTCAGTGCAAGACTTCCCAATGTAATATTTTTGCAAAAAAAAGCTTCTAGCATCAAATTAACTATTCACATACATCAGGGTATCCTATTAAATTCTTAGGGAGGATTTGTTTTAATTCCTAACAATTTTGGTTCCTCTAGGCTATATCTGTCTGGCGTAGTCCCTCAAGAGCCCTGAGAGAAAAAAATGATATAAGTTCACCAGATGAATTCTCAGACTTTGGGGCACCTTAAAATGTTTCCTCTAACCCTACACCTCCATGTTGGGGCCCTCTGTGAAATCCTAGCTTGGTTTTCCTAATCTTAATTCGGTCCAATTGTTTTCCTATTTTTTGCATCTATGCCAAATATTCCAGTGTGAGTCATTATAAGGTTGTCCAATTCCATATAATGCAAAAACAATTCCCTGGTACCAAACCAAATGAACCCACATGTCAGAGGTTCTCGGTAAACATTGGGAGAGATTTTTTTTTGGTACACAGTGATGATAGTTCTTTCTAGCTACGGCGGTTGGGCGTAGTTGCTTAAGATCCTCGAGACAAAAAAATGGCTATAATTTTGTTGGGTGATTTCTCAGTCTGTAAGAAACCTTAAAAGGTATCATCTGATATAAAACCTCCCTATTATGACCCTCTACAAAATCCTATCTTGGTTTTCCCCATCTCAATTCAGTCCTCTCGTTGTCTTATTGTTTGCAATTTTTCTGAATACTGCAGTGCGAGTCAATATAAGACTGCCAAATGTAATATTTTACAAATGAAATCTCCTTACACCAAATCAATTTCTCCTAAGCATCAAGGTGGCCTAAAAAATATTTGGGTATGCTTAATTTTGGTGCCCAAGGATGTCGGTGCTTTTTGGCTACGTTGGTTGGGCATAGTCCCATTAGAGCCCTGAGAGAAAAAAATGCTATAAGTTCGTTGGGTGATTTCTCAGTCTCTGTGGCACCTTGAAAGGTCTCGTATGATCCTAAAAATCTATGTTGGGATCCTCTAAAAATTAATATCTTGGTTTTTCCCATCTCAATTTGGTGCTCTTGCTATCTTATTGTTTACAACCAGGTCGAATACTGCATTGTGAGTCAGTATAAGGATGTCCAATTAAATATTTTGTAAAAAAATCTCATGGAACCAAACTGACTATGCCCACACATCGGGGTGGCCTAGTAAATTCTTGATGAGGATTTTTTTTGGTTCCCAATGATGTTGATTATTTCCAGCTATGTTGACTGGGCGTACTCCCTTAAGAGCCTTGAGAGAAAAAAAGGTCATAAGTCCACCGGGTGATTTCTCCATCTCTGTAGCACCTTGAAATGTATCATCTAATCCTACACCTCTGCATTGGGACCCTCTAAAAAATCCTATCACAGTTTTCTCCATCTTAATTTAGTCTTCTCATTGTCCTATTTTTTACAACTGTGCCAAATACTGCAATGTGAGTCGGTGTAAGGTTGTCCAATGTAGTATTTTGCAAACGAAATATCATTTCACCAAACCAATTACACCAATGCATCGAGGTGGCTTGGTAAATGGAGAGTGAGGATTTATTTTGGTTCGTAAAATCATTTAATGTGAAACAAGTACTAGGAAACATGTTAAGAAGAGATTGTTCATACAATATAGGTTGTGAAATGAGAATTATAAGAAGATATTTTTCATACATTATATGTGGTGAAATGAGAATTTCTTCTTGTTGTTCATTTCCAATATTTAATTTCCCCTAGCTTCTCTTAGCTTTGAAAATAATAAATTCTCTACTAATAGTGCCAACCACATGAAGGTGGAAGCTATTTTGGCACCACTAACCTACGTAAACATGTTAGTAAGTAATTAAATATAATTTTAAAACCTAAAAAAATTAAACAAAATAATTAAAGTAAATATTCAAAGTAAATTCATGTAGATTTCTATCTAATCTTAAGTGAACATTCCTTTGGAAATTATATCCAATAAACTGCAAGGATTTCCTCTACTCTTGATAGTAACGATAATTGCTTCATGATCTTATTCATGAACATTCCATAGATTCTTATTTAATGGCCTACCTTGATATTTGATCAACTGTTTATTTTTTGTAAAAGCCAAATGTGAATAGTGAAGTATGTTTCCATGTATTTCATAGTCTTCAAACAACCAAGAATTATATTTGTTTGATAGGATATTGTCGAAGCCAAGTTCTAATGACTACCACTGACCCAGTGTGATATTTAAAGTTTTTACCATCAATGACTGTGGAAGTCAATTTTTATATTCCCTCTACACAACAAGACAAGAAGTAGTATGTTCCCTTTTCATTATATTCTATCACAATAATAGTAAAAACATGCCCTAAATCACAAAGTAAAATGCAAGTAAAATTTAAAATACATTAAGAGATTATCATTTAATAGTTTATAAATTTATAACATGACTTGTTGTACATTGTTGCACTAAATTGGAGACTTGGTTTATAACATGACATGTACATACTTGGAATTTGATATGTGTCAAGTGGAATTAGAGGTCTATAAGTCCACTCATCCACCCACTTCTGTGAATCACATTAATTCCATAAAAAATCAATACATGATATATAAAAACATGCCATACACCTAGTATGAATAGTGTAAGAACTTTCATTTGAACTACGCAATGAGTGCATATCACTTGATTCAGTAACTATCTTATAATCTTCACATCTTTCCAAATTTTTATCCTCTATCAACCAAAAATATCTACAAATCATTGAACTCTCTTGAGATTCATTTCCTATGTTCTTTTTACGCTAATCAACAATGCTTTTTGCACCTATAAATTTAGCACCATATTTGAAATTTAATTCTTCTCTTGTAAGGTATTTTTTCACACATGCTCCTACACCATCATACTCTCCTTTCCCATTTTATTCCATAGTAAAAATCCAGATATGTTGTCCACATTTTTCTCATGTGCATCCTACTTAGCCAATAAAACATTTATGCATTCTTAAATTTTTATGTGCAGTTTTCGATCCAAATAGAATGTTGATTGAAAATAATGTTCCTCTCAACCAAGTTCACATAAAACAATTAGAAAAACCCTTGTAAATATTCTATAGAATGTGTTTGATCATCACTGATGTATAAATGACACTCTATTAATATTTTTTTATCTTGCTCAGTGCTTTCTAGATAGTATAAGAATGTTACATACATGAAAATAGAGACTTACAATGAGTTATAGTATTGTGACTAAACCTCCATTTGTGGCTCTAATGAGTAGCTCTCTACAAATTCAACTACTAAAACAATAGTACCAAGTAGGAATTTTTCATTTCTTTACTTTTATTGTTCATCCAACCATCGATCTCTACGTGTGTGCCTTCTATATTCGTAAATGATTTCCTATCTGAATTTTACCATATATTATGATATAGGTAATTGTTCTATAATAATATCACACCTCTTAGATTCTTTTCCATATTTTAATTGATATGCCACATATTTATATTTTCTAAAACCAACTAATTATTTTCCTATTGAATGTGTACTCTTATTGCACCCCTGAAATATACTAAGTATGAGTAGCATGAGAGTTTTGGATGGACATAAGTTATGTGCGAAGGAATGTACAGAAGTAGATCAAGCATCGTCCAAAGGCTTGAGATTACGCAGAATATATTCAAGACTTAGTCATATTTTCAGCCATGGGATAAAAATAGATGATGAACAATTGGAGTGGCATTCAAGCAAAATTTTGGGATTCGATTAAGGCATGAAGACTTGGAGGTGAAGAAAATTCTATTTTGGGAAAGATCACATGTAGTAAGAAGATTAGCGGTCATGCAGAGATTCAAAATAATAATAAGATGAAGATCTAGTGTTAAATATAGAGATGATCTATTATTAGGCAAAGCTTGCATGTTTCTTTATGTATCTTTGTAGTGGTGCATGGATATTTTCAGCATGTGGCCTATTTTTAGAGGTGCATGGGTGGTAAAGGGAAAGTCCCCACCCCCTATATATATGTATTGATTTGCATGGTTTTGAGAGAGGTGAAGAAACAAAGTTATGCTACTAGTATGATGTTGAGTGCATGACTTTGTGGTGATACTTATGGTGTATTCAATCCATGTTTGTAATGAATTATAATAATAGATATTTTTGGATGGGTATTGATAATTGACGTCTCTATTCATGGTTATTGTATGGAAAATTTGATCTTGATCCTTTTTTGATTTTGTATAAACTATGGTTTTTATCGAGTTCTTGTTATGATTTTACTTGATTACTTGTCATGGATATGGAATGTATGAACTTGTTTGTTAACATATTGAAGAAGCTTCCATAAAAGAGGGACCTTGTACCTTTGCACACTTAAGGTGAACATTCAAACCTATGAATGAAATGTCACTGCACCTAGGGTTATAAGTAAGAAAATAAAGAATACATTTTGGTTCTATTGTCAGACCTATTTTTTGAGATGACTGACAAGATGTTGCATGATGATGGAGTATCGATTGAATCTGGAGGCTATTGAATTTTTTTTATTGACAGAAAAGATCCGTTTTCACATTGATATAATACTGGACCCAATTTCAATGTGCACACATGGATCAAAAAACATCTTTATCATGAACTGTATGAGACATGTACTTCTTTTTTTTTCCAATATATTTGTACGAGTTATTGTCAGCATGTATGCATCAAATAGGAAATCTAGAGTTATAGACCAAGGAATTGGACGTAGGAAGAGTATCAAGCTTTGTTTAATGTTGATTATCCTTGGATGTGTGTTGTAGATCATTAGTGGTATGGATGTTTTCCTATATTTATAATTCTGTAATATGTTGTGTTCTACTGTATTCTTGTTCTGGAAGTTGCTGAGTTTGTGTTTTTTGATGCGAGCCCATAGGATATCACTTGTGCATTATTAATTTAGTGATTAAAATATTCATGGTGGTGTTGAGTTTAGAGCACATACCTATGGCTAGCTAAACACACCACTAGGCATAGCTGGTAAAGGAGCGGGTGCATGGTGCCAGATGGAATACCTAACGGCAAAAAAAGGTATAGAGATAGAAAAGGTGGCTTAAGTATAATGAAGCACAGTAGAGGGAATTAATGAAACAACACAATGTGGAGGAGTCTATGGCAGTTGTGGTGGTCGATATCTCGTGACGGATTTAAATCTCTCATGTGGAAGATGTGCAGATATGGAGCATCTAGTTCTCATCAACCTCAGGAAACTGTAGTATGGTAGAAGATCCCCTTTGGATTCTGATGAGATCACGTCCGAGGAAGAAATATTGATAACTGCAGGGTGTGCATCTGATCTCACCCGGTGCCCTAGCACTTGTGATTGGTGTTCCAATTCCATAAGTAATTATTACTCTGACAAGTGAGTGTAGGTGATCTAGTAGTTACATTTAGATATCATTTTCCCCTAAATAAAAAAGTTCATCACATGAATATGGCCATGTAGAAATCTTATTCTTTTTACAGGGTCCAATTGGAGTACTATTATCTGGTAGCTACATCATTAGTACAAAGTGCGGGCATGCACAACACATTGGGAATATATCTAAGGGAAGTAGCAACAATATGATAGACTATGGGAGTTATCAGCTTAGTAATCCAATGTTGGGACACAAGGAAATCACATGTCCATTGGTCTATTTCCTGACTACATGAGGAGGATCGGGTGGATTTGGAAGATCAGGAGGCTCGAGATCTAGTGGATCTGATGGTTTCTGGAGGTGGAGGGAATACTGGAGGTAATATAGGTTATGGATCTAGTGGTCACGGTCTGCACCAGCCACAACAATTTTATTATGAAATGTATCTTCACCTACTATAATATAGAGGCATTGTTGAAGTAATGGAGCATGTACACATGTGTGAGATACTATGGTGCACGTTAAGCAAATCACAAATCTCGAGTGTAAGGCAAGTCAATTTTATTACTACTTTGCAAGGGCATACGCATAGTTAGTATAAGAATATATGAACTCGAATCAGACTGATATGTAGATTATAATGCATTACATTATGCCTTCCTGGATGAGTTCCATATACTTGAGTTTAAATAGAAAATCATCAGTGTGCTGAAGCAAATTAAGCAGGGAAAGGCTGAGAGCGTAAGAGAGTATGATGCAGGTTTTAAGCCTTTTTTATTGAATTTGTATTATGATATTCACCCTAGACCAACATGCACAAGTGGTTTTTTGGTGGTTTGATCACATCATTTATAAGGGATGCTATCTCATAAGACTTTTACAGATCCATGCGAGGCTTTATAAGCAGCTCTATGCATTAAGGAAGTTGGAGGTGTGGACACCAAAGATAACCCATTCTTAGAGGTGCATAGATAACATTTATAGAAAGGAAGTTGGAGAATACTCTCTGTACCAATTCAGCTGCATGAGATGCACCGTGGAATGTGGTGTACAGATTGTGAGGTTGAAGTACACACTAAGGATAGATTCCCTGGTGAATCGGTGTAGGCACCATGTTGCTATATTGTGAGATCTATCACTTAGATCATGATTTGAGTAGATGCCCGTTATTGTACAAGTCCACGATCTACAAGAAAATATCCTATTACTGCAATATTTTAAAGTCTCACACTCATGATAGAGAGAACTATATATTGATTGAGCATATTCATGAGGACTATTGAGACCAATGTGTGCACCAGACTAGTGTAGCTAGTGGATCTAAGGAACAAAGTGAAAAAAATAATGGAGGGGCGCACTAATGGGGATAACAAGAATATGGAGATTCTCTCATGGGTGAATATAGGCCAAGGAAAATAGTCATGGAAGAGGAGGATTTATGAGAGGAACTTGTTATAATCATGGATATCCTGATCATTATCAGCGTGAGTGCTCTTATAATATAGATTTTCTCATGGTGTGGAAAACAACATAAGTTTTAGGAGTGTCCTAATTTATATGAACACATGAGTAAGAAGCATAAGCTATAGACAAGGGCTCAATGAACGATTAAGGTACAATGTGTGGTTGAAGATCAATGGATGCTGAAGGTAGCACCCACTCCTATAGTTACCTATTTTAGTTACTAACATGCACGTTGAGGTTGCGCGTGCACATTAGCCTCCGAATGTATAAACCATGAATATAAAAAATAAAGAAGTGATAAATGTCAAGTATCCTTGATGCTAAACATAAGAAAGAAGTTTACCTGGAGACTATAGAATGTTATCATAAATCTTCAAGGAGAGATTCAGATCTTGAAGAAGTAGGTGCACGTGTTGGAATGAGCTAATAATGTTGAAATTCCACATAGAAGGATGTAGACGATTTGAAGAAAGTATGTAGAATTGTGTGCCGTAGGGAAACCATAATATTGTCTACTAGGTGAATGGTTGAGAGAAAGAATAGTACCATGCATAGTTGATAATGAGTGTGAGAGGTAGATATTTCATGCAAAAATCTGCCTGCCCATAACCATGAATATGATAAGGATATTACACTAAATGCAGTCATAGATGGATGGTTTCTGAGGATTATTCTGATAGATGTAGGTGCAGAATGTTAATGTACTCATGTTGGATGGTTGGAATCAGATGGGAAGACCACCATTGTATGCATTCTTCTGAATGTATTGTATATGGAAGAATAGAACTAGAGCTAATTCTCTTAAAGTATTAAAGGATGTGATTATTACAATTCAAGGAGCCAAGTTTACTGGGGACTTTGAAGTTTTGGAGCTTGTCTGAAGCAGAATAGTTTCCCAACATTACTTGGTCATCCCTCATGTTATGCTAATAAAGTAGATTTATACTTCAACAAGGAGTACATTTATCTCTGAAAACAAGGAAGAGGGTGTTATTATACCTCTTAACAGATGTAAATATTTGCCCCATATGTTGAGCATTTCAGTGATAGAAGACCTGAATATGATATATGTGCATACATAATCAGAGACCTTAACATAATTGAGCCATATAAGGAAGGAAGTGATACAACTGGGATGATGCTCAATTCAGTTAGTGATACCACAAGTATTCCCTATGATAACTGGGTGCATGGAATGTATGAAGTATTTTGGTGCAGATGATCAAGAACACATTTACTCGTGTGATCAAGCCACACACTCTGTTAGCCATTTTGAGTTTTAACCAGGTACCTAGGTACACTAAGGAAGGGAACTCTGATGTGTCTATTTTCATGCCATGGAATCCCAGTGGAAGGATGAGGGTGACAAAAGAAATATTTTTTTATATGCTCTTTGTAGTGAGATAGCAACACGTTGTTGGAAAACTACATAGATATAACCTATTAGAATCATGAGAGCTTAGAATCATCCTTTTCTACTAGGTTTCTAAGGAGAAATCTACCCTCACAGATATGATGAATTCCATGGGAAGGATTCTTCTTCACATGACATTCACAAATTTGAGATACTTTGGATGGAAGGGGTAAGAGGCCTTACCACTATCACTCTAGGATACATAAGTTCTACACCACCCTATGTGGATGCGTGTCATGCATATGGTATGTCCACAGTAGAATTGAATTGGGAAACAATTAATTAGACAGGATGATGACCTCATGTATGATTCATACTTGTGATTAATTTTCTACTAAGGCTCAGATTAATGGAGCACTGCAGATTATGAATTTCCTTACTTTGGAAGATAGCACGAAGGCGGAGGAAATTCTACTAGATATGTTAGGAGAGATGGATTTAGAGGTATACTTTGACCTAGATTAAACTGAGGAAGAATAAATGGTTCGTACCTTGGAATAAAAGGAAATAGGTAAATTCTATGCATGATAAATGATGATGATGATGAAGACAATAACGTGGATGTTAATCACACTGAAGGTATGCACAAGTTGATGGATACAATAGATGACAAGGGGCACACATATCATGAACCTATAAAAACTAAGAAAGTTAACATTAGGGTAGATGCAGAGCCTAAAGAGGCTATTATTGGTGACTACTGGTCAGAGAAGGAGGTTACTAAAGTAATTGAATCCTATGTGAATTTTCAGGACCTATTTCTAGTGGGGTTATCATGAGTTAAAAGGAGTACACCCTTCTTTAGGTGATATTTGAGTCAAACTTAAATAAAGCGTTCACTCGATTAGGAAGATGCCTTACATGATGAATCCTAATCTATACATTAAGGTCAAGGAAGAGATTGATAATATGATCAAGTCTGGTATAATAGAGCCCATTGAGGAGACTGAGTGGGTTAGTCCCATGTGCTATCCATTTTTCCCTTGGGAAAAAAAAGGACAACATGATGTAATGGGACCTAACCATCAGACATGATACGTAAGGATGGAACTTGAGTTACAGACAATTTTTAGGGTCTCAAGAGCACCTTCAATGAATTCAATAGTGAAAATCATATTGAGGTATTTTTCCTCTTCTGGGTTTTGGCCCTTTAGGTCAACTCAAAAATGATGAAATTATTTCCTCATGGGCCCACATCTTGCAAAAATGGGTGGAAAAATCACCTCAGGGCACCCTACTGGTTCCCTTTTAGCCACCACATTCAAGAAAATTCATAATATTTTTTTTCCAAAATTAGCAAAGGGGCTTAAGAAAGGGTGATTGATCTAAATGAGCTCGCTGAGTAGCTCACTGATCTACCCACTGAATTGGTCAAGTCACAGAAGGGTTGCATTGATGGTGGACTTTCTGAGTAGCTCAACAAGTCAAGTTGAGGGCATCAATGGTAAGTGGAGAGCCAATCTCCCCAAGCTCAGAAAATTGAAGAGATCACATAAAAAAACTAGGTGAGTTGTGCAACAAGTTCGATTACCAATGGTAAAAGGCTCAAGGCCATAGTAATCATGATTACATCAGTAAGTAATGAAACAAGCTAGTTGGAGGGTTTGGTGAGATAGATCATTGATCAAAGGTATTGTGGCGAGTCGAAGGTAAAGCTCCCTCAGAGCTTACAAGGAAAAATGGTTGGCCGTGGAAATTAGAAGCATGGGAAAGTAGAGTAATAGGTTTCTAAGCTATGATAACAAAGGTGTTGTAGGCTGACCTCCCTGAGCTACTCGGTAAATCTATGAGCATAAGAGAGAACCAAGCTTATTCGGCTTGGCATTGGAGAAAGAGGTGAGTCCAGATATCGCATGCAAGAGGAAAACTGAGCTCACACAAAGGAAAAGATCATTATGGAAGTGTTGAGGCTAGGATATTGGTGAGAAGATGGTGTCACTGGTGAGTGAGGAAGAGAAAAATTGGCCATGTGGAGGTCTAAAAGAAGTAAATCAAGGGGTGAAGTCTAGATCATACCGAGGGAGTAATCCTACAACAACGAGATATGAGGTGAGTTGACCATGGCCGACACAGGAGACATTTTGGGGTTAAAAATTAAGGGCTCATGACACCTTACCATGGGGAAATGAAGAGGATGAGCTAAGGCCATGAACAAGGGTTGAGCTAGGGCTGAGCTCCTTTAGAGTTTGACGAGGTGGAGGAAAATGTAGGGGTAGAGTCATCCAAGTGAACTTAGCTTGGTGAGATAAAAAAGTATGGATTGAAGATTCATGGCTCAATGTAATAATTAGGGTGGGAAAGACTCACCAATACACTGAATTATGATAAGTATAAGTAGGGGATGCCAAGTAAGTAATATTAGGCAGTGAAATAAAAGGTTTTTGATTCACAATGAAATGCAAAGTAAAATACAATGAAATTGACGCATTGAAAAGAAACAAGCCATTGGGTTTAGCAATGTGAAAAGTGGTGAATTCAGGGGTGATAACTCCAACTCTGAATGGGGAATTCTAAGTGAAGCAAAGTAGAAGGAAATCGACACAATGGGTTCGACACATCATAGTTCAATGCAGTGATTTGATGAGTAAATATTGTGTTGGGGAGAAAGTTAAAAAATAAAATGAAATGTCATTTGTCACATTAAAGTGCAAGTTATCAACGTGAAAAGAGGTGAAATGCGAGGTGGTGTCTTGCATTAGGAGGTGAGTTAAGAAAACTAAAAGAAATTGTGAGCACCACACAATGTGGTGAGTTGACATGGGTTTAAATGTTGTATAGGGGGCAAGGAATTGGTATTATGCGGTAAAAAGAAAATATTTTACTTCACAAAATAAGTGAAGTAAAAGTGAATGAGAATAACACATTGTAAAGGGCCCGCATTAAGAATAAATTGGCATCGAATTCACCACAAAGAGAGATATACATGGAAATTTGAGAAATAAAAGGAAAATTCTTGCATTGCAGTAAATAATATGTTGAAGTATTTATATTAGCACCAGATTATTAAGTAAAAGAAACCCTATTCAATGCATGAGGAGGGCCAAGATAGAAAGTGAGTTGGGTGGTGAGATGACTTGCCATCCAAGACAAGTAATGAACTTATAATTCTCTGTGGTAAAAGAAAAAATGAAGAAAAGTAGCCAGGTGAAGATGAAATGATTTACTTCACAATAAGGTGAATTAAAGTAACTGGAGAAGACCAATGTCAAAGGAGCAATAGCATGGGGTCAGAACACCGCTCTAAAATGGGAAATAAGTAGTGATGACCCCTAACTCTCCCACTAGTATGCAATTTACATTGCCATAACTTTCTCCTTGGAGCTTCATTTCACATAAACTTGGAATGTGACTAAAACTTTAGTTTTTAGTTTTGGTTAGCGAAAGGGCGTCAAAAATGGCCTTACGTCTCCTGAAATCTAGGGAACTATACAACCAAATACCACCATTAATGGGGCATGGAAGGAAATTTCTTTTCCCATAAGCTATAGTACATCAGTGATGGGAATTGCAAGAGACCTCATGATGTTTTAATTAAAATTTTCACTTGGTAGGTTAAGTATGCATACATCCGAGAAGCTTCAATTTCTCTCTCATCTCTAATTTTTTCTATAAATTGTAAGCTCCCTTCATTTACAAAGGGGGGGGGGGGAATTCTCAGCTTACAGGAACTCTGCCAAAATTTGTCTAGGAAGAGAAAATGTGTTTCAAGAATTCATTCTAGACATCTTGTACGATGATCCTGACCTTTCTCTATCATTAATTAAACTCTGTATATCAATGAAGGAGTGGATTTTAGTATTGTGGATTTTTTCTTCCATTTTCTCGTGTCTGCTTTCTTTACTTACCTTTTCACTTTACTTGTAGTTGCATTGTGCCAAATTAAATTGTCTTGCAAATTTTTCCATTGTTGTGTTTTAGTGTAGATGTTAGTTTGATGCTTCTGTTGACTGTTTTCAATGTTACACACTCTCTATAGTTCATTTTCTACCATTTCCACACATTCAAGAGATTCCCTACATCCCATTTTTGGTGCATCACCTCATTAGAGTAGATTTATTTCATTTTTTTTATTTCTCTCTCTCCAGTTCCTTGGAAGTCATAAGTTAGAGGTAGTTGTTAGATTTCTTTCCATTAGAGGTACTTGTTGAATTAGCATAGGAAGAGGAACCAAAATTCTCTGGAGAACTTCTTCAATTGTTAGGTTCCACACCTTAAAGAAATTCCATATTACCCAGTCAATTTGATTGCCTTAACACACTCACATGTTGAGAAATCAGAGGGTGCAATAATTTGGTGATAATAGTTCTGGCACGCTGGGTGGGACAATAACGAAAGTCAGATCTTTATCTGGAGTGTAGTTGAAGAATTTCCATTTTGATAAGTTGATGTGTTCTTGGACAAAAATTTTACAGTTGTGGAGCCTTTGTAGAAAATATCAGTTGAAGTAATGAGATCCTAGATCACCGTAGAGAAGAAGAAGTAATCGGTGATTTCATGTTTCTTTACTTCCAAGTAATCGACAGTCAAAACATCACAGATCACTGATAAGAAAGGAAAATTAAGTTTTGTGATTCCAAGTTGTGCATTACTTCAATATTGAAAGTCTTTACTTCAAACTGTGTGAGTAAGTAAGTCAATTTACTTAAAGTGAAATAATTAAGTAATTTCACTGTTGAATTGCATTACTTTAAGTTAAGTGAAAATTCTTACTTTAAGTTGTGAAAAGAAAATACTTTACATCACCCAAGATACAAGACTTAAGTAGTTGCACCTCCAAGTTTCACTACTTCAGGTTGTTGCATTACTTCAATTGAAAGACTTAAGAAGTATCATCTCTAAGTTACACTACTTCAGGTTGCTGCATTACTTCAATTGAAAGACTTAAGTAGTTTTATCTCTAAGTTGCACTACTTTAAGTAAATTCACTACTTAACGAGTCAATAGTTAAGTAATTGAACTTCCAAACTCTACTACTTCAAGTTGTGTTATTCTAAGGTGTTATTACTTAATTAATGTTATTACTCAAAGTCAAAAGACTTAAGTAAAGCAGGTTCAAATCAGCACAACAAAGGGAAGTAAAGCGAGTCCTAATCACTGATAAGAAAGGGAAGAAATCAAGGTTCAAAATATTGATTAATAAAGGGAAGTAATGTAGGTCAAGAACATTGAAAACAACAAGAAAAATTAAGTTGTATTACATAAAGATGATTACTACAAGTAAGTTGATTAATCCAAGAAATCCGATTACTTCAAGTTGAAGACTTACTTTCAACTACATAATTTGAAAATCTTATGCAATCAACGATCCAAAATGAAATATATTTAGCAACTCCATTGATCTAAAAAATCCATTTTCTGAGTTGTATACCTTCTTTCTATCCATTTTCATCCATTTTTTTCCATATCTTTCATTCTTCTTCAATTCTATGAATTTGTGCAACCATGAATTCATTCTCTCCATAGAATTCATAGTTGTAGAAACATCCATACAAGTTCAATCCACCACAAAGCTTGCATGATTCATTATCAGGTTATTATTAACCACCTCCAGACCCATACTATGAATAAATCAATTTGACCATGCATACTCATAGGAATAACAAGAAAATCAGTTTGGTTATATGTCAGGCTAGGTAATTAATAGGGGTATGCAGATTTTTGAGGATAAATTACACCTAGAGATGTTGAGTTACATCTAAAAATTTAAACATTGGAGGAAATTATGGTGCAATTAAAGGATAAATCTCAAATGAAAGTGTTTGAGACTAGGTTTGGGAAACAATCCATGGGTGGGTCCTTTTCCAAGGAATTACCAATAGTAAAATATTAACTTCATGGTTGAAATTCTACCCTATATTGAAGGATGGGATGAAGAAATAGAAGCTTATGAGGATAGTGTAAGACAACCTTGTTAATGGGTAAGTCAACCACCATCTCCTTGTTCTTCCTTTTATCCTTCCCAATTTTCATCATTTCAGCATGAATTTCATAGTTATAGCTTCTTGCATGCTACCCCAAATGTGGAATCCACTTCCCTATCTTCTAGTCTTCCATGTCATCTCAATTTTTCTACCCTTTTCCCTTCTAAACCCTAATCCCATCCAAGGAAGCAATAATTTGTGTCTCTCCCACCACCACAAGTAATGCACAAATTATTTGTGACCCAACCCACCCCTTCTCTTGTATTCCCAAATTAATCTTGGGAAGATGAAAACCAGAAAATACGCCAAGGGAAACAAGAGGAAGAGCCCAATAGAGAAGAGATGATAAGGAATTTAAGAAATTGGGCTTTGAAATTAAGAATCAAAAAAATTCCCTTAATGGTCAAGCCTTTAGAGGAAGTCAAAGTTGAAGAACCAGTGGTTTCTAAGACTGATATTTTAGAAGGGCAAGAAAAAGAAGAAGAAAATGAAGATCAAAAATTAATTTTCTCAGAGTGCAGTATGCATGTGTTGTCTCCCAAAAAATACTCCATGTTTTCATATCCAAATTCAATTTTTTTGAGCTCATGCCCTTCGTTGGTGTTTAAGCCAAGTTAGAGATTTAAGAAATTAGCAAAAGTCGTGCCCTCAAGCTATTTAAACCTTTGTTTTGCTCATTTTGAGAAATCCTCAATTTCTCAGTCTGTGCACGTAATATCCTCTTTGCAACCTCCATTTTGATCAAAATTTTTCACTTGTTCTATGGCCTAGGTCTTCAAATCATTTTTTTGCCTCCATGCCTCTGGTTCGTGAAAGAAATTCAAAAATTGGACTCAAAATGATAAAGTTTTCTTCATCTGTGTATCTTCTACAGTCACGATGACAGGCGTATTTTCCCTGTCAAATTTTGACCCCAATGAATGCAGGTACGTGGTCAGATCCTATTGGATGGGGAGGAACAAGATTTTTTGTGAACTTAACACTTTTAGTCACTTTTGGCAAAAATGGTAAATTTGCCCCGCAGCCCCGGAAAGTTTGAAGTTTCCAATTTTGGTTCATTGTGGAAAAAGTGGAAGTTTTTGTCCCAAGCTACACAAGTTCAATTAGGAGACTTGGGACCCAAAAATTCGAATCGACTGAAAAATTCAAAAGCGTGAGTGCGGGCCAGCAGAGGAAATTGAGTTTTTGAGCCTTTTTCCAAAAAAGGTTAAAATGTTTAGAAAAGAGTTGCAACCCCATCTCCAACTAGAACGTGCCACGTGTCTTAGTCAAATCAAAGTAGTGGGATGACAAAGGAAATTGAGTTTTTGAGACTTTTTCCAAAAAAGGTTAAAATGTTTAATAAAGAGCTGTGACCCCATCTCCAACCAGAATGTGCCACGTGTCCTAGTCAAATCAGAGTAGCAAGTCAACTGAGAAATTTGTGAACTTTTGAGCCTCTTTGTAAAAAAGGTGAAATGTTAAAAAGTGACCCGCAGCCCTGATCAGGCTTTAAAGGAAAAAATTCAAAGTTGAAGCCCATAGGGAGAAATTCAAAAGTGAAGCCTGCCATTGAAAAGTCAAAGTAGGAGAGTGGAACGATGGAGAAATTTGATTTTTTGAGCCTATTTTCCAAAAAAGGTTAAAATGTTGAGAAAAGGACCACGATTCCATTTCCAATAAGAACAAGCCACGTGTCTAAGTTGAAAAGTCAAAGCGGGGCTATAGGCCAATTTTTTCCAAATTTCCAAATCTCACGAAAAATAACAAAATGCGAAAGGCTTCCCTGTAACTACTCCAATCCCTTCCTACCATGTGGATGGCCCAATTTAACAGTTAGAAGAGAAAATTAAATGGTCTATATTTAAACTGGAAAATCAAATGTAATGGTTTCTTTGAATGATCTGGTTTTTAATCCGCCATGAACATTTTCTTCACAATAGAGGAATTTGAAAAGGTGTTGAGAATTTGTGAAGTTGTAACGGTTTTTTACAAAGAATATAATGGCTTCTCGATGTCATTCCAAGGGATGGTGATTAATTTCAAAAATGCCAGGGTGCTCTATACCTAGAAAAGATAGAAAACACCATCCTTCTTCTATTGTCCCTTCTCCTTAGAATTTCCTCTATTCTCAAAGCTCTGTACAAACTCTACTTTAGCTTCAATAATAAAAGAAGGAATTTTTGCCTTTTTAATTAAAGGATTTGATTGGTACCTTGCAGACCAATGAATTCTCATTCAGTCTTGTAGCTTCTCCTGTACGGATTTGTTTTTCTTTTAACTATAAATGTATGTAAATGAAATTTCTGATTAATGTGTGTGGGCATTTGATATTCTACTCACAATGTTAGTTTTCCTTCTACCTCCATTTCCACTTCCCTTCCCCTTTACAAGAAAAATTTTCTTCTCTATTGAAACATTGCTAGTCTTTTCCATAGGGTCAGTGGAGTGCCCCTGTTAGATCTTTGGTTGAAAGGCCACCATTGAAATCCACCTTTTTGCATGCACCTATGGAAGCTTCACTATTCAAGTAGAATGACATAGATTCCCATAGTGTTGGCTTGAAACCCACTAATTTTTCCAAAAGACAATTTTTTTCTTGCCAAAATTTTTTGGCACCCATTATGGGGCAGATTTTGTCAGAATCTACGCCTAAAAATAACCTCAAGTTCATAAATTTAAAAAATGATTCTAAAAGAAAAGATTTCTGGAGATTGAATAATCACACAAACTACATGGATGTAAATCATGGCTATTCTAGAGAAATCCTCCTGTTGAGAGGCCTGATTTTTACTCTGTCACATCCAAGAAGACATTGCTTATGATATGAGAGAAGCTATTTGGCATAATAGATGAAGTTTTAATCATTACTTCATTGCCATAAGGATTCTGGAGCTGGAAGAGGAACATGTTATCAAATTGGAAATGACAGAGACAAATTCTAGCACCCTAGAGAAGAGCATAAAATTTCAAGCTGGCCGATAGAAGATATACCTAGACAACTGAGACAAGGAGGACAAGTTGATCCCAAATTTGAAGAGACTTGAAAGAGAGGCAATAGATGAAGAGGAGATAAGGGCTCAACTTGAAGAAATAGAAAGACTCCAAATTGAAGGAAGAAGAAAGAGTAGCAACAAAAGCAACCTTAGCAAGACTAGAGGCTAGAAACAAGAATAGAATGGGTGATCATGAGCATGAAGTATGCAGGCCTAACGTACCATGAGGAAGAAATAATGGTCCACTTGCTATTCTATAACCACTTCATGAGCTCCCAAGAGGATCAAGATAGAACTTCCCAAAATTCAAGGGGGATGGTTCTTAGCTCCCAGAAGAATATGTAGCAGGATTCATCACTACTTGTGGAGTGTTGGGAGTTGAAGATGAAGATGTTTTAGTTAGACTCTTTGTGGAGTCACTCTAAGAAAAAGTATACTGAATGGTTCTACATGTTCACCCCTAAGATCTGTCACATGCTGGGAAGATATAAGAAGTGCATTTGAACATAGGTTCAAGAGCATAGAATATTTTTAGGATCTTCTAGTCTAATTAGTTCAAATGAAGAAGGAGACCTCCAAATCAATGAGAGATTTTTTAGCAAGGTATGATAGGTTGACAAGAATCATCCCAAAAGATGTGGTACCCTCTGAAAACAACTTGAAAAGGTTCTTCATTAGTTCTTTGCCATCAAAATTTTGTTTCTTCCTCAAAAGAGACCAACCAAGAATATTGAGGGAAACTAAAGACTTTACAATTGAGACTGATGATGATCTAATTATTTCTAGCAAAGTGAAAGGACCAAATGGGAAGAAAAAAGGTCAGAGTTCAAATTCAGTCACCACTAATCCAATGTTCCAAAAAATGGCAAATGACCTAGTTGCTTTGAAGTAGCAGCTGTCATAGATCAAAATGAGGAATGCTCTAAGGAGACCAAATCTTCCTGATAGACCAGATTAATTGCTCCACCTCCTCATAGGATTACTCTTGAAGCACCATCAAGTCAATACCATCTATGACACTAGGGAATCATAAGAAGGAGTAGACATTGAGGAAACTGAAGAAGAAAGCATGGATGACTATGAAAACTATCTTGAAATTGAAGAGGTTAGCATACATAATGGCCTAATTGAATACGTTGTTGATCAGGAGGAAAGTGATGAAGAAGCTCCAAGTTTTTCATGTTCTATTTTCACTCGTGCACAATCCAAGAATGGTGTTTCAGCCTCAACAGTTACAATGGAGAGTATGAAGAACAAAGAAGATAGCTCTCTAAAGCCTCCACTAAAAAATATCATCAATAGGGGATAACCATTACCACCTTCCATGGAATTAGCTAGAGAGAAATCAGATTCACCAGTTTTCAAGGATCACACTGTTGTGCCAAGTAAGTTATCTGATTCTTCTCCCAACTCAAAAGTTGTTAAGATTAATTCTCTTCTAAATATTGGTTCTGTAAGAACATATAAATTTCAATCAAGGGCTACACCCCCATCTCCTTCTAAGCCAATTGCTACATTTGAAAATGAGAAACCAATGCCAAAAGTAATGATGCATCTTCCATTTAAGTCCTCATCCACTACTGGAACCTATTCCTCATCTACCATAACTTCATTTGACTTTGTAGAGCATGCTAGCAAAACCAAAGTCTAGCTCTCTGAAATTGAATACCTACAAACACATCATGCCCAATTTGACATATTCATTAAGGAAGTCTGGGGCGGTAACTCTACATCCCCAATCTCTAATTCTAAAGTCTTAATTCCCACACCATCCACACCGTATTCTCAAAACATGCTAGCCCTCAGTGCCTCCACCACCAATAGAGTTGAGCATTTTTACATGTCACTTCTCATGAAAGTTTTCCAACTGAACAATTACATTATAGATTTTGGATCCATCAGATAATGTGATGCGAACAAAAGTTGTAAATTATCTTGGCCTCACTTTGACTTGGGTAAATGGCACATGCTACTTAATGGAATCCAAACAATTTCCATTGGTATGAAGGATTAAGGATGCTCAGGTTGCACTAACTGATTATCCTGACAGGTAGATACTCTTGACCATTTTGGTGCCAGACATCCCAACATCTTTTGGTATGTTGTTGAGTAGAATTTTTTGTAGAGATCTAGGTGGAGAAATAAAAATGGATTGGTCATCTGCAACTATCCCAATGAAAGGAGAAATGCAAGAAGTTGTTACCAGTTAGAAAAATGAAGTTCACAGTAAGGAAGTCTGATGATCCAAGAGTTGATATAATTTTTCAAGATTGTGGGCTTGGAAATTACCTCCTTACAACACAAAAGGAAGAGGACTTGCCACTTCTCATGGAGGAAGAAGAAGACTGAATCTGGACAATGGATTTTGATGGTAGTCATTCCAGCATTAGGTTCAGGAGCTAGTGGAGTATTATACTGTCCCTCCAATGAGGTATATCCTTTTGCCTACAAGCTATAATTTGACAATACAAATAATACATCAGAGTATGAAGCATTTATCTTAGGCATGAATACAAAAGAGGACATGGGAATCAAGAAGTTGATATGCAAAGGTGATGCAAAGGTTGTGGTAAAGTAGGTCTGCCAGCAATATCAGGTGAAGAACCACAGACTCAGGCACTATAGAAATAGAGTATGGGACTATATTGAATCCTTTGATGTATTCTCCATTGAAGCTAACCCTAGGGAGCAGAATGAAAAGGATGATTCTCTAACAGTTTCATCTTCCTTAGTGAAACCTCATCCTTCTTTTGGAAAGGATAAATTGACCATTGAGATGGTGTTCAGACCCAACGTACCAGACAATGGAAATCATTGGCAGGTCTTCAATGATGACAATCAGATCCTAGCCTTATTAGAACAAAGGGATAGCTTCAATAATATTTTCTTTGAAGGAAGTGAAAACCCACATCATGAATCAATCCCCAAAGAAGAGAAGGAAGGAATTGAGGGAATTAATGAAGAGGGAGTAATCAAACTAACAGGAAACAAAATACCCAAAGGCCTAGTTTCTTTGGAATACCTCTTTGACAAGCATGAAAGGTTCATCAAAGAGAAAGAAAAATAGTCTTCTCGGTGTCCATCTAATTTTGATCAAGAAAACATTGGAACTTTAGAGAATCCAAGGATGGTTAACATTGGTAAATGCTACTCACCATAAGAGAAGAGAAAGTTTGTTGCTCTGCTAAAAAGTACTCAGAGGTCCTGGCCTATTCCTATTATGAACTCAAATCTTTTCAGTCAAATGAAATGCATCATTCTATTTCTTTGAAGCAAGGAGCTAAGCCCTTCAGGAAAAAACAAAGGCCCTATAATCCAAAGATTACCGATGTTATCAAAAAATAGGTGACAAAGATGCTCAATGCTAGAATCATCTTCCCCATCCACCATTCAACATGGGTGGCTAACATTGTGCTAGTAAGGAAGAAGAATGGGGAAATAAGGATTTGTGTAGACTTCTAAAATATAAACCAGACATCTCTCAAGGAAAACTACCCTCTTCTAATCATGGATCATATTTTGCAAGCAGTCACTGGATTTGAAATTCTCTCTTTGCTTGATGGATTCTTAGGGTACAACCAAATCAAGGTGGAAGAAGAGGATTGCAACAAAATAGCCTTCACAACACCTTGGGGCACTTTTGCCTACAATAGAATGCCTTTTGGCTTGATCAATGTTGGAGCCACTTTCAAGAGAGCAATGGACTTGGACTTCAAAGATTTGAAACATTGTATTGTCATTTACCTTGATGACCTCACAATTTTTTCAAATAGGAGGGGAGATTATATCTTCCATTTGGAGGAAGTCCTTGCAAGGTGTAGGAAACATGTCATTTATCTAAATCCAAAGAAACAAATTTTTGGAGTCATAGAAGGTAAGTTTCTAGGACACATTGTGAACAAACATGGAACACACATTGATCCTAAGAGGATAAGAGCTATCCAAGCACTAGCCTTACCAACCAACAATAAGGGAGTTCATTCATTCTTTGGAAAGGTAAACTTCCTTCATCTCTTTGTGCTTGAGTTTTTTGAACTGAATAAGCATATAACTTCCATGATGAATCCTCAAGCAAGTTTCAAGTAGAATAAGTAAGGAAAAACAACATTTGAGGAGATCAAGAAAGCCATTGCCAAATATCCAACTCTTGTTTCTCTAGATTTCAACAAGGAGTTCATCATGTATTGCTATGCATCAGAACATACCCTCTCTGCTATCCTTATTAAAAAAAAATGATGAAGGTTTGGAAGCACCCATTGATTTTATGAGTTGTCCTTTGAAAAATCATGAGCTAAAGTATAGCCAATTGGAGAAACATGCCTACAAAGTGGTCAAAGCTATTAAAAGTTTTAGATTCTACATTCTCAATTCCCATACAGTGGTGGTGGTCCCTGAAAGTACAATCAAGTCCATTTTGACTCAACATGATCCTGGGGCTAAGAGAGGAAGTTGGATTGCAAAGACCCAAGAGTATGACTTGGAGATTATACCCTCTAATATGGTAAGAGGAAATGGTTTGTGAAAGCTGATTTCTTAAGATGATGCTCTCAAGGCTCAGCAGGGAGAAAAAGATGATGTTTGCTTAACTTGTTCAGGAGACAGTCCACAGGAACTCTTTTTCACCACTACTGATGAGTGGTATGCTGACATTGCTACTACCTCAATTATTTAGAATGACCTCCTCATCTTGACTACAAGCAAATAAGGACACTCAGGATAAAGTCAACCAATTTTTTTATTTTGAATTATGCACTTTACAAGAGAGGCCTAGATTGTTATTTCCTCAGGTGTGTGGATAAGGAGTAACAACAAAAGTTGCTCATGGCATATCATGATCAATTTTGTGGTGGAAATTTCTCAACAATGGTAACTACACATAAGATTCTCATGGGGAGATATTATTGGCCCTCCATCTTTGCAGACACTCAAGATTGGGTTTCCAAATGTAAAGCATGCCAAAAATTTGTTGGAAAACCATAGCTAGCTGCATTACCACTCAGGCCTGTAGTGATTAAGGAACCATTTCAGTAAAGGGGGCTGGATTTCATTGGTGTTTTGAATCCCCATTATAGTGTAGGGCATACTTATGTACTCACTGTAACTAATTACTTCACTAAATGGGTGGAAGCCATTCCAACCAAGCAAGCCAACTCTGAAACAGTTTGCAACTTCATTAAGGAGAATATCATTTTTTGTTTTGGAGTACCACAAAAGATTATTGTAGACAATTCCACCTATTTCTCTTCAAAGGAGCTCACAGAGTTTTGTTATGGTTTTTGAATCTCCTTATCTCACTCTTCTGACTACTATCCACAAGGAAATGGTTAAGCTGAGTCAAGCAACAAGAACATTGTGACCATTATTCGCAAGCTGGTAGATGAGAATAAAAGGAACTGGCACAAGAAGTTATATGATGCATTATGGGCTGATAGGATAACTCCTAAGAAGGAAATAGGTGTGTCACCTTTCAAAATTTTGTATGGAGTTGAGGTAGATATTCCTCTCACAATTGAGATGTCAACTCTCACATTGTTGCAAGAAATAGAAGATGGTCAATACAAAGACCCCATTGACAAGAGGATCTTCTTCTTAGAGAAGCTAGAGGAAAGAAGATGCCAAGTGGGGGATAGAATTAAATACACTAATTGATAGTGAAGAATATCTTTGACAAGAGGGAGAAGGAAAGAGAATTCAAGGTTGGAGACTTTTTCCTGCTATGGGACAAGAGAAGAGAACCAAAGGGTAGCCATGGAAAGTTTGATTCATTATGGCTTAGCCCATTCCAAAATCATGGAGCTTGTGGTGAGAATGTTTTTCTCCTCTCATACTTGGATGGAATGCCATTGGAATTGCCTCGAAGTAGGAAATACTTGAAATTGTATCATCAGTGAAAGCATATTGTCCCTTGCCTTGTACCATAGGTGATTTCATAGGTGTGTTTTTCCCTTTTCTGTTGTGTGTTTTTGGTTTAGTTTTATTTGGTTTTTGTTGTGTGTGGTTTGTCTTGTGTGTTTCCTCCTTCCTCCTTTCTTTCTCAAAATTGTACATGAATCTGTAAGGCCAAATGGATAAGGCACTGGTCAACATAATATATTTTGAAACTTGAGATTTTAGATCCTCATGTCATACCCTAGCCATGCCCAATTCACGCCATGTCCCCAAGCTAGAGCCAGCTGTTGTCTCCTGAAAACTAATCTACATTTTCATAGCCAAATTCAATTTTTTTGAGCTCATGCCCTTCGTTGGTTTTTAAGCCAAGTTTGAGATTCAAGAAATTAGCAAAAGTCATGCCCTATAGCTGTTTAAACCTTTTGTTTTTCTCATTTTTAGAAATTCTCCATTTCCTGGTCTGTGTACATAATATCCTCTTTGTAACCTCCATTTTTGATCAAAATTGTTCACTTGTTCTATGGCCTAGGTTTTCAAATCATTTCTTTGCCTCCATGCCTCTGGTTCATGAAGGAAATTCAAAAATTGGACTCAAAATGATGAAGTTTTCTTCCTCTGCATATTTTCCACATTCGTGATGATGGGCATCTTTTCCCTGTGAAATTTTGACCCTAATGAATGTAGGTACGTGGTTAGATCCTATTGGATGGGGAGGAATGGGATTTTTGGTGAACTTAACACATTTGGTCACTTTTGTCAAAAATGGTAAATTTACCCTGTGGCTCCGGAAATTTTGAAGTTGCCAATTTTGGTTCATTGCAGAAAAAGTGGAAGTTTTTGTCCCAGGCTGCACAAGATCAATTGGGACACTTGGGACCTAAAAAGCTAAAGCCAAAAAATTCAAAAGTGTGAGAGTGAGCCAGTGGAGGAAATTGAGTTTTTGAGCCTTTTTCCAAAAAAGGTTAAATGTTTAGAAAAAAGCCGCGACCCCATTTCCAATCAGAAGATGCCACATGTCAAGAGTTCAATCAGAGCAATGGGTCGGCAGAAAAATTTGTGTTTTTGAGCCTCTTTGCAAAAAAGGTGAAAATGTTTACAAAGTGACCCGCATCCTCGATTAGGCTTTAAAGGGAAAAAGTCAAAGTTGAAGTCCGCAGGGAGAAATTCAAAGGTGAAGCCCGCCGTTGAAAAGTCAAAGCGGGAGAGTAGAATGATGAAGAACTTTAAGTTTTTTAGCCTTTTTCCAAAAAAGGATAATATGTTGAGAAAAGGGCTACGATCCCATTTCCGATAAGAACATACCACGTGTCTAAGTTGAAACGTCAAAGTGGGAGAGTGGAATGGCGGAGAACTTTGAGTTTTTGAGCCTTTTTCCAAAAAAGGTTAAAATGTTGAGAAAAGTTCCATGATCCCATTTCCAATAAGAATGTGCCACATGTCTAAGTTAAAAATTCAAAGTGGGCTTGTGGGCCAATTTGCTCCAAATTGCCAAATCTCATGAAAAATCACAAAATGTGAATGGCTTCCCTCGTAACCACTCCAATCCCTTCCTGCCACGTGGATGGCCCAATTTTAGAGTTAGAGAAGCAAATCAAATGGTATATATTTAAACTAGAAAATCAAATATAATGGTTGCTTTTTAAGATCTAGTTTTTAACCCACCATGAGTGTTTTCTTCACAACAGAGGAATTTGAGAATGTGTTGAGGATTTGTGAAGTTGTAACGGTTTCTTGTAAATAATATAATGACTTCTCGACATCATTCCAATGGCTAGCGATTGATTTCAAAAAAGACCAGAGTGCTCTATACCTGGAAAAGATAGAAAATGCCATACTTCTTCTATTTTCCCTTCTCCTTAGAATTTCCTTTATTCTCAAATCTCTGTACAAACTCTGCTTTAGCTTCAATAATAAAAGAAGGAATTTTCACCTTTTTGATTGAACGATTGATTGGTACATTATGACCAATGAATTTTACTCGGTCTTGTAGATTCTCCTGTGGATTTTTGTTCTTCTAACTATAAATGCATGTAAATGAAATTTTTGATTAATGTGTGTAGGCATTTGATATTCTACTCACAATATTAGTTTTCTCCTACCTCCATTTCCATTCCCCTTCCCCTTTCCAAGAAATTTTTTTCTTCTCTAGTGAGACATTGCTAGCTTTGCCACAGGGTCAGTGGAGTGCTCCTGTTGGATCTTTGGTTGAAAGGCCACCATTGAAATCCACCTTTTTGCATGCACCTATGGAAGCTACACCGTTCAAGTAGAGGGACTTAGATTCCCATAGCGGTTGATTAAAACCCACCAATTTTTCCACAAGGAAAATTTTCTGTCCAACAACATGATGACACCATCTTTGAACAGGTTGTTGATCATCTACCAACTACAAAATTAGTAGAGGAAGAGGTTAAATCAGATTTGAATCAACAAGAAGAGAGGAATGTAAAAGTAAATATATAACGGTTTCTAAGTGTGTAAGGAATTTCAAGTGAATGCAATGATCATCATTACATTGCATGCCAATAAATTACAAAACTTCTAGGAGGTTGCAGTAGCCCACTAAAGTCATCATCAAGTGTTACAACCAACCACAAGTAGCTACATGCCTTGGAGAAGAGTAAATTAGATTCAGAGGTTTCAAGCGTAAATAAAGTTACACATGAGATTTTAGATCTCTCTCCCACTTAATATCTACAAAGATCTGATTTTTTGGATGAGTTTGAGTGCACAAGCTTCATGTTTGAGGATGAATCTACACATGATGAAGTGGTTGCATATTTGGAGGTCATCATGGAGGAGAGAGAAGCCTTGGCACAACAGGAAAATGATGAGCTTGATTACTTATTTGACTTGGAGGAATTCTTAGATGTAGAGAAGCCTATATTAATCATAACCCTTCTTACTCCAACACTCATCCTTTAACAACAAGATCATGCTGCCATGAAGGAGAACATGTAAGGACAACCTACATTTCATAAGAGTCCTCTTGCATCAGGATTAGCGGATTTGAATCTTCCAAGTTTCACATCGGGTGTAAAGGAAGGAAAAGAGCATGAATATGGCATCCATTTCATATCATTCACCAAGGTGACACATCAGTTGTCTATAGATGTGCAAAATAATGAATATCAGCTCATTGGAAGTCACCTTTTCATGGAAGGCTTGCAAGAAGAATTTCGCGTTGAAGATGGGACTCAGAGCAGAAAGAAAATCCAGTGGATCAGACCTTGCCCAATAAGGTACTTAGTTTCATTAGAGCCAAGGGAGGATCTAAAACTAGTTATGATTGCTTCTAATCATGAGGATGAGTCTCATAGTACACCAAATCCTCCAAGATCAAAATAGTAAGCAACTAAAGGAGGTAATTTCTTTATTTGATGTTAAGACTTTGGCTGGATGGCTGGGAAGTCAACTTATGGTCATATTTTCACTCAGGTTCATGACCATGCTCATTAAAAAATTAGTTGAATGGTCCAAAATTGTGAGAGAGGGAAGGTTCTTTGTATTTTCAGTATTAGGTTTTGTGCGAGTTTCTCATTTCTTTAGTTAGATTAGGGTAGGAGTAGGTTTTCTTTCAACAAAAGAAGTTCTTGTGCACACTCGGCATGTCTTACTTGAGGCATGTATGAATTTTCTTTTTTTATATAGATTTTTTTTGTGGTTGATCTAAGAAGTGCAATGCATCATGTCCATATAAGTAGTTACAAAGAGTGAATCATAGCTCCCAGGAAGTAGTTCCTATCTTAAAAGTTGTTCAAATGCAGAGTAACTAAAATAAGGTTAAGGGACAGAATTCAATGTTTTCATTCCTTTGTTCCTTCGGATCAACAACTAATATTCTAGAATCCGTTGTAAAGAAATTGGGAATCAGAAGTGCCGTGATAACTTTCCCCAGGTAGAGAAGAAATAGTTCCAACCTTTAGCAGCATTTCAAGTGGAGTTTCAGAGATGGAAATTTAAGAAGAAGGAAGAAAATCATAACTAAATAGAGTTACACGATGTCAAAACCAAAAGGTGTTTTGTTCCAAACTCTGTAATGTGCCTACTTTCCTAACAATCATTGGGTTCGATGTACCTCATGTTGGTAAGGATTAGATCTTGACGCACCAGTTGCAAGTGTTAACCATTCAACCTCATGGAACACAGTTGTGAGAAAGGGTGGGACTCAAGTTTAATACAATTTTCCACACTAACAAATTTTTTTAAAAATATTTTCTTAAAGAGTTGGCAGAATCAATCAACCGCAGGTCATTTCAAGTCAGCAATTTTCAAATAGGCTTTAGGATGCAGGTTTTTAGGTTGATATTAGTTAAAGGTTGATACAAGAGACTCAATGCCCAATGTATGCATTTAGGAAGTTGGTTTAGAACATCTAGAAAGAAGATGTCACCACGAGTCATCAAATTTTTATCCATTTCCCCCTCAGAAAAAATGGACAACAGGATGTAATGGAACCCAACCATCAGATAGGAAAATTAAGGATGAAACTTGAGTTATAGACAATTTCTGAGGTCTCAAGAGCACCTTCAGTGAATTCAATAATGAATATCATATTGAGAAGTTTTTTCCTCTTCTGGGTTTTGACCTTTTAGATCAACTCAAAAATGATGAAGTGTGGGCCTTGTGGGCCCACATCTAACCAAAATTGGAGGAAAATGGCCCTTGAGCACCCTATCGATTCCCGTTTATCCTCCACATTCAAGAAAATTCTTTAAAAATAATTTTTTTTGCAAATATTAACAAAGTGGCCTAAGAAAGGGTGATTGAGATAAAATGAGCTCGCCGAGTAGCTCATTGACCTACCCAGAAAGTTGGTCAAGTTGTAGAAGGGTTGCATTGGTGGTGGTCTCATCGAGTAGCTTAGTGAGCTACTCATCGTGTTGAGCTAAAGTCATCGGTGGAAAATTAAGATCCAAGCTCCCCGAGCTCGTAAAATTCAAAATCTTGCATGGGCGAGTTAGGTGAGTTGTGTAGAAAGTGGTCTCGCTAATGGATAAAGGCTTGAGGCTAGAGTGATTAGGCTTACATTAGAAAGTAATAAAGTGAGCTAGTTAGAGGGCTCGGTGTGATAGCTCGTCAAGAAAAGGTATTGTGGCAAGTCTAAGGGTGAGATCCCTCAGATCTCACAAGGTAAATAGGTAGGCCACGACAATTAGAAGTGGGGGAAATTTTAGTCATAGCTCACCGAGCTATGCTAACATGGGTGTTGCAGGGTGAGCACCCTGAGTAGCTTACTGAGCTACTTGAGAAAGGTGATAGCATAAGAGAGAACCAAGCTCATGTGGCTCAACATTGGAGAAAAATGTGAGTCCCGAGATCATAGGTAAGAGGTGAATTGATCCATATGAAGGAAAAGATCATTGTGGTGGTGTTGACGTTGGGAGATTAGAGAGAAGATGGTGATGCTGGCAAGCAAGGTAGGTCCAACTTGGCCATGTGGAGGTCTCAATGTGCTAAATCGAGGGGAAAAGTCTCAAGCATGCTGATGGAGTAAGCCTAAAAAAATGAGCTATGAGGTGAGTCAACCATGACAGACATAAGAGACATTATAGGGTGAATAGGTAAGGGCTCGCAGCACCATGTCATGGGGAAATGAAGAGGATTGAGATGGGGCTAAGCTCCTTTGGATCTTAGAAAGGTGGAGGAAAATGTAGGGGCCGAGTTGGCAAGGTGAGCTAAACGAGGATGGCCTAGAGAGCCATGGTTCATTACGGAAATTAGGATGGGTGAGACCCACCAATACACCAAGTTATGCGAAGTATAAGTAGGGTGATTCGACATAGTAGGGGAGGCCAAGTTGGTAGTATTAGGTAGTTAAATGGAAGGATTTTTCTTAGTAATGATATGCAAAGTAAAATTAAATGAAATTGACGCATTGAAAAGAAACAAGCAGACAGGTTTAGTAATCTGAAAAGTGGTGAATTCGGGGGTGATAACTCAAAATCCAAGTGGGGAACAATAACTGAAGCAAAGTAGAATGAAATCGATGCAATGGGCTTGTCACATCATAGTTTAATGTGGAAAATTGATGAGCTAAAACTTGCATTGCAGAGAAAGTTAAAACAAGAAAAGGCAATGCCATTCGCCACATTAAAGGGTGAGTCATCAATGTGAAAAGAAGTGAAATGTGAGGTGATGTATGACATTAGGAGGCGAGGTAAGAGAAGTAAAGGAAATTGTGATCACCGCACAAAGTGGCAATTTGAGGCAGAAAATCTGCATAGGGGGTGAAGCATTAGTGTTATGCGGTAAAACAATAGGATTTTACTTCACAAACTAAATGAAGTAAAATCAAATGAGAATAGCACATTGCAAAGGGCCCACATTAAGAAGCAAGTGGCTTCGAATTCACCATAAAGAGATATATACATGGTAAGTCGACCAATGAAAGAAAAAAGTATTGCATTGTAGTGAGTAATGTGTCAAAGTCTTTGTATTGGTTCCAAGTTACTCAAATAAAATCAACCCCATTCAATGTATAAGGAGGGCCGAGCTAGAAAGTGAGTTGGATGGAGAGCTGGCTCCCCACCTGAGAACTTAATGAACCTCTAATTCTCCATAGTAAAAGAAAAAAAGAAGCAAAGTAGCCCAGTGAAGATGAACTGATTTACTTGAAAAAAAGGGTGATGTAAAGTAACTTGAGAATGCTGATGAAAAATGGGCAATAGTCAGGGGTCAGATCACTACTTTGAACTGGGATAGTAGTAGTGATGACCCCTAGCTTTCCCACTAGTATGTAATTTCAAAATGCCATAATTTTCTCCTCAGAGCTCCGTATCATGTAAACTTGGACTTTTTGTAAAGGTCTCAGAGTCCTCTTCTTACTTAGAACTTACATTGTAAGTTCTGGATAGAATAAAGGTGTCCAAATTGGAGTTTCATTTCCTACACTCCATGGCACTTTACATCAAGCTACCACCATTAATGGGGCATAGGAGCCAATTTCTCGTACCATAAGCTATAGTACATCATTGATGGGCTATGGAAGGGGCCTCATGATGTTTTAATTAAAATTTTCCTTTGGTAGGTGATAAATGTATGCATCTGAAAAGCTTCACTTTGTCTCTCCTGTCCAATTTTTTCTATAAATTGTATCCTCCCTTCATTTGCAAAGGGGGGGATTCTCAGCTTACCGGAACTATGCCAAAAATTTTCTACAAAGAGAGAACGTGTTACAATCCTTCATTCTAGACATCTTGCATGATGATCTTGGCCTTTCTTTGTAATTAATTGAATTTTGTATATTAATGAATCAGTGGATTTGAGTATTATGGATGTTTTCTTCCCTTTTCTTATGTTTGTTTTCTTTACTTAAATTTTCAATTTACTTACATCTGCATTGTGTGAAATTACATTGTTTTACATATTTCACTATTGTTGAGCTTTAATAGAGATGTTTGTTTGATGTTGTTATTTACTGTGGTGACTATTACACCCTCTCAGCACTTCATTTTCTACCATTTCCAAACATTCAAGAGATTCCCTACATCCCATTTTTGGTGCATCACCTCCTTAGAGTATATTTATTTCATTTTTGTTATTTCTCTCAGCATGGTTCCTTGGAAGTCATAGGTTAGATGTAGTTGTTAGGTTTCTTTCCATTAGAGGTAGTTGTTACATTAACATAGGAAGAGGAACCAACCTTCTCTAGATAATTGCTTCAATTGAAAGGTCCCACACCTTGAAGAAATTCCATGTTGCCCAATAACTCTTCTTGCCTTAACACACTCGCATGTTTAGAAATTAGAGGGTGCAATGATTTGGTGATAAAAATTCTAGCACGCCCGGTGGGATAACAATAAAATTCAGATATTTAGCTGGAGTGTAGTTGAAGATTTCCATTTTTCTGAGTTGATGTGTTCTTGGAAAAATAAGTTGTAGTCTTGGAGCCGTTGCAACAGAAATAAATTCAATTAATGAGATCCTATATCACCGAAAATAAGAAGAAGTAATCAATGATTTCATGTTGCTTTACTACCAAGTAATTAGTAGTCAAAAAAATGAAGCTAAGGACTAAGTAATTACACCACAGATCACCGATAAGAAAGGAAAAGTATGTTTTTTGATTCCAAGTTGTTAATTACTTCAAGATTGAAAATCTTTACTTCAAGTTATGTGAGGGAGTAAGTCAATTTACTAAAAATGAAAGACTTAAGTAATTGCACTATTGAATTGCATTACTTTAAGTCAAGTGAAAAGAATTTATGTTGTGAAAAGAAAATACTTTACTTCACCCAAGCTAGAAGATATAATTAGTTGCACCTCCAAGTTGCACTACTTTAGGTTGTTGTATTACTTCAATTCAAAGACTTCAGTGGTTACATTTCTAAGTTTCACTACTTCAGGTTGTTGCATTACTTCAATTGAAAGAATTAAGTAGTTGCATCTGTAAGTTGCACTACTTTGAGTAAATTCATTACTTCAAAAGTGAAGACTTAAGTAATTGCACTTCCAAACTTTAGTACTTCAAGTTGTATTATTCCAAGGCGTTATTACTTAAGTAATGCTATTACTCAAAGTCAAAAGACTTAAGTAAAGCAAATTCAAATCCCCATAGTAAAGGCAAGTAAAACGAGTCCTAATCACTGATAAGAAAGGTAAGTAATCAAGCTTCAAAAGAACAATTAACAAAGGGAAGTAATGCAGGTTAGGAACATCGACAAGAAGAAGAAGAAGAATTAAGTTGTATTAATTCAAGGTGATTACTCCAACGAAGTTGATTACTTCAAGTTGAATACTTACTAACTGTAGCATTTGAAAAGCTTAAGCAATCAAGGATCCAAAACCAAACACATATAGAAACTCCATTGATCTAAACAACCCATTCTTTGAGTTGCAGACCTTATTTCCATCCATTTTTCTTTCCATATATTCCATTCTGTGAAGTTGTGTAACCATGAATTCATTCCCTACATGGAATTCACACTTGCAACAACAGCCATATCAGTTCAATACACCTCCAATCTTGCAAGATTCATTCTCAAGTTACTATAAACCCCCTTCAGACTCATACTATGACTACAATTGATTTGAGTATGTATAATCATAAGAAAAATAACTAAATAAGTTTGGTTATATGTCAGGATATGCAGTTGTATTAAGATTTTAGAGTATACCTTACACCTGGAGATGTTGAATTGCAGCTGAAAATTCAAACCTTGGAGGTAGGTATGGTATAGTCAAGGGCTAAAGCTCAAATGAAAGCATTCAAGACTAGTTTTGGGACACCTTGTCCATGTGTGGGTCCTTTTTAAAGGCATTATAGCCAGCAACAGAAGATTGACTTCATGGTTGAAATGCTACCCCAACTTGCAGAATGAGCTAAAGAAATAGAAGCTTATGAGCATCGTGTAAGACAACCTTATCAAAGGGTACATCAACCAACAACTCCTTGTTATTCCTTTTCTCCTTCCCAATGTTAATCATTTTAGTCTGAATTTCATAGTTCTAGCTTCTTTCATGCTGCCCCAAATGTGAAATCCACTTCCCCATCTTTTAGTTTTCCAAATCATCTCAATTTTTCTATGCTTTTCCCTTCTAAACCAAAATACCATATAAGGAAACAAGAAGTTGTTCCTCTCTCACAACCACAAGAAATGCAAAAATTAGTTGTGACACAATCCACCCCTCCTATTGCATTCCCAAATTCATCTTGGGAAGATGAAAACTGAAAAACCAGCCAAGGAAAACAAGAGGAAGATCCCAATAGAGAAGAGATGATATGGAATTTAAGAAATTAGGATTTGATATTAGGAATTGAAAAAATTCCCTTGATGGTCAAGATTTCAGAGGAGGTCAAGGTTGAAGAACTAGTGGTGGCTAAGACTGAGATTATAGAAGAGTAAGAAGACGAGGAATAAAATGAGATCAACAACCAATTTTCTCAGAGTACAATATGCATGATGGCACCATCTTTTCACAGGTTTTTGATCATATACCAACTATAAAATAAGTAGAGGAAGAGAGTAAATCAGCTTTGAATCACCAAGAAGAGAGGTATGTACAAGTAAATAAAGAAACTCTTCCAAGTGTGTAATTTGTTTCAAGTGAATGCAATGATACTCATTGCATTGCATGCCAAGAACTTACAACTCTTCTAGGAGGTTGTAGTAGCCCACTAACGCCATCATCAAGTGTTGCAACCAACCACAAATACCTCCACGCCTTGGAGGAGAACAAATTAGATTCAATAGTTTCAAGCATAAAGTAGGTTACACATGAGATTTCAGATCTCTCCCCCAATTCACTTCTACAAAAATATTATTTTTTGGATGAGTTTGAGCTCACGAGCTTTATGTTTGAGGATGAAGCTACACGTGATGAACCATTTATAGATTTGGAAGTCATCATATAGGAGGGATAAGCCTTGACACATTAGGAAAATGATGAGCTTGATTATTTATCTAACTTGGAGGAGTGCTTAGATGGAGATTATATTCTAGTAATCAAAACCATCATTGTTCCATTAGTCATCCTTCAATAACAAAAGCCTGCTTCCATGAAGGAGAACATGCAAGGACAACCTGCATTTCATAACAATCCTCATGAATCAAGATTGGAGGATTTGAATATTCCAAGTTTCACACTAGGTGTGAAGGAAGGAAAAGAGAATGAAGATGGAATCCATTTGATACCATTCACCAAGGTGATATATCATTTTTTTGTAGATGTGCAAAATGAATAAAATCAGCTCAAAGGAAGTCTCCCTTTCAGGAAGTCTTGTAAGAAGACTTCCTTATTGAAGTTGGGACTTAGAGCAGAGAGAAAATCAAGTGGATTATACCTTTTCGATTCAGGTACTTGGATTCATTGGGACAAAGGGAGGACCCACAACCAATTATGCTTGCTTCTAAGCATGAGGATGAGTCTCATAGTTCAATAGATCAACACAAAATCCTCCAAGATCAAAACAATAAACATATAGAGGAGTTACTTTCTTTATTTGATGTTGATACTTTAGCTTGATGGGTGGGAAGTCAACTTATGGTCATATTTTCACTCATGTGCATAACCATGCTATTTGAAAAATAAGTTTTATGGTACCAAATTGTGATAAAGGGTAGCTACTTTGCATTTCCTGTAGGATAGGAACATGTTTTCTTTCAACAAAAATAAGTGCTTCTACACACTCTGTATGTTTTTTCTTGATGTATGTATGATTTGTATTTTTGAATATAGATTTTTTTCATGGTTTCTCCAAGAATTGTAGTGTATCACATCCCCGTAAGTAGTTGTAGTAAGTGGAACATCGATCTCAGGAAGCAATTTCTATCTTCAAAGTTTTTCAAATATAGATCAACTAGAATTAGGCTAAGGGAAAGATTTCAATGTTTTCATTCCTTTGTTCCATCAAATCAGAAGCTAAGTTTCTAGTAGCCCTTACAAAGAAATTAGGAATCAATAGTGCCATGAAAACCTTCCCTAGGAATAGAAGAAATGTCTATGACCTTTAACAGGATTCCAAGCGGCATTTTGGAGATGGAACTTTTAGAAGAAGGAAGAAAATCATAATTTAATAGAGTTCCATGATGTCCAAACCAACAGGTGTTTGGTTCCAAACTCTGCAGTGTGCCTACTTTCCTAGTAATCATTGGGTCTGATGTACCTCATGTTGGTAAGGATTAGATATTGAGGAAATAATTGCAATTATTCCTCATTTAACCTCACAGACCGTAGTTGTGAGAAATGGTTGGACTCAATTTTAATACAATTTTCCACTCTAACAATTTTTTTTAAAATATTTTCTTACAGAGTTGGGAGAAGTGATCATCTGTGGTTCATTTTAGGTCAAAAATGTTTGAGCAGGCTTTGAGGTGTAGGTTTTCAGGTTCAGATCACTTCAAGTTTGATACAAGAGACTTCATGCCCTATATATGTATTTAGACAGCTGGTCTAGAACATCTAGTAGGTAAATGTCCTCGCGAGTCACAAAATTATTTTCCATTTACCCCCTAATAAAAATGGACAACATGATTCAACGAGACCTAACCATCAGACAAGACACTCAAGGATGAAACTTGAGTTTTAGATAATTTTTTAGGTCTCAAGAGCACCATCAGTGAATTCAACAGTAAAAATCATATTGAGGAATTTTTCCTCTTCTAGGTATTGACCCTTTAGATCAACTCAAAATGATGAATTGTGGGCCCTGTGGGCCCACATTTGGCCAAAATGGGTGGAAATATGGTCCTAAGGAACAATACCAGTTCCCCTTCAGATTCCACGTTCAATAAAATTTATAAAAAATAAAAAAATGTTTTTGCCAAAATTGGCAAAGGGGCCTAAGAAAGAGTGATTGAGCTAAAATGAGCTCATCGAGTACCTCTCTGAGCTACCTAGTGAGCTAGTCAAGTTACATAAGGTTTGCATTAGAGGTGGGATATGATAATAGTTTGGTGAGTTGAGTTGAGGGAATCGGTGGTAAGTAGAGAGTCGATATCCCCGAGCCCGACAAATTGAAGAGTTCGCATGGGCAAGCTAGGTGATTTGTGCGGTGAGTTGGTTTTCCAATGGAAAAAGGCTCGAGGCCTCAAAGATGAGGCTCACATCAATAACCAATGTAGTGAGGTAGTTTGAGGGCTCAATGAGATAGAATACTGAGCCAAGGTATTATGGCGATTCAAAGGGCGAGCTCCCTCGGAGTTCACAAGGCAAAAAGGTTGGCCGCGACAATTAGAAGAAGGGGTGCGTTGAGTTATAGCTTACCAAGTTATGATAATGCAGATATTGTATGGTGAGCTCCCCGAGTAGCTTACCGAGCTACTTGGGTGAGCTAAAACCATAAGAGAGAACCGAGATTGTGTGGCTCAACGTTAGAGAAAGAGGTGAGTCCCGAGCTCACAGGAAAGAGGTGACCAAAGCTTAAATAAAGGAAAATATCACTATGGTAGTGTTGAGGCTGGTAGATCGGTGAGAAGATGGTGACATGAGCAAGAGAGGTAGAAACCCAGCCATGTGGAGGTCTTAATGTGCTAAATCCAGGGGCCAAGTCCTGATCATGTTGAGAGAGTAAGCTCACGACAATGAACTATGAGGAAAGTCAGCCATGGTAGACAAAGGAGACATTACGGGGTGAATAGGTAAGGGATTGTGGAGTCATGCCATATGGAAATTAAAAGGGCCAAGCTAGGGTCGAGCTCTCCTGGAGCTCAATGAGGTGGAGGAAAATGTAGAGGCTGATTCTTCCAAGTGATCTTGGCGAGACGAGCTAAATGAGGATGGAACAGAGAGTTGTGGTTCATTGTGGCAATCAGGATGGGAAATACTCACCAATTGAGTTATGTGAAGTATAAGTAGGTTGATTCGACACAGCAGGGGAGGTTGAGTTTGTAGTATTAGGAGGTGAAATGGAAGGCTTTTGCTTCACAATGAAATGGAAAGTAAAAACAAATAAAATTGATGAATTGAAAAGAAACAAGTCGTCAGGTTTAGCAATGTGAAAAGTGGTGAATGTGGGGGTGATAACTCCAACTCCGAAGGGGAACACTAAGTGAAGTAAAATTGAATGAAATTGACGTAATGGGCTGGGTATATCATAGTTCAATGCAGCAATTCGATGAGCTAAAACTAGTGTTAGGGAGCAAGTTAAAACAAGAAAAGGAAATTCCATTCATCACATTAAAGGGTGAGTCATCAACATGAAAAGTGGTGAAACGTGAGATGATTCCTTACATTGGGAGATGAGCTAAGTGAAGCAAAAGAAAGTGTGATCAGCACACAAAGTGGCGAGTTGAGGCGGGTGTAAAATCCACATAGGGGGAAAAATATTGGTGTTATGTGGTAAAACAAAAAGATTTTACTTCACAAACTAATTGAAGTAAAAGTGAACGAGAATAGTGCATTGTAAAGGTGCCACATTAAGAAGTAAGTGGCATCAAATTCACCACAGAGAGAGATATACATGGTGAGTCGACCAATAAAAGGAAAAAGTCTTGCATTGCAGTGAATAATGTGTCAAAGTATTTGTATTAGCACCAGGTTATTCAAGTAAATTCAACCTTGTTCAATGCATGAGGAGGGCCGACTACCGAGCTAGAAAGTGAGCTGAGTGGCAAGATGGCTTGCCACCCAAGACAAGTAATGAACCTCTAATTCTCTAGAGTAAAAGAAAAAATGAAGCCAAGTAGCCCAGTGATGATGAACTTATTTACTTCAAAAGAAGGGTGAAGTAAAGAAATTAGAGAACACCAATGAAAAAGGGGCAGTAGTCAGGGTTCGGATCACCGCTATGAACCAGGGAACCAGTAGTGATAACCCCTAACTCTCCCACTAGTCTAAAATTTCAAAGCACCCTAAATTTCTCCTTAGAGTTCCGTTTCATGTAAACTTGGACTTTCCTGAAAGGCCTCCAAGTCCTCTACGTGCGAGAAACTTAAGTTTTCAATTGTGGTAAGTGGAAGAGGGTAAAAAATGGCGTTTCTTCTCCTATAATCTAGGAAACTGTACAACTATCTGCCATCATTAATGGGGCATGGGAGCCAATTTCTTGTCCCCTAAGCTACAATACATCAGTGATGGGTTCTACAAGGGGCCTCATGGTGTTTTAATTAAATTTTTCACTTGGTAGGTTAGGAATGCATGCATTTGAAAAGCTTCACTTTCTCTCTCCTCTCCAATTTTTTCTATAAATTGTAAGCCCCCATCATTTGCAAAGGGGGGAATTATTAGCTTATAAGATATCTGCCAAAATTTGTCTAAGAAGAGAAAATGTGTTGTAGGCCTTCATTGTTGAAATATTGCATGATGATCCTTGCCTTTATTTATAATTAATTAAACTATATATATTAATGAAGTAGTGGATTTGAGTATTTTGGATGTTTTCTTCCCTTTTCTTGTGTTTGTTGTCTTTCCTTACCTTTTCACTTTACTCGTAGTTGCATTGTGCTGAATTCAATTGTCTTGCAGATTTCACCATTGTTGTTATTTAATGAGATGTTGGTTTTATCCTACTATTGACTTTGGTGACTGTTACACCCTCTATGCACTTCATTTTCTATTGGATCCACACATTCAAGAGATTCCCTACATACCCTTTTTGTTGCATCACCTCCTTAAAGTAGATTTATTTCATTTGTGTTATTTATCTCTCTCTGGTTTCTAAGAAGTCAAAGGTTAGAAGTAGTTACTAGATTTATTTCCATTAGAGGTAGCTATTACATTAGCATAGGAAGAGGAACTAGTATTCTCTAGAGAATTGCTTCAAGTAAAAGGTCCCACACCTTGAAGAAATTCCATGTTACCTAGTCACTCTGCTTGACTTAACACACTCACATGTTCAGAAATAAGAGGCTGAAGTGATTTGCTGATAACACCATGGTCATTAGTATTAAGAAGGATGGGTGGATAAGGATCTGTGTAGAATACATAGAGTTTAATGCTACATGTGTTAATGATCATTTTCCCACCCCATTCATGAAGGATATCCTGGAAGTATTTACAGGGTGTGAGACTTACTCATTTATTGATGAATTTTAAATTTATCATCAAGTGTGCATAATGAAAGAAGATCAGGAAAATAAAACTTTCACCACTTAATGGGGAAGTTTTGCATACACCGTGATGCCCTTTGGATTGAAGAATGTGCCAATGGTGTTCTCTCGCATTGTCTTATAGGATGTTTAGGACTTTATTCATAAATGTTTACAGGTATATCTAGATGACTGGATAGTTTATGGTTTAGTTAAAGATCATTGTGCAAATTTGAGGGTTATGTTTAAGAGGTGTAGGCAGTTGAGAATCTCTGTGAATATTAATAAGTACATTTTTGCAACACACTTTGGCATTTTACTTGGGAATATTATTTGTAAGGAAGGTTTTCTAGTAGATCTAGCCAAGATAGTTGTAATTTTGGTATTGGAAGAACTTAATAATCAAAGTGAAGTGCATTGATTTATTGAACATAAAGGATATTATAGGAAATTTATTAAAGGATATGCAAAGATTTCCATGCCTTCAGAGGAATTTTTGGAGGTTAAGGGAAAATTATACTGGGAAGACACACAGTAGTAGGCATTTGAGAATTCAAAGGAATAGTTGAGTATTGCGCCTATTTTCTGGTTTCCTTTTTTGGATAAGCCCTTTCATGTTCATGTTGATATCTCTAGAATGGAAATTGCTGCAGTGTTGGTGTAACCAGGTGAAGGAATTATAGACCACAGTATTTGTTTTGCAAGAAGGAAGTTGACTCTGACATAACAAAATTATACAACTACAGAGCGTGAGGCTCTATCTATGATATATGCTATGCACAAATTTAGAAAATATTTTTTTGTAACACCATTTATCTTCTTTTCAGATCATATGAAACTTAAGTATTTGGTCAACAAGCCTGTATTGCAAGGGCACATTTGAAGGTGGATAGTAGTTTTTAAGGAATTTGAGTTTACAATGGTTGTCGAACCAGGGAAAAGTAATTCAGGGCCTAACCATTTGTCAAGAATTAATTATGGTGAGGACACGCAGAACATTGAATACACCATTCCTGATGTATAGTTGTTTAGATTGAATTGCTTTCCCACATATCTAGAGGATATTTTAATATTTTTGTGCATTGGATAGGTGCCGAAGGCGATGAAGAATTTGGAAAATAAGTAATTTACAATATGCGTGACACCCTTTCTGTTAATAGGTGGATATTTTTATAAGCTAGGTCGTGATGAAGTTTTGTGCTAGTGTGTTATGGAGCATGAACATTAATTCATTATGGAATAAGATCATGGTGCAAGTGCAGGAGGTCACTATGCTGGAGATTACACCACGTGTAAGATTCTGATGGCTAGATTTTGGTGGGAAACTTTGTATAAGGATACAAAATAATATGTCAGGGTGTGTGGTCACTGTCAGTGCGTTGGGAAACCTAGAACCAGAGATGAGATGCCCTTGAGGCTTATTACAAGTGTTGAAACTTTTGAGAAATGGGCTATTAAATTTTTAGGTCATATTTCCCCATATGTGCGTAGGACTCATGCACACTACATTATCACTTGTACAAATTATTTGATATGGGCGGGAGAAGCAACGCATAAAAAGGATTGCATGACAACTACTACAATGAGATTATTGAGGGAGAATATTATCAACAAATATGGATGTTTTTAAATCTTGAAACCTGATGGGGGTATTCATTTTCTTAATCAGATTATCATAATATTATTGGTTGAGTTTATGGTAGCACACCATAAGACAACCTGCTATCACCCAGAAGATAATTGTACTGCTGAGACAATTAAACAAATATTAGGACATACATTAACAAAAAATTATGATCTTGGAAGGACATAATGAGATGATAAGGTATATGATATACTTTGGGCATGTAGGACCACTTGTAAGAGATTAAATAAATCCAAACCTTTTCATTTGGTGTTTGCAGCAGAGGTTGTATTTCCTATTGAATTTATGATGCCTTCCCTACATATTGTGCACGTTGTTGGACTGGATGATGAACAAGCTATAGAGGATTGCATAGACAAACTGATGCAGTTAGATGATCGGCACACTATTGGCTAGTAGTGCCAAAAAATAGTAAAATCAAGACAAAAGGCATGAAATGATAGGAACATCAGGAACAAAAAATTTGACGTGAAAAATATGGTTCTTTTGTATGATTTGATGTTCACACACCACCAAGGGAAGTTGAAATTTTATTTTTTAGGACCCTTTGTTATAACAAAGATACTTGATTTAGGGGATTGTCTATTTTAGGTGTTGCATGGCAATATGTTTCCCAGTTACTTGAATGGGAGTAGGCTGAAGCCCTACTATAAATAATTATTCGTGGTGTTTGTGATAAGGAAAAATTGTTACCTAGATTAGATTTCCCTTTTAATGTATTTCCTTTCTATGTGTTTCCTTTCATCATTGCTATGCTTTTTCAATTTAGTTTAGTGTTGTGTTGTAATAAGCATGCTTGCACATAAGAAGCTAATTACTATCTCTTAAATTCATGAACAAATGACTGCACCTACTTTAATTGTGGGGTGGCTCAAATATAGAGATGAGAATTTTTCGTTTCCATCTTGATACAAGTTGGCTTGGTTGAAAGTGTCCCTTAGAAGGCTGGCGTGGAAGAGAAAAAAGTGTTACAAGTGTTGTGTATAAGGTACTCAGAAGGAGGATTTATTTGATTAAAGATCACATAGGAAAGATTATTGCATAATGTAATGTGATGTAAGCGGAAACATGTGGAGCTACTTGGATTATGGCATAGAGGTTATGTAATTTGGCATGACAAGGCACATGAAGGAGGTCTATGGATGAGAAGTAGTATAACATGCCAGAAGGTTATGGCTGCAGCATGTAGAAGGAAGTCACATGAGAATCAAAATGTATGGTGCCCAATAGGACACAAAAAATGGTCGAGAAGGTAAAATAGAACATTGAGTGATGAAATAATATGCCCTAAAGGGGAAAATATGGTTGTGAAAACAAAAAGTAACATATGCCCCAAGTAGGGAAGTATGGATGTGAGACGAATTTTGTTCACAGGTTGGATAGGAATGTGAAAAAAAATGCCCAAAGGAAGAGTAAGTATGGCCACATAAGTAGACTTTCAGAGTAAATTATATAACATTGAATATCTTATTAAAATGCCTAGATGGAAAAAGGTAAATATGGCCACAAAGTGGACTTGAATGTTAGAGAATTTAAATAAGATCAAATGAGGTGTAGGATAATATATGAAATTATCATACTGATGTATAAGTAAAAATGACACTACGACATATCAAGGAACTTGCAAGGAAAATATTCCTCCAACTGTGTTGGAGGTAAATAAGGAGGGGATCTAGGTAATGCAAGGAACATGCAGCCAAACAAATGTTAGTATGTAATGAAAATTGGTCATACTAAAGAACACAAGGAAACAATTGATGAAAAAATCTCATAAACCTAAAGTTGACATGAAAAAAGGGGTTTGAGATGCACTTGTACATGGGAATAGGGTTTTCCAAAAGTGGTGTTCCCTAAAACTATGCCCCAAATCTAGAAGGGATAAAGAGAAAATTGATCAATGTGGGAAGTCTGCTAGAAGAAATCTAATCAATGCGTGAAGCTTTCTTAGGATGCTAAAATTAAAGGTTGGTTAATGAGGGAACCTTCAAATTCCATAAGAAGTATCCATCCTTTGAGGGTATAGTATACTTTATACATAATATAGATGTCAAAAATTAATATATAATAGTTGTCCTTCGAGGGATCGGTCTATTTATTTTTTATTAGATTTTGATTTTGATTTTTCATGAAAAACTATCCTTTGAGGGATCAGTCTATTTTTAGTAACTTTGATTTTGATTTGAGAATCCATTAATTTTTACTTTTACATGGGGAGAGCTAGGACCAAGTTAATAAAGCACTTAAGAGGGGATAATGAATGGACCCTTTGCATGGTTAAAATAGGTGAAGAAGAGGGTGATGGATGTAATGATAACGAAGTTCTCACAAAGAATGGAGAACCTATCCATAAGCAATATGCTATGGGAAAAGTCATAGTGCCCATATTTAAGGTCACATATAGGAAGTGACTGTAGACCACATAGTTCTAAATCATCACAATGAGATATGGAAGAGGATAAGATGGAGGAATGATTTAAATATATGACTAATATCATTGGTAGATATGATAGTAGTAGAATGATTGCAAGTGCAATTTGTTAAGTAGTTCCACTTCTGATTTACCATGAAGGGAGGCCAAAAAATAGGCTCTCGATCCATACCTGTGTGTAAAAGTGAATGGTCTGATCTAGTTAGGGGAAAACTTTCCACATTATCTCCTTTATAGAGTAGTGACATTTTGATTTTATTTGAGGATGAGATCACTAACATTAAAGTCATGTTCTTTAAGGTGTTTATTATAATCATGTTTAATGGGCTTCTTATAAACATGACGGTGTTCAAGAGAAAGAAGGCGACATTCATCTAACAACTCAAGTTGTGCTAGATGAGCTTGGAGATATTCTTCATCAGAGATGAAGTCGTGAAGGAACATGCACAAAGATGGAATTTGAACTTCAAGGGGAAGGATGGCTTTCGAACCATAAACAAGAGAAAATGGTGTAGCTCTTGTGGAGCTATGAATATTAGAGTGATAATCCCAAAGGGAAAAAGGAAGCTAGATATTCTAATTACAATTTGTTTGATAAATAGTCTTAGAAAGGATGTTTTGAAGGGTTTTGTTTGTAGCTTCAACTTGGCCTTTAGCTTGAGAATAATATGGAGAAGAGAAGATGAGTTGGATGTTAAATGCATTGCATATTTTCTTAAGATATTTATTTTTTAAGGACTTTCTATTGTCCATAACAAGTTTGTGAGGAAAACCAAAGAAGAAAATGATGTGTTGATAGATAAAATTAATGATTGGACTAGATTTGGTGGAGGTGAGTGTGATTTATTCCACCCATTTAGTGAAATATTCCATTGTAGTGATGATAGAATGATGTTGCTGTGAATAATGAGGATTAATATGACGAATGAGATCAAGACCCCATTGTGAAAATGGCTACAGGTCTTGATCTGGATGCAAAGCTTAACTAGGAATACAAATAAGATTGGAATGCTGCTGAAATTTTTCACACTTCTTAACATACTCACAACAATCATGATCAAGGGAAGGCCAGTAATAGACAAGATGGATAATGCGCTTAATAATGACTAAGACACTAAAGTTTTCACCACAAATATCATCATAGACTTATTTTATGGATGCAGAGGATTCATGTGATTTAAGACATCAGAGAAGAATACCATCAAATATGTATTTATAAAGAATTCCGCCAAAGATCACATAGTAGTGAGTGCGCTGAAGAAAATATATCTTTAGCATTTTTGGTAGATTAGAAAGAATAATGGATTGGGATAGATAATCAAATATTTGAGAATACTAAATGTCTAATGAATTAGATTCAAAAATATTAACCTTGGGTCATTCATGCAAAGGTTTATCATGACGACGAATGATGACAGGAAGCTTGGAATCCTTTGTTTTCTATGGAATAAGACGTGTAAGGGATGCCATTATATCAATGAAACAATTAGTCGATTTGGGAACACCTTATAAGGTATATGAATCAAATCCTTTAAAAAGTAGATGAGAAATGTCACGATGTTTTTGAAGAGTTTAATTTTTGCATTGATACTCACCTATGAATTACTTGATTATAAGTTCCAAATCCCCGTAGATGTCAATAAATTGGACACCTAAAAAGGTGTCCATTTTAAGACCCAATATGAGGACCTCATACTCTACCATATTGTTCGTACACTTAAAATAGTGTTTATATGTGAGGGGAACATGAATTTCCTAGGGAGGAATGAGAATGACACAAATGCCTCGTCGTTGCTGATATTTAGAGCCATCGAAGAAGAGAGTGAATTTAAGAGTGCCATATTTTTGATGGAATTTATTAATGGATTTTTCTGGAAATTACTCATGAGGAAGTTGGGAACTGGGCAAGGGGCTACTGTCAATTGATTAGCAATAGATTGGCCCTTAATATATTTGTAAGAAATAAACTCGAGGTCAAAATCAGTCATGAGAATGAACCAATGAGTGATACGATCATTGTAATATGGCTTAGAATGCATCGTCTTAAGAAGATGAATACTAGTAATGACATATCTCCTATGATAAAGGAGGTAGTGTCGAAGCTCTGAAGTATCAAAAAAGAGAGTGCAACACAAATTTTCATCTTTAGTGTAGTGGGTTTCATAATTATGAAGGGTACAGCTAATATAATGAATATCCTAATCACGAACTTGGTCATCGCGATGTGCTAACATAGATCCTAAGGCGTGATTGGTACAAGAAATATACAAGTAAAATGGATCTCCCTATAGTCAAGGTGTAAGAACTGGTGGAGACAAGATATATTGTTTAAGATCATCAAAATCTTTCTAAAAATTGTTATCCCAATCGAATTCTATGTCCTTCTGAAGGAGATGATGAAAATTTTGACAACGATCTGAAAATTTTGAGATAAAATGATGGATGGGTTGGAGGTGACCTTGAAGGTTATAAAGTTTCTTAAGATTAGAAGGAGGAATTTCAATGATTGCCTTAATTTTTATAGGGTCAACATCGATTCCCTTACTATAAAATATAAATACAAGGATTTTTTAATTCAAGAATGCAAATAAATACTTGGTTGGATTGACACGAAGGCAGAAACAAATAAAGAACTAAAAAAGGACTTCATGAACAGAAATATGGCCATCTCATTTTTTAGATTTAATAAAAATATCATTAACATATTATTTTATGGTTTTCTAAATGAGATCATGAAAGATATAGGTCATGACCCATTGATAGCTAGTGTCAGAATTATTTAAACCAAAGGGCATGACATGATAGAAAAAGGTACCCCAAGGATTAATGAAGGAGATTTGTGTCGATCTTATGGTGTGATGAGAATTTGATTATAACCAGATAAACCATCCATGAGAGAAATCATCTCATGAATTATGGTGAGATCCACAAGTTGATCGATGTTTGGAAGAGGGAAGTCATCTTTAGGGCAAGTGAGATTGATATCTTGAGTGTATATGGATATACAAATATTTCCCGATGCTTTAATGATGGGGAAAATGTTATAAACCCGTTGGGTATAGTCAATGGGGATAATGAAATTGGTAAAGATAAGTCACTGTAACTCTTCTTTAACAAGAAGGGATACACAAGGATGCATGTGGCGAAGCTTCTGCTTTACCAACTTAGTATTGGGATAGGTGACAATATTGTGGATGAAGATGGAAGGGTCAAGACCTGACATGTGTGAATAATCCCATACAAATTCCTGGATATGACAAGAGAGGAATATAGTGAAATATTCAAGCTCATGTGGATGACGAGATTGACCCATTTTGAAAAAGCAAGGCTCTTGAGGAGTCCCAATATCATTTTCAATGGTGGCTTCATTGAGGAGAGTAGGTGTATAAGATGGTAAGGTCTTATGAATTTAAGAATATTATGCCCCCATGTGGGAGAGAATGACATCATCTCTCTCACAATGAAGGACGTTGATGATAGAAGAATCTTCTTCTATTATTTCTAGATGGTAAAGGGGAATATACCTAGTCTTATTTTCACAATGATAAGTGACTAGTCCCAAAGTTATGGTGGAGACTAAATTTTTTTGGAAGCAATAGAAATGGTGTCATCCATTTCCATGTCTTTGAAATTTAGTGAAGATAAAAAAGGTGGAGAAGGCATGTCCATGAGTATCTCAGATGGTGGGATGGGATTAGGTGATTGTTCCTGGTATCCAAACCAAATTTTTTCCTGAGGTTTGCGACATTGATAAGGAATAAGGCCACATGGGCCATGCTCATGATGGCCTAGGATGGATCCTTTACACACAAAATGATGGAGATAGGTATAGGAAAAATATGGTTTATTTAAAAATCCAAATCCACTGGTATAAAGATTGGCATAGGAGGAAAAGGTGTCAAAACAACCATAAATGAGATTGGTGTGAAGATAAGGTGGTTTGAAAGGAATAACATCACCAACATTTGGCTGATACATAGGTGCCTTATCGGGTCTACCAGTATGGTGAGGAGTTGGAAGAGTATTGAGTGTGAGAAGACGATACTCCCACACCATAAGTTTATCCATTACATTATCTATGGAGTCATCATTAGGGAGTTTGGATGAGGGAATGGATAAACTAGTGGATGGTGTAGATGAAACCTTCTTTGGAACAAGTACATCATTTGACCTATAGGTCATGTTGCATGCTTAGAAGGGAGGAGCATACCTAGGAAGTGTTAGGAATTTCCCCTCGTGCTTGTATTTAAGGGAATGATGAAGTGTGGAGGGGACGCAACGCATGTTGCGGATCCATGGTCATCCAAGCAGAACATTGTAATGAAATTATCCCTCAATGATGTAGAATATCTCATGGATGATTATCTCACCAACATGAATATGAAGAATGACCATTCCCAAGGTGGGAACTATGACATCATTAAAAGTGAAAAGCACCACACATGTCTGGGCGATAGATTCCTTTGGGATCTTGAGTTGATCAAAGTATTTGATGGAAGAATATTAATGCTCACAATATTTTTGATCATGGATAGCCGAATGAATGTATCATTAATCTTGACTGTAATAAAGAGGGAAATATCATGTTATTCTGGTGGGATGTCTGGAATTTTAGTATCATCGAATGAGATAGCTACAGAAGTAGTGAGTGCTCCTACAACAGATGCGAAGGGTTGAGATTCATCACTGGATGTTGGAATGTGCTTTAAGGCTTCAGTAAGATCTTGTTTATGATTTGGAGAGCTTTGGATGAGTTAGTAAATTGAAATCTTAAAAATTTCTTGATAAAGTTGTATAATAATACTTTGTTCAATAGGCCTAGGAGTTGCTAGGATAGAAAAATTAGGTTTCGATGATGTAGTTAACTCCTTGGGAAGAGGGATGACGAAGAAGGTCTTTTCTTTTTGTTTGGAGGTCAGTTTTGGATTAGGTGAGCTAGATTGGGTGGTTACCCAAAAAAATTTTATGAGAAAAGGACCTCTATGGTGATGCTATGGTTGGTTCAGGTGCAGGAAGTAGCATTCATCTGAGGAGATCTATTGAAGTAGGAGCCATAACTAGTTATGTTTTCTTCTAAGCATGAGGATGAGTCTCATAGTACAATAGGTCAACACCAAAGTCTCCAAGATCATAACAAGAAGCAACTAGAGGAGGTACTTTCTTGATTTTATGTTGATACTTTAGTTAGATGGGTGGGAAGTGAACCTATGGTCTTATTTTCACTCATATGCATGACCATGCTCATTGAGAAATCTGTTGCATGGTCCCAAATTGTGAGAAAGGGCAACTTCTTTGCATTTCTAATATCAAGTTTTGTGTGAGGTTCTCATTTCTCTAGTTAGATTAGGGTAGGATTTTTTTTTCTTTTAGCATAATAAGTACTTTTGTACACTTTACATGTCTTACTCTAGGCACATAATATTTGTCTTTTTTTTATATAGATTTTTTGTGGTTACTCTAAGAAGTGCAGTGTATCACATCCCTATAACTAGTTGCAAAGAATGGATCAAGTTATATGAGTTAGGTAATTTGTGTGGAAAGTTGGCACACCAATGGACAAACACTCAAGGCCACAGTAATCAGGCTCGCATTAGCGAACAATTTAGCGAGCTAGTTGGAGGGCTCAACAAGATAGCTCACTGAGCTAAGGTATTGTGGCGAGTTGAAGGGAAAGCTCCCTCAGAGCTCACAAGGAAAACAAGTTGGGATTGAAAATTATAAGAACGGTGATTTGAGTCATAGCTCACCGAACTAAGCTAATGTGGGTGTTATAGGGTGAGCTCCCCTTGTAGCTCGTTGAGCTACTTAGGAGAGATGAGAGCATAAGAGATAACCGAGCTCATGCGGCTTGGATTTAGAGAAAGAGGTGAGTCTCGATATCACATGTAAGAGGTGAAATGAGCTCACATGAAGGAAAATATCGTTGTGGCGGTGTTGATTCCAGGAGATCGACGAGAAGATGGTGATGCCAGCGAGTGAGGAAGGGCCAACTCAGCCATGTGGAGGTCTCAAAATTATAGACTGAGGGTTCAAGTCCCGAGCATGCTAAGGGAGTAATCCCACAATATCAAGGTATGAGGAGAGTCTTCCATGGCCAACATAAGAGACATTGCAGGGTGAAGAGGTAAGGGCTCATGGTGTCATGCTATGGGAAAATGAAGAGGGCCAAACTAATGCAAAGATCCCTTGGATCTTAGTGAGGTGGAGGAAAATGCAGGGGACGAGTTAGCCAAGTGAGCTTGATGAGGTGAGCTAAACGAGGATTTCCCAGAGAATCATGGTTCATTGGGGTGATCAGGGTGGGAAAGACTCACTAACATGCTGAGTTATGTGAAGTATAAGTAGGGTATTTGACACAGCAGGAGAGGCTAAGTTGGTGGTATTAGGTAGTGAAATGGAAGGATTTTTCTTTGCAATGAATTGAAAAATAAAATTAAATGAAATTGATGCATTAAAAAGAAACAAGTTGTCAATTTTAGCAATTTGAAAAGTAGTGAATTCAAGGTTGATAACTCCAACTATGAGTGGGGAACAATAAGTGAATGAAAGTAGAATGAAATCAATGCAATGGGACGGGTGCATCATAGTTCAATGCAACGATTCAATGAGACAAAACTTGCGTTAGGAAGCAACTTAAAACAAGAAAAGGAAATGCCATTGTTGATGAATAATCACAACACCCCTAAATCTCTACATCTCGATGGGTGGAAACTCTTAGTGTGATTGCATAACTTGGAGATTTTCCCAAAGTGTGGGACTTCGTGACTGAGAAATATCTCTACATAAAGGTCAGTTCCTATTCCTCTATTCTAATGCACACCTTCAAATTATATAGGATCTGATCTAAAACCTACTCTAACTTGCCAAGGAGACAAGGTTTAGAAGATTACAATAAAATAAACTTAAACTAATAGAGGTGATACACCAAAAGGAATGTTGAACACCTGCTTTTCCATTAAACACAAAACATTAAAAATGTAACACAACTACCATGCAAAGATAACCAAGATTGCAATGAGATATCGGTAAGATGTAATGAATATAATAGATGGTTAAAATTCATCCACAAAATTTTATTATTTCTCCACAAATTGATACAGTGCATTACAATTTCCAAGAGGCACAAACTTGCATTACAGTTTAGATGGGAGGTTTTAACTCCAAAAAATTCTCTTGTAAATAAGAGAAGAAGGTAAGGTACAAAACTAAATTGTCCAACCTTTTGAAAAAATTCCCCTCCTTATAATATATATGAAGAATGAGGGAAAGGGGAGGGAAGAATTCAACTTCTTTCTCTAACCACCCTAAAATGCATTGAATTCACCTACAACAATGATCGTTTCTACTGTGAATACTATGCCTCCCTGTACTCTTCCTTTTCGGGAAAGAAAGGAATCCCATACCTTCATTATTGTGGTAGGTGAGAAAACTTGGGAAATCCTAAAAAAAGGTGGACATTATTTCTTCATTTTTAGAGTGTAAGCTTTCCAAAAAGTCCTTTCTTGTGCAAATGCAAGCTCCTAGTCAACATTTACGACCATCTGAAGATCAGGGGATCATTCTACAAAAACTGTGAACTATTGATCTTCTTTTTTTGGAGTTCGAAATGCATGCAACCTCTGAAATCTTGAAATTTGGACTTTTAGGCACTTTGGTTTCAGAATTCGGGTTACTGTTCATTGGAAAATCATCCTGAGAGTTCTGAAAATCCAAAACCTGAATCTTCAAAACTCTAAAACTTGGAAGTGTAAAATTTCAGACTTTTAGAATTTCAGACATTTTTCCTTTCAGACTTGTGACATTGTTCATCCCTTTTTCCACCCCAAGAGTTTTGAAACTCTAAAAGCCAAAATTACAAAATTTCATACTTTTGGAATTTTGGAAAATTTTCCTTATCAGACCTTTTTCACCGTTCATCCCTTTTTCCAACCTGAGAGTTCTTAAAATCCGAAATGTGAAACTCTAAAAATTCAAAACCCGAAAGTCTGAAATTTTAGACTTTCGGAATTTTGGAACTTTTTCCTTTTTTGGACCTTTTTCACTTTTCATCCCAAAATTACCTCAAGAGTTCCAAAGCTCTGAAACTCTGAAAATGCCACCGCATTGAATCTGAAACCAAGTTTGACCTCCAAAATTGGAATCCTTTCGGACTTCAGACTTTCGGTATTTTAGACATTTTTAGTAACTTTTCCTATTTTTTCACCGAAGACTCCAAAAATTTGAATTCCACATTTCTGAAACTTCAAAACCAAGTTTGACCTCTGAAATCTGAATCCTTTCGGACTTTAGACTTTCAGTATTTTGGACATTTTTGGTCACTTTTCCTGTTTTGTAGCTGAAGACTCTGAAACTCTGAATTCCGCATCTCCAAAACCCTAAACTCCAAAAAATCCATCATGTTGACTCCAAAACCAAGTGGACCTCTGAAATATAAATCCTAAATAGGACTTCTAAATTTTGGGATTTTTGACATTTTTGGTCACTTTTCTTGTTTTGTCGCCAATGACTCTGAAACCTGAAAGTCTCAAAATTCGTACTTTCAGAATATTAGACATTTTTGATTTAAGAATTTTTTTTGTCGAGTCCTCCGAAATTCACCTTTAGCCTACCTATAAAAGGCTCCACCTCCAAAATCTGAAATTTGAACTTTGGAACTTCTCTGTTCTTCAAAATTCTCCACAATAATCGACATGCTTTGACCATATTCGACCAAGCTGGAAATACAAGCTCCCTGAACCAAATCAACCACATTTTTGCAGCATACAAGGTCATTTTTGATCAATTTTTCCCGAGGGGAAAAATTAGATAACAATTTGGTGACTTGCGGAATCAATTTCCGGCTAGGTGGAAAGATCAGTTACCTTGAAGTATCCATTGGGCATGGAGTTATGAATGATAGCCTGATATTGATCTTGAATCTTGACATTTGAACCTGACTTCTTGTAACCTGTTGATCTTGAAGCTGCCCTGCTGCCCGCAATCTCAATTTTCATAAGAAAATATTGAAGATGAAATTTGTGAGAGTAGAAAATTGTGTTGACCTAGAGCTTTCACCTGTCCTTGAAATGGACTATCCTGAAACTTGGTTTTAGTTTCTCTAATGGTGATCTCCTTTGAAATTAGCAACTACTTCCCGCAAGTATGAACCTCTTCCCTATTAAAACATTCATCTTCAGAGGCACACTGAGCTACATAATGATATAATCTGGGAGCAAAAAAACCTATGCCGAAGCACTGTTGTATATATCTTTCCCCCTGGTAGATATAGACAAGCCAAAGAATATGGAAATCAAAGAAACTCAGAGCCCGATATTTATTGCGTCACCAACGGTAAATGGTGTAGGTAAGAGAGTGTCAACAAAAATATGGATGCGCCCATGGCACAGGTAAAGGGCGCAGGTAAATGAGTGTTGACACAAATATGGATGCGACCATGGCGTAGGTAAAGGGCACAGGTAAATGAGTGTCGACACAAATATGGATGCACCCATGGCGCAAGTAAAAGGCACAGGTTAAGGGTGCATGAAAATGGATGTCGACATGTAAATGGATGCGCCAAGGCACAGGTTAAGGGTGCATGAAAATGGATGTCAACATGTAAATGGATGCGCCAAGGCGCAGGTTAAGGGTGCATGAAAATGGATGTCGACATGTAAATGGATGCGCCAAGGCGCAGGTTAAGGGCACATGAAAATGGATGTCAAAATGTACATGGATGTGCCAAGGCATAGGTAATAGAGTTTTGACACAAATATGGATGCACCTATGGCACACCTTCAGGAGGTGCAACATTATGAGCGCTGACAGAAAGCAGACCCTGACCCAGATATTCAGATGGCCATAACTTTTTACAGGGAGCTCAGATTCATGCAAGGTTGGACTTTTCAAAAAGCTTACAAGGTCCTCTATCCAACTACGGTTGGATATCTTTAATTGGGTGGGAAAAAATTCTTAAAAATTCAAAATATAGTTCACCACTTTTTGGGTTTGCTAGGGTTCTCACCTACCACCATAATGAGATGAATTAAATACAACCTGGGGTGGTTGGGGTAGATTGGGATTTCCTCTCTCTTCCCTCTCTCATTCTTCCTATAAATTGTAAGGAGGGGCTTCTTTCTAAAGGTTGGACATTCTTGTTTTGCCCCTCCCTTCTTCTCTTTGGCAGGTGAATTTGTGGAGTTAAAACCTCCCATTTAAAACTGTAATGCAACTTTGCCTCTTGGCATTTTGTAGTTTATTATATCAATATTTGGAGCAAATAACACATGTATGTGGATGATTCTCAACCCTCTCTATGTTCATTTTCATCCTCCTGATCTTTCACTACAAATCTTTTGTTGTCTGTGCATGATCTTGCATTGCATTTTAATGGTTTTTGTTTATTTGGCAAGACAGGTGTTCTTCATTCCTCAGTGCATCACCTTTATTGGTTTAGGTTTATTTTTGCGCATCTTCTTACCCTATCTCCTTGGAAAGTTAGATTAGGTTTTTTAGTAAACCCTCTAAATTTTTATGTGTGCATCTGAATAGAGGAATAGGAACCGGCCTTCATCCGGAGAGCTTTTCTGATTTTGCAAGGTCCCACACTTGGGAAAAGCTCCATGTTATGCAATCGCACTGAGAGTCTCAACCCATCAAGTTGCAGACATTCATGGGTGCTGTTATTTGCCATCAACAAGCACATAGGGAAATTGAAACCTAAACTACAATAATAAAATGTGCACATGAACTTAGAGGAATTAAAATCCTATTTTAATATTTACAAGGGTGAAACTTTTCCTTTCAGTAGCAATGTTTAAGATAGATTCTATTAACCAGAATCGGAAGATCCTCTCCATATAGTGCAGACAATTGGAAGAAATTTCTACTCTTAGATCCTATGAACATGTAGGGGCCACTCTAAATGGCATAAAATTTGGAATGTCTTCCTGGTTTTCCCCGATCTGCATCCCACTTTAGAATGAAATCCCCTTCCTGAAAGGTCCTTGCTCTTGCTTTATTATCAAACCATCTTTTGAATAAGGCTTGATCTTTCTCTATCATTTGAACTACATGTTCTTTGATTTCTTCCAATTCCATCAACTCTGCATACCTAGCCTCCATTGGTTCAAACTCAGACAACTCCAACAACTTCATGAGATCCAATGCAGGTAGCTCTAATGATATGGGAAACACTGCCTCTTTCCCATAGACTAACTTGTAAGGGGAATTTCCAATTGACCACTTTGGTGTGATCCTGTCAGCCCATAGGGATGATTTGAGCTTAGTATGCCATTTCCTTTGGTTTTCATCCAGAGTCCTTTTGATGATTCTTAGCAAATTCTTGTTTTTGGACTCTGCCTGTTGATTACCCTGTGGGTAATAGTTTGAAGAGGTGCTCAAGTAGATTCCATTCTTGACAGCCCATTCTATGATCTTGGAACTTAGGAATCCCACTACATTTTCAGATATGATAGTGGCCAGTACATTGAATCTTATCACTATCCCTTCATAAAAGTCCAGTATGCTAGACTCGTTTGCTTCTTCGAGTTCTACTGCCTCGATCCACTTGGTTAAATAATCTGTTGCTATGATAATCCACTTGTGGCCTTGGCTTGAGTTTGGATTGATGACCCCAATGAAGTCTAATATCCATTGCATGAATGGGTTGTTAATTTAAATTAGATGTAATAGAAGTGCCGCTAGTGTTTCTTTTCCTATAAAGAATGCACATTTCTTACACTTTTTGATCCATGTGTAGCAGCCAATGAACATCGTGGGCCAATAATAACCCACCTTCATTATTTTGAGAGTTATTACCCATGGGGAAGAATGACCTCTGACCTCTTGATTGTGGAAGTCATGTAACACCTTTTCAATTTGAGCTATTCCAATGCATCTCAGTAGAGAACCATTGATGTCTTTCTTGAACAAAACACTATCAACAAGCACATATGGAATGGCTTGTAATATGAGGTATGTCCTCTTAGATTTTCTCATTTCTAGAGGGCATAGGCCTATTTATAGGAAGTGCATCATATTATGAGTCCAACAAGGAATAAGAATATTATCATTTTCTTGTTCTTGACCATTTTGTAGTACCAAGATAGTTTCTTTACCATCATAGGTTTCGACCTGTTCACTAGAAGCCAACTAATCACATAATCCTTTTCCATGGACCAGCTTAGTGAGTTTAATTTCAATGTCATATTCCATGACACGAGTGATCCACCCTACACGTTTCTCATTTAGGTCTTTGTTTAGGAAGAATTCCTTGAATCCCGCATGAGAGATTAGCAATTGGATCTTGTTATTTGAAACTAGGTGTTTGAACTTCTTCAAACTCATGATCATTGCAAGGACATGCTTCTTGATGAAAGAGGACCTAGTTTCATATTCCTCCAAACCTTGGCTAAAGAAGGAAATTGACTATTCAGATCCCTCTTTGTTTTGCTATAGTAAAATTGTGGAGATCATGTCCCCACTACCAAAGGCATAGAGCACAAATTCCTTAGATAATTCTGGATTGATGAGAGTTGGAGCTTGAGATATAGCCTATTTTATTGATTTAAAACTTATTTTTCCTTCATATGTCCATGTAAATGCCATACTCTTCTTCAACATAAGTTTTATTGGATTCATAAGAGCGAAATTTTTTGACAAAAATCTACGGAAAAAATGGATCCTTCGTAAGAAGCTTTAAAGATCCTTCTTATGACTTAGCAAGGGAAATGTTCGAATTGCTTCAACTCTTTCTGGTTCAATCGTCAATCCTTCCTTTGAAAAAATATGGCCTAGGATCCTTCCTTAGTGAGGCATGAATACACATTTTTTTGGAGTCAATGATACCCCAAATATCCTACATCTTTAAAATACCTATATCAAATGAAAGAGGTGATCCAATATGTTTTTGGAGAAAACAGTGATATCATAAAGATATATCAGTACTATTTTATTGATCAAACCCTTGAATGCCATTTCCATCACCCTTTAGAAAGTGGCTCCGACATTAGATAATCCAAAAAAAAATTTCCTGTAGGCATAGGTCCCCCACTTAGTGGTGAAAGCCATTTTGAACTGATCATCTTCTTTCACCATTATCTAATTATACCCTGAGTAGCCATCTAGGAGAGAGAATCTTTCTGATCTAACTACTACCTGTAAGATTTGTTCCATTGAAGGAAGTTGGTAATGGTCTTTAAGAGATGCCTTATTCAAATCTCGAAAGTCCACACACAACCTGATTCCTCCATTCTTTTTCATGAGTGGTACCAAATTTACAACCCATCTTCAATGTGTGATTAGAAATATAATTCTTGCCTCTATTATCTTGTTTATCTATTTCTTCATAAGAGGTTAAATGTGTGGGTTGAATGGTCTTTGATTCTTGTTGATGGGCTTAACATCTGGATCCAGTTCAATTGTATGTTGTGCCAACTTCAGATTGAATCCTCACAGGTCTTCATAGCTCCAAGCGAAGACATATGGAAACTCTTGGAAAACTTTTTTAAACTCATATATTTCTTGTTCAATGGTCATTTTTCCGATTTGGAGTTTCTTTCCTTCCCCAACTAAAGTAGGTTTTGAATCCTCTCTTTTGAACTTTATGTGGGATTTCTCTTTATGAAACTAGTCATCAGGACTGAATATTAACTCCAGTGTCACTAAAACTTTGGGAAGATTATTTTTCTATAGCTTTAATACTTGATCCCCATACTGCTGCTCTAATTTATCTTGATTCCTAGTTGAGAATTCAGCCACTTCTTGTAAGAAATTGACATTGTGTTGATCGTTCTCAAACGACTACCAATTTGTGTTATTGTCTAGAACTGCTGGATTTATAATAACATGGATGTGTGGATGCATTTTGTCTCTTTTGATATTGTCAACCACATGAAAAGTTTCTCCAACTGCTGTAAGCCTATCCGTGGCTTCATTTTTCTTCCTAGGTATGGACTCAAGGTTAAAAGCTTCGAAGACCTCCATTAGGTCCCCTACCTTGTTTTTGTAGCTCTTGAGTAGGTCATTCTTTGCATCATGTTGTCCTCTAACTTAGTTCACGATTAGCTCACTATCCTAAAATACTTGCAAATTCTTTATGCCTCTTTTCTTGGCCCATTGAAGTCCATGAATCAAAGAATCATATTCAGCTGTGTTATTTGAAGTAAACTTAAATATGAAAGCTCAATAATACTTGATTTTCTGTGGTGAAACCAACATTGTACCTCCTCCAAAATCTTGTTTTCTTCTTGAACCATTAAAAAATAGTTTCCAAACTTTGTTGTCATCCTTATTTTCTGGCTTGGTGATGTTAAGAATGGGTGAATTTTCTCCGTGTACAAAATATACACCTAATTTAGATTCTTCCATTTCTTTAAATGGGTCAACTGTATGCCTTTTTTTTCCCATTCATCAAGAATTAAATCTGGAATAACCTCAACCTTAGTACCTATTTCTAAATCATTTGAACACTCTTCCTGATTAAAGGCTAAGAAATTTGTATTGATAGGGCTTGACACATGGGGCTCAATGTGAAAGTTTGCAATTGGTTCTGATCTGATGATTGCCTTGGTTCCATACCTCATCTTGAAAAGCATGTGTGACCATTCTGTAGATAGATATCCACCAATTTTGGTGGTGAAGTGTCTTGAAAAACACAGTGCAAAGAGTGGTGGGAGGTCAATTACAGACACATCCTGCAAGACTATGACATTGGGATAAGCATGTAGTGTAAGACTTAAACCCTTGATGATCCCAACTATTTCTACTGCTATTCCATCCAGTTACACTACTCCCTTCATTATTGGCCCATACTTTAGTCCCAATTGATTGGCTATCTACTTTGGCACTACTGAGCTACTTGCTGCCAAATCGATCATGTAGTTGTGCACTAGGTGGTTCGTGAAAATGAGTGACACAAAGAATGGTGGAGGATTCAAATTTTTACTTGGTTGACTCCATCCTGTTGTATTGCATTAGTGAGCACTTTCTCCTGAATTTGGTCTGATCTATTTGAGGTAGACCAATTAGCCATTGCAGCTTGTAGTAAATATCATTTTTCTGGGATTTCCAATGACTCCTAGATGGAAATGTTCACATGTGTTTTCTTCATCTGATCGATGATGTTGAAAGGGGATGAATTATATTTTTGTTGCCCCTTGCTTGGCATAACCTGTTTTGGAGTCTAAACAGGCACATGTGCTGCTGTAACGGGTGCCTTAGGATGATTTTTCACATTCAGGGCAGCACTTGGTCTACTAACTCCTTGTTGTGTAGGAGTGGGATGAGAAACAACTTGATTAGATGGTTTTCCCTCTTTTATGTTTCTCTTCTTTGATCGTGTGTTAGCAGCCATGTGTTGAAAAGGTGGTTGGTTATCTCCACAAAAGTCTTTTATTTGCTAATTAACCAATGTAGTTTCTATTGGAGGTACCTCTTGCTGAGTTTGTTACTACTAATTTCCCTCCTTACTTGGTTCTTGGTACACACCAATGGTATGTACCATCAAGGCCTGGTTTAGCGTACCATTGAAACACATTGATTGACTATGAGGTAAATTACAGGGGTAACACCATTCGTACTCTTGTACCATATTGTTTTGTGTTGGAACCAAGGCTCTTGATGTTGAAGCTGTGTTTGGATCATATGGCTGGAATGTCTTGGTAGCTTGAGATTATCCCTAGTTTGAGTTTTGATTTATAGCCTGGGTTGGTGGTCTATTTTGCTGATATGGGGGCCTAGGTTGATACTGAGCTTGAGGTTGATAAAGTCTAGAAATATGAGGTTTCCATGTCTTCATAGTCACTAGCTCAATTCCTAGGTTCTACAGTTGTTTCATAACCTCTTGTAACTCTTTTGAAGTGCTTGAAGAAGTAGAAACCTCACTATTGCTTTGATTCCCAGGGGCTGGAATGGAATTCAATTCTGGTGTTTGAATAGTTGCAGGAGTTCCCATGTTCAGATAGAGAGGCATTGGTGGCCTTGGTGCTAGCTTACCAGTTTGAATCAAGCATTTTTCAGCTCTAATAGCAATATTATAGGATCCTGGCAGTGTTCTTCCTCCCATTCATTGGATAATCGTGGCTATATCTTAAGTTACAGCCTTCAAGAAATAGAGGAACGATCCTTTGACAGTTGGTCTAAAAGTTATCATAATCTTGTCCCATTTTCGTTGGAAAAGGAAATTGAAATATTTCATTTTCTCATTAGGATCCCTCTTGATTGTTGTCAATTGTTCCAATAAAGACATATTATCTCTCTTTTCCCCAAATTGATTGTGGAGTGTTTGTCCACAAATGATCCCAATTCTGGATAGACCATGATGTTAGGCTCCTAAACCATTGCAAATATTTACCTTTAAAAGATGAGGCTAACAACTTGACCGCAATATCCATTTCATTTCTTTCATGAATTGCAAAGACATTGGCGATGTCTTGGATGTGATCAATAGGAGTAATATGATTTTATCCTATGAAATAGGGAATATTATTTAGTGTTGTAACCGGGACCTGATTTTGACCATTTAGGGAAAGTAGGCTACTTCTCGTGAAGTTGACATATGGATTGGGTTATGCCATTTTGATTGGTTGGAGAACTCTCATTGATGGAAGAAAATGTCTATTAGGTGGAGGTGTATAAAAATTCTTGCTAGGTGGAGATGGTGATCTTTGTGGTCTTCTTCCTCTCCTTCCTCTTCTTGGTGATAATTGCAAGTAGACAAATAGACCCTCTTCTCTAGTCTCAAACTTAGTTCAAACTCTTCTCATGTACATAGGAAACCTGTGCTACTACACTGCTAAATTATATCCCTTCAGATTCACCAGATGTGTTGGGAAATGAGCCTCAAAAGGATGGATTTTGTCAAGTTACACACTAACCTCGATAAAGTTAAAGAGAAAAATTTAAAGGACCTGTATATTTGAGATTCTGTAGGTTAAAATTTGATTTGGAATGACAGTTATAAAATCCTGAAAATGCAAGACCTCTGAACCAAACTCGGAAATCCTGAAACCTAAAATTCTGGAATCCTAAGATGTTTGAAATCCCAAAATCCCGAAACCTGAAATTAAAAAAAATTCCAAAATTTTGAAAAACAAATTTTCAAAAAACTAAAAATACCCTTTTGAAGATTAGCCCCCGATCTATCAACTAGTGAAATTTAGACTTGTTTTGGACAAGTTAAGCCTCTGAAAATTGATTTTAGAGTTCAACCTAAGAGGTGAAAAGTCTGAAATTAGAAATCTGCTATTTTCTAATTTTGAATTTCTTGAAAATGCCTTCAAAGCTTGTGGAATGAATTGTTCGTCCCACCGGGCATGCCAAAACTATTGATGCGTAATCACAACACTCCTGACTATCTGTAACTCAATGGGTTGAAACTCTCAGTGTGATTGCATAACATGGAGCTTTTCCCAAAGTGTGGTACTTCACGACTAAGAAATATCTCTAGATGAAGTTTGGTTCCTATTCCTCTGTTTTAATGCAAAAATTCAAATTGTAGAGGATCTGCTATAAAACATTCTATAACTTGTTAAGGAGATATGGTTAAAAATATTACAAGAAAATAAACCTAAATTAACAAAGGTGATACATCAAAAGGAATGTTGAACACTTGCTTTTCCATTAAACACAAAACATTAAAAATGTAACACAACTACCATGTAAAGATAAACAAGATTGCAAGGAGAGATCAGGAAGATGAAATGAATATAAAAGATAGTTAAAATTCATCCACAAAATTTTATTATTGCTCCATAAATTGATACAGTGCATTACAATTGCCAAGAGGCACAAACTTGCATTACAGTTTAGATGGGAGGTTTTAACTCCACAAGTTCACTTGTAAATAAGAGAATAAGGGAGGGTACGAAGCCAAATTGTCTAACCTTTTGAAAAAATTCCCCTCCTTACAATATATATGAAGAATGAAGGAAAGGGGAGACAAGAATTTGAATTCTTTTTCCAACCACCCTAAAATACATTGAATTCACCTGCAACAATGATGGGTTCCAATGCAAAACCTATACCTCCATGTACTCTTCCTTGTTGGGAAAGAAAGGAAGCCCGTACCTTCATTATTGTGGTAAGTGAGAAAACCTTCGAAACCCTGAAAAAAATAGACTTTATTTCTTCATTTTGAGACATTAAGTTTTCAAAAAAGTTCTTTCTTGTGCAAATCCAAGATCCCAGTCAAAAGTTATGGCCATCTAAAGGTCGAGGGATCATTATGCAAAAATGCAAACTTTTGATCTTCCTTTTTTGGAGTCTGAAATTCATGCAACCATTCAAAATTCCAAAAATTTAGAGTTTCAGACACTTTGGTTTTAGAATCTAGGTTACCGTTCATCAGAAAATTGGCCTGAGAGTTCCAAAACTCTGAAACCCAAAATTCCAAAATTTCAGACTTTCAGAATTTCAAACATTTTTTCTTTCAGACCCGCGACAATGTTTATCCCTTTCTCCACCCTGAGAGTTCTGAAAATCCAAAATGTGATACTTTAAAACCCCGAAACCTGAAAGTCTGAAATTTCAGAATTTTTCCTTTTCGGAGATTTTTCACTATTCATCCATTTTTCCACCCCGAGAGTTCCAAAACTCCAAAATGTGAAATTATGAAAGTCAAAAAAATCCACTGTGTTGACTCTAAAACCTAGCTTGACCTCATAAATCTAAATCCTTTTGGACTTCAGACTTTTGGGATTTCAGACATTTTTTGTCACTCTTCATATTTTTTCACCGAAGACTCCGAAACTCTAAATTCAACATCTCTAAAACTTTGAACCAAGTTTGACATCTGAAATATGAATTCTTTTAGACTTTTGACTTTCAGGATTTCAAACATTTTTCATCACTTTGCCTGCTTTGTCGTTGAAGACTCTGAAACTCTAAAACCTAAAACTCCAAAAATGCCACTATGTTGACTTTGAAACAAAGTTGACCTCCAAAATCCAAATCCTTTTGGACTTCAGAATTTTCAGATTTCTAACATTTTTTATCACTTTTCCTATATTTTCACTGAATACTCCGAAACTCCAAATTCCATGTCTCTAAAACTCCGTAACTTGAAAGTCTGAAAATTCAGACTTTCAAACTTTCAGACATTTTTGGTTTTGGAATTATTGTTGTTGAGTCCCCAAAATTCACCTTTAGCCTACCTCTAAAAGGATCCACCTCTAAAGTCTAAAATTCAGACTTCGAAACTTCTTTGTTCTCAGAAATTCTCTGCAATGCTCGACATACTTTGACCATATTAGACTAAGCTCGAAATGCAAACTCCCAGAACCGAATAAACCACATTTTTATAGCATGCAAGGTCGTGTTTGATCAATTTTTTCCAAAGGGAAAAATTGGATAACAACCATTCACTGCATTAAAGGGTGAGTCATCAACATGAAAAGTGAGGTGATGTCTTGCATTGGGAGGTGATCTAAGTGAAGTAAAAAAAAGTTTGATCACCGCAAAAAGTGGAAAGTTGAGGTGAATACAAAAGCCACATAGTGGGAAACTAATTGGTGTTATGCGGTAAAATAAAAAAAATTTACTTCATAAACTTACTGAAGTAAATGCGAATGAGAATAGCGCATTGCAAAGGGCTTGCCTTAAGAAGCAAGTTGCATCGAATTCAATGCAGAAAGAGATATAGATTGCGAGTCAACCAATAAAAGGAAAAAGTATTGCATTGCAGTGAATAATGTGTCAAATTAATTGTATTGGTATTGGGTTATCCAAGTAAAAGAAACCCCATTCAATCTATGAGGAGGGCTGTGCTAGAAAGTGAGTTGGGTGGCGAGTTGGCTTTCCACCCAAGACAAGTAATGAACCTCTAATTCTCCACACTAAAAGAAAAAATTAAGCAAAGTAGCCCACTGAATATGAACTTATTTACTTCAAAAAAAGGGTGAAGTAAAGTAACTAGAGAACACTAATGACAAAGGGGTAGTATTCAGGGGTCGGATCACTGGTGTGATGACCCTTAGCTCCACCACTAGTCTATAATTTCAAACGCCATAACTTTCTCCATGAAACTCTGTTTCGTGCAAAATTGGACTTTACGAAAAGGTCTCAGAGTCCTCTATGTGTTAAATACTTCAATATTTGTTTTCCATGAGTATAAAGGGCTCAAAATGAATTTTCTTATCCTATACTCTAGGGCACTGTACAACCTACTACCACCATTAATGGGGCATGGGAGAGAATTTATTTTCCCATAAGCTATAGTACGTCAGTGATGGGCTGTACAGGGGGATTCATGATGTTTTAACTAAAAATTTCACTTGGGAGGTGACAAATGCATGCATATGATAATCTTCACTTTCTCTCTCATGTCCAATATCTTATATATATTGTAAGCTCCCTTCATTATCAAAGGGGGGGAATTCTTAGCTTACCGAAACTATGCCAAAATTTGTCTAGGAAGATTAAATGTGTTACAAGCCTTCATTCTAGAAATCTTACATGATGATCTTTTCCTTTCTCTATAACTAATTAAATTGTGTATATTAATGAAGTAATGTATTTTAGTATTGTGGATGTTTTCTTCCCTTTACTTGTGTCTATTGTCTTTACTTACCTTTTCACTTTACTTGCAGCTGCATTGTGCCAAATTCAATTGTCTTGCAAATTTATCAAATTTTTTGATTTAATGGAGATGTTGGTTTGATGTTGTTGTTGACTGTGGTGATTGTTACACCCTCTCTGCACTTCATTTTCTAGCATTTCCACACATTTAAGAGATTCCTTGCATCCCATTTTTGTTGCATCACCTCCTTAGAGTAGATTTATTTCATTTGTGTTAGTTTACTCTCCTTAGTTCCTTGGAAATCATATGTTAGAGGTAGTTGTTATATTTCTTTCCATTAGAGGTAGATGTTGCAATAAAATAGGAAGAGGAACCAACATTCTATGGAGAATTAATTCAATTGCAAGGTCCCACACCTTGAAGTAATTCCATTTTATCCAGTCACTCTACTTGCCTTAACACACTCACATGTTGAGTAATCAGAGGGTGCAGTGATTTGGTTATAATAGTTCTGGCATACCCAGTGGGACAACAATAAAAGTAAGATCTTTAGCTGGAGTGTAGTTGAAAATTTTCCATTTTGTTTAGTTGATGTGTTCTTGGAAATTTTTTTTGTAGTTTTTTAGCCTTTGTAGCAGAGGGAAGTGTTAGTGCAAAATCACAGCACCCCTGGATGTAAATCAAGGTTCTAAATGATGTCTTAGGAATCCAGTGTGATTGCACAACATGGAAACCTCTCTCTAAGTGTGGGACTTGTGAAATGGAGAGAGGAATCTCCAGATTAGAGGCTGGTTCCTCAAGCTCCTCTGATTTAGATATATATTTGCACAACTACAGAGGTTCAGATCCTAATCCTACTCTAAATTGCAAGGAGACAGGGATAGAAATGCAAAAATTGAAACTAACTAAAGATGGTGATGCACCAAAAGGAGTGGTGAATATTTTTGTCATGCAAATAGACACAAACCAAAGATTGCAACATAAAACATACACAGGATGATAAGATATAATTTAGGATCTAAAATGAAGCAAATAATACAAACAAAGGACTGAAACCCATTCACAAAGCTTGCATTATCATTTCCAATGTCAAAACCACTGCATTACAACCTCAGAGAGATAGAAAACCTGTTACAATATTTGAAGAGGTCTGATTCTTGCATACAATCACTTGCTGGAGGTGAAAGAAGAAGTTTGTTATGCCCAAAAAAGTTCCACCTCCAGAAATGAGCCAAATCTAGCTTTTACATTGCATGGGTCGAACCCAGGAGAGAGAAAACGTACAAAACGTGGGAGCCCATTCCTCATTGACTACAAATGCATTAAATCAGCATAGAGAACCTTACAAACACATACCCTATTCTTTTTGACCAAATGGGAGGAGAATGCGACCCATTCTGTATTAAATTTGGTCGCTGAAATGTCACTTCTGGCCATGGACACGTACCAGAAAACATTTTGAATTTTATCTCTCCAAACTGAACCAAAATTAAAGATTAACCATGGAATCCTATAGAGAATTTCATAAGCTTTCCAATGATATAAAGAACGTGCAAATCTGAGCTCTGGATCAAAAGATATGAAGGTCTGAAGTTTTAGTGCAAAACGGCCCAAAAAACGGATGTCGAGAAAAACTTCTAAATTTTGACCTGTTTTGCATTTTGGAAATTTTTTTGAAAAATTTCTGCACTCTGCCGGTCGGATGCCACGTGTCAGGTGCTGGTTCGATGAGCAATTCTCTCTCCTCTGCCTCCCGCGCGTTTTCCTTTGAAATTTTGACCTTTTTTATAATTTTGGAAAAAAATTCACTTTCCCCCCGCACCCCGCCACTTGGGACACGTGGCGGTGATCTAGTTGGAGGACAGGGGCACGGGGGTCATCCTTGTCTTTTAATTTTTTGGCCCAAGACTTTTGCCAAATTCTGTAAGTCCTCCCCGAGCTCCGCACTCCCCTTATGACACGTGTCACATTCTGATTCGTTGGCAGCTCTTTCGGCTCCCCGCGTCCCACGCGTACTTTTGGCCCGGATGTCCCAAACTGTCTGGGACAAAAAATCTCCGAACCACCCGATTCAGGCTTCCTTGTCCCTCTTGAGGTGAAGACACGTGGCAAGATCCCATTCACTCTCAGCTTTTCTGGATTTTCACTTCTTCCACGTACTTTTGGCCTAGATGTCCCGGACAAAAGTCCTCTGTTTCGGCCGAACCGGCCGGTTCGCGTCCTCTGCGTACTTTTGGCCCAACTGACCCAGAACAAAGACTTAGGAAAATTTTCTTTCTTTCGGCTGATTCGGGCTTTTCGCATCCCGTGTGTACCTACGGCCCAGATGTCCCAATTGCTGCGCGGACTGCCTGACGGCTTTTCAACCGGCTCGCGCCCCAACGTCCCAACTGCCTGGACTTAGGACTTGGCTGATTTTCATGATTTTTCCTGGCCTCCAAGATCTGATGCATGTTATCAAAATTTACCCTGAGGGGGTGAATTTTGGATAACAATTTGGTGATGCATCGGGGTCATCTTCCTGCTAGATGAAAAGACCAGTAGCCTGAAGCAATCCATTGGGCATGGAGTCACTTGATTCTCTGTTTAATACCCCAACTGACTAGAACATTTCCTGGAGGAAGATGGAATATCACCTGATGGAGAAAGGATTGCAAAACATCTCCATGGACAGCAACCTGTGCCAAAGCACTTAGGGAAAACAAAACTAACCTACAGCAAAACAATGTGCACAAGCACTTGGAGGAACGAAAATCTAATCTAATATTTACAAGGTGATAAATTTCCCTCTAGAAGCAATGCTTGAGACATATTCCATTTACTGGAATCTATAGTTCTTCACCATCCAATGGGGCCAATTGGAAAGCATTGCTGTTCTTGCACTTTGTGACCATGTATGGGCCACTCCAAATGGAATCAAATTTTGAATGCCTTCCCGGTTTTTCTCTATCCACATCCCATTTCAACACTAGATCTCCAACCTGAAAAGATCTATCCTTGGCCTTCCTATCAAAGGTCTTTTTGATCAAAGCTTGATCCTTTTCCATTGCTTGGGATGCCTGATTTCTGATCTCTTACAGCTCCATCAACTCTGCATACCTCACCTCCATGGGTTCAAACTCTAGCAACTCCAGTTGCTTCATGAGTTCCAATGTTGGCAACTCAAGTGACATGTGCAAGATTGCTTCTCTTCCATAGACAAGTTTGAATGGAGAGTTACATGTGGATCTTTTGGGAGTTATCCTATCAGCCCATAAGGCTGATTTTAGTTTGGTATGCCAAGACCTCTGATTCTCGTCAAGAGTCTTCCTAATGATCCTCAACAAGTTCTTGTTTGTAGGCTCGGCCTGGCCATTACCTTGAGGGTAATAGTTTGATGAAGTGCTTAGGTAGATACCGTTCTTGACAGCCCACTCAGTCACCTTAGATCCAATGAACGCCAATGCATTATCAGAGATTATTGTAGCAGGTACACCAAATCTGGTTGTTATCCCCTCATAAAAGTCTAAGATGCTAGACTCATTTGCCTCTTTGAGTGCTACTGCTTCTATCCATCTGGTGAAGTAGTCCATGGCTGTCAAAATCCATTTGTGCCCTTGGCTTGAATTGGGATTAACGACTCCAATGAAGTCCAAACCCCATTGCATGAATGGCTGGTCAACTGAGATTGGATGCAATGGAAGGGCAGCAAGTCTCTCTTTTCCTTTGAAGAATGCACAATTCTTACACCTCTTGATCCATACATAGCAATCACTGAAGATTTTAGGCCAATAATAACCAGCCTTCATGATTTTTAGAGCTGTCACTCTTGGTGCAAAATGACCACCAGCTAGTCCACCATGGAACTCTTCCAACACCCTTTGAATCTGATTTGTGATAATGCATCTCAGCAACACTCCATTCACATCTTTCTTGTACAAAACTCCATCAACAATGGCATATTGGGACAACCTGCAATCTGAAGTGTCTTCTTTGGGTCTTGCTCATCTCCGGAGGGCATAGGTCTGTGCCTAGGAAGTGTATAATACCTTGGGTCCAGCAAGGGGTGGGGGTAGCATTTTCTTCTTCTTGATTGCCACTTGGCTCATGGCTGTCCTGAACTGTCAAAACAACCTCTTCTTCATTACATACTTCTTTTTGCTCCCCCAAAACCAACTGCTCACACAATCCTTTCCCTCTTACCATCTTGGTGATCTTGATCTCAACGTTATACTCCATGACATGGGTGATCCAACCTGCCCTTTTCTCATTCAAATCCTTGTTGAGGAGGAAGTCCTTAACCCCAGCATGTGAGACCAGCAACTGGACCTTGTTGTTTGAGACTAAATGCTTGAATTTCTTCAAGCTTCTGATTACTGCAAGTACATGCTTCTCAATAAAAGAGTACCTCACCTCATAGTCATCTAGGCTCTGGATGAAGAAGGCAATTGGCTGCTCATCATTATCCTTGTTCTACTATACCAAAATGGCAGAAATAGTGTCATTACCTCCAAATGCATAGAGGATGAAATCCTTGGAGAAGTCCCGGTTGATGAGAGTTGGTGCTTGGGAGATGGCTTCTTTGATTGCTTCAAAAATCTCCTTGCCTTCTACTGTCCACTTGAAAGCCATGCTCTTCTTTAACATTTTGGTGATGGGCTTGACAAGGGCTACAAAATCTGGGACAAACCTCCGAACAAAGTTTATCCTTCCCAAGAAACTCTGAAGGGATTTCTTTTGGCTTGGCAATGGTAGTGCTCTTATGGCTTCAACCCTCTTTGGATCAATTTCTAATCCTTCTTTGGAGACAATATGGCCAAGGAGTTTTCCTTCATGTGCAAGAAAGATACACTTCTTAGGATTCAAAGACACCCCAAATCTCCTGCACCTCGTGAAGACTTGTCTCAAATGAGAGAGGTGGTCTGCTGCATTTTTGGAAAAAACAATGATATCATCAAGGTAAATCAGCACCACGTTGTTAATCAAACCTTTGAATGCCATGTCCATTGCCCTTTGGAAGGTAGCACCAGCATTGGACAGCCCAAATGGCATTTTCCTGTATGTAAAAGTTCCCCATTTGGTTGTGAAGGCTATCTTGAACTGGGCTTCTTCCTTCACCATAATCTGATTGTAGCCTGAGTAGCCATCAAGTAGTGAAAACCTCTCAGAGCCAGCCACAACTTGCAAGATTTTCTCCATGGAAGGGAGTGGTTAATGGTCCTTGAGAGAGGCTCTATTCAAGTCTCTGAAGTCAACACACAATCTGATCTCTCCACTCTTCTTTATGACTGGAACTAAATTGGCAACCCAACTAGAATGCTTGATTAGGAATATGATTCTTGACTCAATCAACTTGTCCAATTCTTTCCTCATGAGAGGCTCCATGTGTGGATTGACTGGTCTTTGTTTCTACCTGATAGGCTTAGTATTTGGATCCAATTCAATGGTATGCTGAGCTAAGTTGGGATTGAAACCTTTCAAGTCTTCATAGCTCCAAGAAAACACATCAGGGAACTCTTGACATAGCTGTATAAACTCATACCTTTCTTGTTTAGTTGTCATCCTTCCAATTTGCAATGGTTTGTTCTCTTCTACCAAGATGGATACTGAATCCTCTCTCTTGACCTGAATGTTTGCTTTCTCCTTTCTAAACTGATCATTAGGGTTAAAAATGGACTCCAAAGTGATAAGTCCCTTGGGCATCTTGTTAGTTCTCAGCTGTACCACTTGGTCACCATATCACTGTTCCAATTTTTCTTGATTCTTAGCTGAGAACTCGGCCTCTTCTTGCAAGAAATGGATGATTTGCTAGTCATTTTCAAACACTTGCCAACTTGTTATCCGGCACTAAAGGCCTCACAATCATGTGGATGTTTGGCTGTACCTTGTCTTTTTGAATGCTTTCCACAATGTCAAAGGCTGCCCCTACTGCTGCAAGCCTATCAGCAGCTTGATTCTCTTTCCTAGGAATGGATTTGATCCCAAAACCCTCAAAATATTCCATGAGGTCCCACACCCTGTTCTTGTAGCACTTGAGTAGATCATTCTTGGTAGTATGCTGTCCCTTGACCTGATTTACAATCAATTCACTGTCACCAAAGACTTGTAAGTTCTTTATTCCTCTCTTTATTGCCCAATGCATCCCTTGCACCAAGGCTTCATATTTAGTAGTATTATTGGAGCATGCAAACTGAAATCTAAAAGCTGAATAGTACTTTATTCCTTGAGGTTAAACAAGCATAGCTCCACCTCCTGCACCTTGTCTACTCCTTGATCCATAAAAAAACAGCTGCCATACCTCATTGTCATCTTTGTGGTTTGGCTTGGTGATGCTAGGAATAGGCTGATTTTCTTCATGTATGCAATAGACCCCTAGCTTAGATTCTTCCACTTCTTGATAAGGATCAAATGCATGTATCTTGTTTGCCCATTCATCAAGAGTTAGATCTGGGATGCTTCCAACCTTGGTGTCAGCCTCATCAGTGCTTGGGTGGTCTTCTTGATCAAATGCTGAACAATTGGCGTTGATCTGACTTGGAGTGTAAGGCTCAATGTGGAAGTTTGCAATAGGTTCAGACTTGATTGTAGCCTTAGTTCCATACCTCGTTCTGAACAGCATGTGTGACCAATCAGTAGACAAATATCCCCCAATCTTGGCTGTGAAGTCCCTTGACAAGCAAAGGGCAAAGAGTGGTGGAAGGTCTATGACTGATACATCTTGTAAAACAACAACATTTGGACATGCATGCAAGGTAAGACTCAAGTTTCTAATCACCCCAACTGTTGTTACTGCTATCCCATCCAGCTGCACTACCCCTTTGGATATGGTTTCATACTGGAGCCCTAGCTGATCAGCTATTTGTTTAGGCATTACCGAGCTACTTGCCCTGGAGTCTATCATGCAATTGTGCACTAGATGATTTCCAATGATCAATGAAACATAGAAAGGAGGGGGATTCAACATTTTACCTTGCTGTCCTCCATGATTTCCCTCAGGCTGGGCAACATTTGTAAGCACTTTGTCTTACATCTGAACTTACTGATTCGAAGTTGGCCAGTCCTTCATGGCAGCTTGCAGCAAATCTCTTTGGCTTGGGATGGATAGGGATTCCCACATTGATATATTGACGTTTGTCTTCTTCATCTGATCAATGATACTGAATGGTGATGAAGGATCTCTTTCCTGTCCCTTTTCTTGTACATTCACTCCTTGCATGTGGGTAGCAACAACTGGTATTTGAGTTGGCCTAGGGGCTGTTCTTGGCTGCCCCTGTGCATTTACAACCGAATTTTGTTTGCCAACCACTTGTGGAACCATAGAAGGTCATGGATTGGTTGGGGCTAATGGCTGTTCTTCACCCAAATTCCTCCTTTTTGACCTTGTGTTGGCTGCAACACCTTGAGAAACTGCCTGGTTCATGCCACAAAAATCCTCTCCTTGCCAATTTACCAATGTGGTGTCATTTGGGGCTGATTGCTGTTGGAATGTTTCTTGTTGTTGGCTATTTCCTTGACTACCCTCACCCTCCACACCAGTAGTTATCACCATTAATGCTTGATTCAAAGCAACATTAAAGCACAGGGATTGGTTATGAGGCTCATTGCATGGAAAACACCAATCATACTCCTGGGCAATGTTGTTTTGTGTTGGCACCAATGCCTTAGAGGCAGATATGGCATTTGGATTATAGGGCTGAAATGGTCTATTGGCAGGAGGCCTTGTTTGATTCATATTTGCAGCTGGATTAGGTGGTCTTTGTGGTTGGTATGGCTGCCTGTTAGGCTGAGCTTGGGGTTGATAAGAAGGTCTAAAACCTTAGGCCTGCTGCCTTTTGAGAGTAACCAGCTCGTTGCCTAGGTTTTGCAATTACTTCATGACTTCTTGAAGCTCATTTGGGGCACTTGGAGATGAAGTGGAAGCTTCATTTGAACTCTGATTTCTAGGAGTGGGAGAAGGAGCCAAATTAGGTGCTTGATTGGTGTTTGGACTCTCTAAACTTGGAAACGATGGCATGGGAGGTCTAGGGGCAAGTTTCCTAGCTTGGATCAAACAATTTTCAGCCATAATGGCAATGCTATAAGCCATAGGGATAGTTATGCCTCCCATGGACTGAATCAACATAGAAATATTAGAATTTAGAGCTTTGAGATAGTAGAGAAAAGAACCTTCTGCTGTTGGCCTGACTGCCACTGGAATTCTCTCCCAAGTCTTTTGAAATATGAAGTTGAAATCGGTCAGCTGTTCATTGGGAGCTCTCTTGATGGTTGTCAGCTGCTCCAAAAGAGACAAGTTGTCTCCCTTTTCTCCAAATTTCTCATGAAGTGCTATACATAGCTGATTCCAATTTGTGATAGAACCAGCTCCAAGGCTCCTAAACCATTGCAATGCTTTACCCTTGAATGAAGATGCCAGTAACTTGACAGCCACTTACATCTCATTGATTTCATGAATTGCACAAAGGTTAGCAATATCTTTAACATGATCACCTGGAGTAGTCTGATTTTCTCCAATGAAGTATGGAATGTTCTTCAAGGTTGCAATAGGAATTGGATGTTGTGCATTGAGGGAAAGTGGGCTGCTTCCTGTGAAGTTGACATAGGGGTTGTTTTGTGCCATTCTAATTGGTCTTAAAACCCTTGTATACTGAATGAAAGGCCTACCAGGTGGAGGAGTTGAGAGAGTTCTGTTTGGTGGAGATGGAGACCTCTGAATCCTTCTTCCTCTTTGCCTTCTTCTTGGAGATAATTGCAGGTATTCAAAAAGCACTTCTTCTTCTCCAACTCTTGACCTTGTGGTGATTCTTCTCATTAGTTTTCAGGCCTGCATTGCTGAAACCAGTTGATTCTTCCCCTTGGAGTCGCCAGATATGTAAATAATAGCTCTTTCCAAGCAAGAAAATTGCAGCAGATGCACATCAACTTTTTTGCAATAAAAATGAGACCTCTAGTGTCCCACCAGGCGTGCCAAAACTGTTAGTGAAAAATCATAGCACCCCTGGATGTAAATCAAGGTTCTAAATGATGTCTTAGGCATCCAGTGTGATTGCACAACATGCAAACCTCTCTCCAAGTGTGGAAATTTTTTGGGCATAGCAAACTTCTTCTTTCACCTCCAGTAAGTGATTGTTGCAAGAATCAGACCTTTTCAAAGATTGTAACAGGTTTTCTACCTCTCTGAGGTTGTAATACAGTGGTTTTGACATTGGAAATGATAATGCAAGCTTTGTGAATGGGTTTTAGTCCTTTGTTTGTATTATTTGCTTCATTTCAGATCCTAAATTATATCTTATCAGCCTGTGTATGTTTTATGTTGCAATCTTTGGTTTGTGTCTATTTGCATGAAAAAAATATTCACCACTCCTTTTGGTGCATCACCATCTTAGTTAGTTTCAATTTTTGCATTTAGAGTAGGATTAGGATCTAAACCTCTGTAGTTGTGTAAATATAGATCTAAATCAGAGGAGTGTGAGGAACCAGCCTCTAATATGGAGATTCCTCTCTTAGTTTCACAAGTCCCACACTTGGAGAGAGGTTTCCATGTTGTGCAATCACACTGGATGCCTAAGACATCATTTAGAACCTTGATTTACATCCAGGGGTGCTGTGATTTTGCACTAACAGGAAGTTGAAGTAATGAGATCATATATCACCACAAAGAAGAAGAAGTAATCAATGATTTCATGTTGGTTTACTACTTAGTAATCAATAGTCAAAACAATGTAGATAAGGAGTAAGTAATTGCACCCCAGGTTACCGATAAGAAAGGAAAAGTGTTGTGATTCCAAGTTATGTATTACATCAAGATTGAAATTATTTACTTCAAGATGTGTGAAGGAGTAATTCAAGTAACTCAAAGTGAAAGACTTAAGTAATTACACTCATGAATTGTATTACTTTAAGTCAAGTTAGAAGACTTAAGTAGTTGTACCTCCAAGTTGCACTACTTTCGGTTGTTGCATTACTTCAATTCAAAGACTTAAGTAGTTGCATCTCTACATTTCACTACTTCATGTTTTTAGCATTAATTCAATTGAAAGACTTAAGTAGTCGCACTACTTTAAGTAAATTTATAACTTCAAATGTGAAGACTTAAGTAATTCCACTTCCAAACTCCAATACTTTAAGTTGTGCAATAACTTCAAGTTGTGTTATTACTTAATTAATGCTATTACTCCAAGTCAAAATACTTAAGTAAAGAAAGTTTAAATTACCAAAACAAAGGGAAGTAAAGCGAGTCTTAATCAATGATAAGAAAGGGAAGTAATCAAGGTTCAAAAGACTAATTAACAAAGGGAAGTAATGTAGGTCAAGAACACCGACAATAATAAGAAGAAAAATAAAATTGTATTACTTCAAGATGAGTATTCCAAGAAATTTGATTACTTCAATTTGAAGACTTAGTTCAAACTACAACATTTGAAAATATTAAGCAATCAAGGATCTAAAACCAAACACATATAACAACTCCATTGATTTAAAAAACCTGTTCTATTAGTTGTAGACATTCTTTCCATCTATTTTCATCCATTTTACTTTCCATATATTTGATTCTTCTTCCATTCCATGAAGTTGTGTAACCAGGACTTTATTCCCTGCATGGAATTTACACTTACAACAGCAGTGATATCAGTTCAATCCACCTCCAATCTTACAAGATTCATTATTAGGTTACTATAAACCACCCCCAGACCAATATTATGACTGCAATCAATTTGATTATGCATACTCATAAGAAAAATAATAAAAGCAATTCAGGTATATGCCAGGATATGCAACTGTTGAAGAGAAGGGGTATACATATTTTGGAGGATACCTTACACCTGGAGATGTTGAGTTGTAGCTGAAAATTCAAACATTTGAGGTAGGTATGGTACAATCAAGGGATAAAGATCAAATGAAAGCATTTGAGACTTGTTTTGGGACACCTTGTCCATGGGTGGGTCCTTTTCCAAGGCATTATAACTAGCAACAAAATCTTGACTTCATGGTTGAAATTCTTCCCCACCTTACAGAATGGGCTGAAGAAATAGAAGCTTATGAGCATTGGTAAGACAACATTGTCAATGGGTAAGTCAACCACTAGCTCCTTGTTCTTCCTTTTCTCTTTAACCAATTTTCATCATTTCATCTTGAATGTCATAGTTCTAGCTTCTTGCATGCTACCCCTATTGTGGAATCCACTTCCCCATCTTCTAGTCTTCCCTCTCATCTTAGTTTTTCTACCCTTTTCCCTTCAAAACCCAAATCCCATCCAAGGAAATTAGAATTTTTTCCTCTCCCACTACCACAACCGATGCAAAAATTAGTTGTGACCCAACCTAGCCCTCCTCTTGTATTCCCAAATTCATCCTGGGAAGATGAAAACTAGAAAATCAACCAAGCACAACAAGAGGAAGAGCACAATAGAGAAGAGATGATAAGGAATTTAAGAAATTGGGCTTTGAGAATCATAATCGACAAAATTTCCTTGATGGTCAAGCCTTCAGAGGGGGTTAAAGTTGAAGAACCAGTGGTGGCTAAGACTGAGATTGCAGCAAAGAAAGAACAAGCAGAATAAAATGAAGATCAACAATTAAGAAAAGAGAGTGTAGAAGGATATCCTATACTACCGAGGTTTTATGGTGATCCAACACCATAGAACGAATAGGTATAGGGAGAAATTTATCCATATCCTCCAACCTTTAACTTCTTCCTTGAATGTGTGTAAAGAGATATATGTATCGTCCTCGTTTTTTGGGAAATCTGACACCGGCGGTAGAAGAAGTATTGGGAAGAATTCCGTTGTATCCTCCAATTGGTAACTACTTCCCCAAATGCTAAGGATAAATATGTTCTGTAAAACCCTATATGTATGGAGTTCGTAGACTGGTCTAAACTCACTTGATTTATGTAACCCACAATGCCAAGGGCAGAAAGTGCACTAACTTAACCGGTGTAAACACGCTATGTAGATTGTAAAAAATCCCAAATTATGCTCAGGGAACATGCAACATCATTAATAGGAGAATGTGGCCCTAAAAGAGGACCAACTACATGAAATCTATTCCCAATAGGGGGAAGGGAATGCACTTGGTAGAAACCAATGTGCACACAAATAAGATGGCTAGCTAAAGAAAAGTGTTAGTACGAAAAATTATGCATGCATAAAGCAATGTGTAATCTACGAAGACAATGTAAAATCTACCAAAAAAATTAGTAAACATATCAGAAGAAAAAAATAAGCCACACAAAGTGGGGTGCAAACATGGTACATCACTCATGATGCCTCAAGACACATAAGTCCATCATGGCTATAAATGAAAAAAAAGTGTGCACACAAAATATAGGGTAAATCCCACAGACCAGACAATGTAACAAACAAGTATGGAAGAAAATATCCCTGCATAAAAATGTTGAACATGACGCACTCATTAGCATGTTAGAAAGAGTAACTACTATGTCAAAAGTGTGTATAAGAAAGTAATGTAAAGTGATAAGTACAAAATGAAACAATAGCACCCGTGAGCGACGAATGTGGATGCCCTCAATGACCAGTGTAGGAAGGGTAGAAGGCAAGCACCCAAGTTACCTGTAGGAGACCTATATCTGTGATCACAATTAGAAAAAGACGTGAACATGTATGTGTGGATGATATAGATAAATGACATACAAGTATTCTAATTAGCATGTGTAATAAAGCAACCAAGAACAAACAAAAGTAAGGAAGAGTAAAAGCAACCATAATATACAATATGTTGTGGATGGATGGAATGGAATGCAAAATGGAGTGATAGGATCCATGTACCTCCCAATTGAATGAAAATATAGGAAATGAGGTTCATTTTGTTTTCCCCTTAAGAAGTCCATAATGAACCGTAAACAAGAGTGTGTCATCAAGAAATGGTTGAATAGTGTGTGTTGTTTCTAATGTGTTGTGATGAGATGTGACCTAGACTGGATGATATATGCATGAAACCTATAGCCAAAGCATATATCACGATAAAATGAATGCAGGAGTGATGATTTAGCCTAAAAGCGTATATCACTACAAGATGAATAGTAGGGAGTGGTGACATAGCTTATAGTATATACCACTACATGATGATATAGTGAGTGGCGAGTTAGCCTATAATGTCTGTCATTTTCCTAGAAATGTTTCATGATGATAGGTTGAATGATAAACATGTGATGAATTTAAGGTCTATTTTATTTTTAAACCCTCGATAGTCGAATATGGATCAAGGAAATAAAGTGTGTCATAGGCTAGTGAGTGCAACATGTAGAAGATGTAGTAGTATATGTGATCAAGAACAAAAAACCATGTGATGTATAAACTATGTAAATACATAGTGTATAAAATGCAATGTTAAATGTGTAGAATGTGTACAATTCCATGTAACACTAGACTCATATGTGATTATAGCTAGTATAATATATAGAAAATGTGTTATGTGAAGATGCATGGTGTATGATGTAAGGGATGTGACTCGAGATGTAGTGGAATGACACTATGTATAGAGTGTGATACAATACACGTATATAGTATAATAATGTATGTAATGTGTGATATGGACAATATGATGAATAATATGAAATGATAGACAATAGAAGGATGATATATGCATAATGATGATTATTATGATGTATGATGTATGACGCACGATGTGTAATGAAATGCAATGTATAATGCCCATAATATAGTGTGTGGGGTTCGTGTGTGGTAATCCCTTAATAGTCAAGTGTGAACTAAAGCAAAAAAGTGTGTCATTGAGTAATGGTCTATGCTAGAACATGTGATGAGTATGCATATGCTAAGATATTGATGTATGAGAATGAAAATATGAGATATGTGTAGATGCTAATATTAGGAAGGATTGTGGTGTGATATGCCCCCAAGTGTATGGTAACCTGTGCATTATTTGATAAATGATTTATGAAGGTGGTGAAGCACTATAGATTTTGTAAGATTGATTCAATGATGGGATAAAGGATGAGAGATCATATAGTAAGTATAACGAGTGATAGATTATTGTAGATGTTTGCATGAGTGGTTATGTAATAGATAGATATGTTAATGTAAGATGAAAAAAGGTTATTTATTGTAAATCAACAGTCATATAGGAACCATAAGAATATGAGTGTGTCATCAGGAGGGTAGAGTGACAATATTCAACTACTAAAGACCAAGTTTGCATGTGGTGGAACTATGTTGGATAAACTTAATAGTAGAACTATGCGATGTTGATGAAATTGAAAATATATCATGACCACTAGTAAGAGGATTAGTTGCTTCGACGAAAGTGATTGGTTGGAGCATAAACTTGAGAGGAGGGAATGTTGCAATAGCTTTGAAGGGAGGTTTCTTAGCTTGAATTGGAGATATGATAGACGACGTAATAGTAGGATATTGTGAACTAATTTTATTAGATGATTGAATTGGTGGTTTTTTAGATGATGGAATAGGAGGTGAACTATTTGTGAGAGGTTTTTTCTTAGGAGTTGCTTGAGTGACGCTATTCTAATGCTCATCAGATATAGATAAATCAGATTTAGGACCCCGATGGGAGTTATATTTTGTATTAGAATGATGTATAGTAAATGAAATAAGGCCTTGATGTTCAAGATGTTTGATTATGTGTGGAAACATATGAAAATCATTATCATTATTTCCATTGATTTGATGATAATTTCAATATGAAAGACCTTGATATTTTGCTAACCGATAAGTAGAATAGTAATGAGCAGGTGGTAGAGTGATCAAATGATGACTAAGGAGCTGAATAAGAATTTCATTATGTATAGTATTATGCTCAAATATGAGAGGCTCAAGAAATGACATATCTTATATTTCATCTTGATGACATGTAGTGGACATATATTGCATATAATGTGATTGAGAAGCGTCCTTGAGTTTTTGAATTTCATATTTGAGAGATATAATCATGGATTTCATGGCCTTAAATTTATCTTGAAATAAATCATGTAGAGCATGGATTGAGTCCAATAGGGGTTGATTAGATGGAGGATCACTAGGGTCGTCTGATAAATAATTGAATATAGGACTTAATTTATGTGGTGTAATATTTTCATCCAAATGCATGGTGTCTAGCTGTTTTTGCAAAGTAGGCTGGCAATGGGGGGTATCTCTTAAGTAAATCAGATAAAGAGACTCGAGCAACTTTGGGAGCCATAATAGATGAAAAATGAGGATCCTAAGTGTGAAATTGGTCAGGTGCACCAAAATGATTAACTAAAATGTGGATATTAATGGAGTTAATCTAACTAGGAACAACATGTAAATATAGTAAATAAGTGGAGTAAATGAATATGGAAAATGATCTAAACAAATAATATAATGAAATTAAAAAACCTTATATGTAAGAAGAACAAGGAAAATACTTAGATGATTTGGAGGCTAACCTAAACTATGTTGCAAAATGAATAAAATATTTTGGAACCAGGAAAGAACATGCAAAGGTCCTAAAAAGGACAGATCTAAACCGATTCTCTTGACTGGGGCACCTAGAGAAGGACTAGGGTGCCCACTAGCGCTCTGGTCTACAGAATGGGTGCTCTAGTATGTGAAAAATATCCTAAACTAATTTTCATACGTTCAATAGATGATCAGAAACCCTTGCTACGTGTCACATCAGATTCATTGCACTGCGTTGAATTTTGTTGATAATATAAAATGAATAGAAGACCTGTAAAAGATTAGAAGAAGTATCAAAACCCTGAAAAAAGAATAATTCATAAGAATAGGTTGGACTGACGTCAGCTACCACAATAGTGGACTTATTAACCAAGTTCTGCACTACATTCCAGACCCAAATGTAGTTCTATTGTGTGTGTGAATAATGTTCCCTAGGTGCTCTTGTGCCAGTCAATTTTTTTGATGTAGTGAGCTAACTATGTGTAAAATATTTAATAGAATGGTAGATGGAATAGAATAGAATCCTCCCCCTATGCTCGTGTGATGCAGATATACCAGCCTTTTTCTCTTATGATAAGTTAGATGGATACAAATGAGCTCTAGATGGATGTAACCTTAGATGATGATAGTAGTGACTAGTGCTTGGTCCCTCATTATGGTCTCATAACTTTTTGTTTATAGGGTTCTCTTGATCTAATTTCCTAATTAACCTTGAAATGGTCGACCACTAAAAATATAAAGACATAAAATAGATAAAAGAGGCTGAAAAGTGGCGATAAAATTAAAAAAGGATCGGGGAACCCCTTACGGTACCAAAGCACCTATGAGTGCCCCAGTCAAGGCTTAAATCAGGGAAGATGAACGAAATTTATTGGACATGCATGTGGCGGAGGCCGTGAATGATGATAGAAAGCAAATAAAAATGGCCAAGAGATGGGGGTTAATTATTGCTTTATTCACTAAAAACACCTCTAAATAGTAGTATGATATCGGGACTAAATATAACCCAAAGTGCGTGATTTTGTGTCTACATAAATGTACACACTAAAATATGGTAACTTGTTGTTGTGCAATGTCAAGTTTGATATTCTATTCTTGCAAAGAAAAATGATCACAATATTAATCTAATCTCCTCATTCCTCTTACCATTCTATAATGTGTTTATCTATACACTTTTATCTATCATAATTTCTAGGGATATTGTTTCATCAAAGTAACATAAAATATTTCATATTCTTGATAGAAATTTCAGTGCTATTTTTTCTCTTTGGTTGCAAAATGTATAGAATGGACGAGATGTAAGGTTTATTCTTGGCCAACCTATACAATCCCACCCATTCTAAATCATGAACTCTTCCTTTAGTTTAAAATCATCATTTGGGTGATATCATCTACTTAGGGTTGGTCTTATTAGAATATCTCACCTATGGAAGGCTATATAATAAATCCAATATCACTTTATAACAAATTGGGTATTCTCACAAGATATTATTGCAAAATCATTCCAATAACACTCAAAGGGTTCCCAAGTCTTTGTAAATTAGTTAATTAGATTACAATAGTCTACCTTTTTATATCCCTTACATCTTATTATTTTGTATTTTCCACATATTAGAAATTAATTAGGGTGTAAAAATTTGGTGAACTTGAATCTTAAATCAAATATAAACCTCAAACTCTATCATCCCTAGAGTATTAATGGTTTTAGTTTGTCTATGCATTATTTATATTCCCTTTCATTGTATCAATCGAATTAATCAACGAACTATTGAACACATTGATATTTCACCTCCTACCGATACACAACATGCTCTCATGGCCTCTTCTCCACCCCATGTGTTAGGGTTCCTTCCATTTTTATCACACTATTTGAAATGGTTCTCTTTTAAGGAAATGGAAATAACAAATGAGCATTCTTTTTATGATGATCTCAATGATGATGATGATATAGACTAGGAAAAATTAGAAATAGTCTCCAATTGTTTTGCGTAGCTCCATAAAAGTGCTCGTCACATTGATCCTCTTATCCGCATTATTCTTGGTAAAAAAAATTCTCATGATAAGGAATTGAATGAGTGATCCATTTTTGGACTTCTTAATCCCCTTTTTTATCTGTTATGCACACATCAAATATTACTACAACAATAGTTCATATTTCATCAGGGGAATCTAATCCTTAACTTCGTAGTTTTTTCCATGATTATCCCAATGACCAGTACTATCCCCACATCACCTATATAAACTCATTGTTCTTCACATGCTTCTTATTCTAATACTTAGAATCTCAAATCCCTTTTTCATATTTTATAAGCCTAAAAAATTATAACTGGAATAAGGTGCATCTATTTCTTCTCATACTATGGATTCTAATCATCTACCTCATAACCTAATTAAACCAAAGTAGTGTCATATCCCTTTCATATAATTTTTTTTCTCCTACATTTATATCTTTTATAGAAAGGGTGATCCTGTACATAAGCTTCATGTTTTCCATGTTGCTTTCTTTAACTATGAATATAAAGATATATTAGTTATCAAGCTCTTTCCTAGAAGTCTTAACGATTATTATTTATAATGGTTTTATGATATTCCCAAACATTTTGTATGGAATTTCATTCCTTTATCTAATCAATTCCTTGGATAATTCTCTATCAATATAGGGAAAAAAAATTCCTATTATAAAATGTCAAAACTATCAAAAGGTTCTAATGAGGACATAATTGATTATGTCATATGATACAAGACTATGCTTACTTAGATTAAAAATATTTTTATTTCTACTGAACTACAATATCTTCTTACACAAAATATTCTTAATCCCTTACAAGAGGCCCAATTATCATTGATAATTTTCACTCCTTTCACTATATTTATAATAATTTGAAATAATGTGAGGATAAGCTCCTACAAATGAAAAAAAACATGTATAATACTCATTGCTATATAAATTATAACCACAAGTATCAAGAAAAGATAAATTTTAAGAAAAAATTATAATGAGGATAAATATGAAGTTAAAGCCACTATTAATGTTGTATCTAAACCTAAAAAGATATAATTACAACCCTCATGATGGTATTTCACTCATCTACTTTTTACACCACAATAAGTGCTTAGATAATTAATTGAGTGTAATCATGTGTCATTTCCTCCATTTCTCAAGGTCAATATAAGTGCACCTCATGGTAAGATATTTAATACTAATTCCCATTGTGATTTCCACTAATGCGCTAGCAACTCTACTAAGTTTGTTTTCAAGCTGTAACACATTATAAAAGATCTTCTACACACTATTACTATTGAATGAGATACTCCCATTGAACCAAAAATCTAATAATGATAATACAAAGCTCAAAATATTCAGTGATCCACTTCTGAAACATGTTATTGCTAAAAATAATTTCTAGGTCCACCATGCCTATTGTAATGTACTTCCTCCCCCTTCTTATGATCACTTATTAGATATTATGATTGGTACTGTCAAACTATGACTTTTTAAGTAGTTATTACTTTTGATGTCATTGATATGGCACATTGTTTTGTTTCTAATACTGTATGCATTCGTGATTAGATTGATAATCATCATATATGTAATTTTTTGGTTGATATCAATACTCCCCATAGTATGTGCATTTTTACATTGTTACCCTTTGTTGGGTACATTGAGAAGGATGTCACCATTGATCCTAAAAAATTCATTGGGCATGTTATACTCCACCTCAAATTTGTTCTTGCAATATTCGATATCAAATTATTAGTGTCCTCTTCTCTTACAACATGTGACATGAGTCCACATTTTTTCTAGATTTGCACCTTTGTGGCTATACATTCCATACTTCACTAATGTGTCAATTTTATTCATAATAATCAAATTGTTACAATTAGGGGAATTTTATTCGAATATCCCCCATCATCACATCCCAGGGAACTTAATACTTACCATTGAAGATAGTCTCTTCAACCTTTGACTCAATCATCTTCTATGTTTATTACTTTTTTTGGTTCTTCTTACCCTAATCTCCCTTCTACACATACCATATTTTATGCACATATCATTCATTAGCATCACTCGTCTCTCTAGATACTTGAGGGGATTTAATCCCCTTTTCCCACTGCACACAATATGCCTCGTCATGAGGTACTTATTTGGTATCTCTTGTGTTATACCCTATCTTTTAAATATTTATTTTCAAAGTTCTTGAAAAAACTTAAAATAATCACAGAATACAAAAACATTCAAGTATGCAAAAATAAAAATTAGAGCATGGTCTAGTTTTCTTGACTAGCTTGTCACTTTAAACATGATGTTTGTCACATTGATTTGATATATATCATCTCTATCCTTTACATACGTGAATTCACGTAGTATCTTGAGCTTCATGAAGAAGACATAAATATTATTACATGCTAATAAGATTCTGTTTGGCTCCTTACTCTACTCTCTTGGGGGCATCCCTCCACTCTATGTGCGTAATTTTTTCATTATATGTTATTTTTCACCTTATTCATCACACTTGATTACATACATAGTTTTTATTACTATTTATTGGATGATAATGACTAAAAAATGCGTTTTGTGTAGTGCATTAATCTAAATTTCTATCTCTATCATTACTAATTACAACCTTTTTAAGATTTATATAGATATTTTGTTATGGAATTAACAAAAACTAAAAAGTAATGTAAGTTAAATATTAAGGATTGTTCGAATTAATTAACTTCCAACATTAACTATTCACTATAAGAATTCCACATTAGCACTTACAACTAGTGTTTACAATATGCTACAATCTCAAATATATAAGAGGAGAGATGTATATAGTTTTATATATTGGTACAGGAGAGATATCGGTGTAAAGGATAAATAAATTGGGAATAATAAACTTATATATACGTTTTTATTAAAATCGTGACATGAAAATGCAGCAGTACAAAACCATTAGAACTTTCGGGATTGGTTGTAAGAAGTTAGACCCGTTTTATGGTCTTTGACCTTCTTGGAGTGAGGTTCTAAAATTTTTCATGCCTTTCTATGCTCTATAAATATGTCTCTATCAACCCTAAGTGTCACACAATTCTAAAAAATATTTAAAATTAGGTGAGTGGAACTCAAACCCTAACCATGGGTGGAAGGCCTTGTAAGAAGGTTATTATTTAGTTTGAAGTGTAATCTATGAACCACCTACGCTATAATTCATCTTAAGAGGCCTCAAACCACATGTAGTTTTCCACCTAGCATGTGATACCTATATGAATGCAACTAGATTCACTTTAAACATGTTTGAGATGATTGTTCTATTTAGGAGGCATTGAGTAGGGATATTTAGTACTTGGAAATAAGGGAGAATGAACTACTTTATCAGGTTAAGTGCTTTAGAATTGGTAGTGGATTCCCTAGTGGATGTGAATAAAATTTCAAAATATTTAAGGAGCATTGGATTATTTTTGTGCTATTATTTGTAATAAGAGATATTGAGAGTGATAGATAGTGAATGAGGTGATATAAAGTTTCTTATATATGGTTTCGATGGTAATTTATCCTGTAAAGGATAACATAGGAAGACCAAAGAACAAATAAAGATATTGTAATAATAGTTGGAATATGTGTGATTCCAAGACCATATAGGTTATCCAAGTGTAGAAATTACATCCTGATCATATTGTATTATTTTATATAGATAGGATGTTTGTGAAATTTAGAAGTTACTTCATGATAAGAATAGGTTAAGTACTGATTTTATACATTTATCTTTACAATGTGAAAAAACATAAATGTGTAGGAATAAGAAAGTTAGAAGAGATATAGCATAGTGTATCGAGTGTAGATAATATGAGAGTTATTGTCTTAGCCATAAATGATATTCATAACCAACAGTGTCAAAATGATAAATTTCCAAATTTGATTGTTTAGAATTAATATTATTATTTTCTAAATTTTAATTCTCTTATGTTATCACCGCTTATTTATGTGGATTCATTCCTAGGTTTCTTATTGCATGAATTCAATCTATTGTCTTCTCTAATTTTCATGATATGACTAGTTTTTTATATGAACTAAGGGCCTTCTTTGTCTTGTGACACCATGGGTGTCCCATTTTATGGACACATATTTATATTATATTTATGCAATTGTTTCTCTAGATATGGAACTTTGTGCCTTCTAATGTGATTATCTTCTAACATTGTGGGTGTCCCATATTTATAAATTTATTCCTACATATGACTATGGTTCTACATGTTAGTACTTACTTGACTATACATTATTACTGATATTTCTCTATTATTGTTATCTTAAAACATACTTGGATCATACTATGATGATTACACTAGTTTTTATACAGATTCTAACATGTTTACTATGTTATTTATATAATTTATTTTACTATGGGTGTAGGACATGTTATTTTTCAACAGGCATTACTATTTCTTCATATGTGTATTATTAATTATTTATCATTCCATATTACTTTTTCTCCATGTCATGGTTTCTTCCATGCCCAACTCCTTTTGTAGTACATGTTTACAAAGGATGCCACTATCTCAGACTTCAATGTGACCCTAAGTAGATCATCAGACATATCATACATGGGTACACATCTATTATTGTTAGACGTATCCTCATATGTTTCATCACATGTGCCCGAAAAGAGGGGGAATTTATCATGATATATATATATATATATATATATATATATATATATGTATGTATGTATATGAACATGTTTTTATAGGGTTTATATCCATATAAAATTCACATATACTGGAATGTGGATAAATTAAACTAAGGTCAAAATTATACACTATAATTAGGACCATGGTATGGTCTTGACCATTCTATATATTCCCAGATAGAGGGTAGTTTCATTCAATTTTTCATTTTATATAGGTTCTATTAGTTATTTACAACATTTATACACAATTACAAATACATATGACACATTTTAGATCACATTACATTGGGCATGATTACTTCATTCCTTCTTTACAATATTATTTAGATGTAGTTGTACAACTAGGTTTGAGGGTATGGGCCTCTTTCTCTCGTTCAATATTTCAAAAATATACATAATCATTTAAGATAGAGTAGATCCTTAAGGGGAAATAGAAATGTTCATTGCTTCCTAGGTTTTATTTTTTTCAAGTTAGAGAATAATGGTCCTAGATTTGTCTGCAATGGTGTGGTTTGTGGGTTTAGTGGAAATCCTAGAAGAAAGTGATACTCATATATTGATACTATCTCTTCTCTCACTAGATTTGTGAATAAGGAAATCATTAAAGTAAAATTGTCATCTTCATAGGTTTCTCTTTCCTTCTCTCTCATAAAATTATAAAATGGGGAAGGTGTTGAAGCACCTACATATTTCATTGTCCACATCCTTCATCTTCTCTACAATCTCCTTTTCCACAAAATTGGTGATTAATCAACCTCAATCCTCTAACATGTCCAAATAAAATTCCAAATCACCAAGCCATAACAAAAATGGGATCTCCTCCCTTCATAAAATGAATAGAATTATTCCTTCCATGTTATGCATCACCTTTGCATACTTTTTTTAAATGTTCAAAGTTACAATGCAATATCTATATTTTGAGTTAAAATTGAGTTTCTATCATAAAAAATGACAACACTCTATGTTGTATGTTTCATGATGGAGCATGCTAACACTAACACATCATGAACTCCCTTTAGAGAGATGGTACATTTTCTTGTAAATGCATGTATGTTTCTTCATCAAACATGTAATTTTCAATTAAACACTTTAAGGGGGTTAAATGTAAAAACTTAAATATAGTATCTTTTCCTTTTGCAATGCTAAGTTTTATCTTTCATCCTTTCTTAGACAAACTCACACATTCATAATCCAATCTCCTAATTCCATTTTACACTCTAGAACTTTCTCTTCTTTAAACTATCCTTTGTCATTAGTTATGGGAATATTCTTTCATCAAAGTAGCATAAAACATATGATATTCATGAAATAACCTTTAGTGTTTCTCTATTTGGTTTAAAAATGTATGGAAGGGTCAATATGTAGGGTTTGATCTTGGATAACCTATATACTCCCACCCCTTCACAATCACCAACTCTTATTTTATTTTTAAATCATTCTTTGGGTTATTTCATCTTCCTAGGGTTGTTATTACAATATCTCACTTGCAGAAATCTATATAAACATGACATTACTACTTTATAACTCACATGACATTCTCATAAGATATTATTGCAAATAGCTTTATGAGAGAACTTAAAGAGTTCTAAAATAATCATAATTAAACTTCAAATCATCTAGACTAGACCCTACTACAAGTATGAAGCACTTAACCAAGTCAAGGATTCTAGCTTCATCCATCTACAAACATGCAAAGATCGTAGATTCACGTCTTAACAATAACAAATTGACTACAAGAAATGCACTAAGGTCTCAATCAACAAATATTCATATCAAAAATTTGAGGAAAACTACATTTCAGTACTAGTAATATAATGGGAACATTCTATACTATGTAGTTATCCCTCTATCTTTGTATCAAGAGATACGAGGGTACCCCTATGGGTTGGTTAGCTATACACACTTGCAAAATTACCTAGGAGAACTACATGAGTCTTGATTTTTGCAACAAGGATATGTAGTGTAGTGTTTGAATTAGTTCAAAAAATATGAGTCTGACCTCTAAGGATGTTTTAGCATCAAATGAAAAAACTTATTGTCTCATTAGTTTTCTACTTCTCTTATGAAGTGTTTTATAGGTTACTAGGGTTTTTAATTTATTTTAGTTTACTATAGGTCATCTCGAAGTTTTGTGAATAAGGGAAAAATACAATGAGCGTCATTTCCAGATAATAGAAGTATATAGAAAGTTGTAGATCTAGATTGTCTTAAGGTATTAAATTGTATAGTACCTGGTCTAGACCACACATCTCCTACCTAAACCTAATAAAAAATTTATGGTTTTGAACCTATTTAGTTTCTAGTGTTACAATTTCCCTTGCAAAATCTATAGTTCCATATCTTCATGTTACACGTCCATGAAAATCTAGCTCATTCTTGAATAATCTTGAACAATATGTCATCTTATGTATTTGAGAAAGTACTTACTATTCATTAATTATTTCAATCATTTTAAAATTTAATTCATTGTTCTAGTAATGTGTAATTTATGTTGGTAGTTAATTAGATCATAATAGTCCACCTATTGTGAACCCTTACATCAATTTATTCTAGTGTATTTTCCACATCATACAAATTAATTAGGGTGTAAATAGTAAATTGATTGCATTTACAAAATGCAATGTCCACTTTTTATGACGGTACTCTTTTATGAATATATTTTGTTGAAGGTGAAGGATGGGGCCAAGTCTGATAGGTGGTCATACCCCGATGATAAACCTTTTAGTATTTTATGACAATTCCATACATATTTTGGAGTAATTTTGTCTCCATCCCAACACCATTTTGGGAAAACAAATTGAAAGCATGAGATTTTTCACTTTCTTTGCAACCATGTGACCCACATGTGCTAAAAATTATTTTTTCCTTGTAATTTGTATTGTGTACCTAAACATGGCCTTATTATTATGACCTTCTTAAGGATTTTTTTTGTCTCAAATTATGCCTTTCATTTTTTCTTGTTCTATTTTTAGTTAGTTTCATTTGTCACTTCCCACCTATGAATCTTTTTTAGATATCTTCTTTGGCCCCTTTTGAACTCCATACTACATTTAATGAAGGAGTCTCTTTTTGATGTGCACTATGATTTAAATTTATCTTAGTCTAATTGTGTGTTCATTTTGTTCTATTCACATATTTCCCAACACCAACAATGAAATACTTGTAGTGATTCTCTTGTTTTTACAATCTTTGATAGTTTCAAATTCATTTTGTAAGATTCTCTTTTCTCTATATTTGTACACCTTTATATGTTACTTCCCTCCTTGTCTGAGTTTATTTTGGGGAGCCCAATTTTTTTTGTTATTAGGTTTTTTCATATTGAAATCACACTCTTCATGTATATTTACTCCATCTATTTAGCATTACAAGGTGTTTCATGTTGTAGTATTACTTTCTTTGGAACTAATGTGTATCTCTCTTCTGTATCTTTGTACGAGAACATCTCAACATCTACTTTTGGAAACTCTATGGTGATAAATAAACCATCATATTTCATAATATTTTGTAGTATTTAATTATTATTGTACTTTCAAGTAGTATATTTTTGACACATAACAACACTATTTTTATGCAAATGTTGATTACTTTGCACTTATTGTGTTTGATTAGCTCATTATTCCTGGTTTCCAAGACATATTTTTGAGGAATTTAAGCCTCGTTTTTTATATAGCCCACTTATATTGTACTTAAGGTTGGTTTTGGTGCACCATATTATGCACTTTTATTAAATTAACTTAGAATTATTTACTATTCTATAGTTACTGATTAAGATAAAATGTAATTTATATGCCTAAAATAAATGTCATAGATGAAGTAAATAAATGAAAATGAAATATAGGAATTATACATAGGTAACTAAGTAATCAATAATGAAACCCTGATTGCAAAGAGAGGGTAAAAAACCTTAGCTAATTCACATAGTTATAGAGAATTCACAGAGTTGGAAAGTTAGAAGATGTGAAGCACAAATTGTCACACTGGAGCACAAAAAAATGTAGATCCGAGGAGATAGGCTAGAATAGATCACCTTGAGAGGGACAAGGACGCCCATGGGTGCCCAAGACCTATTTCTAGGAACTTGGGTATGTGGAAATGCTCAAAAATCCTCCTTTGATGTGTCATAAGGTGTTCTCATTTAGTCATCTTTCGTCTCTCTGAAGTTGCACAAAAATTTATAAGGTCATTTGAAAACATGAAATGAAGTATAGATTTGCAAAACCCTAACGTAGATATCAAATCGTAAAAAAGAAAGATGTTAAATGAGGGGTTAAATTGTTCTTAGCTGTCAAAATGGTGAACTTACAATTGAGCGATGCACTATATCTTAGACCCAATGTAGTTTTGTGTGTGTGTGTGTGTGCAGAATTGTGCCCTATGTTTCTCTTATGTGCATCACACTTGGAATAACAAGGAATTAGCTAGATGTGGAATGTAGTAAATGTGTACATGGAATAGAATGAAATTCCCTCATATAAAGTGTGATGCAGAAAACCAACCCTTGTGTCCCTTGTGATGGAGCTATATGGATGCAATGGAGCTCTTAGATGCCTTGATGGATGTAACCTTATGTGGTGATATATAGTGCTTATTACTTGGTCTTTTATTATGAACACATAAATTTATATTTATATGATTCCCTTCCTTGAATTTTGTAATTAACCCTGAAAAGGAAAACTACCAAAATGATAAGATTCCCAAACATCTAGAAAGGACCCAAAAAGTGTGAGTAAAGTACAAAGGGGATAAGAGCACCCATATGGGATGAGGGTGCCTAGTGTTGGCATCCTAGATGGGTGCTAGTGTCCCGGATGACAAATGTCGAAGAGTAAAAGGGTAAACTGAGAAGTAAGGGTGCAAGAATAAAAGTAGTAACCGAAAGAAAATAAAGGTGACCAAATACATGGGTTAATTAATACATTTCTCACTTAGGAATCACATGAATATTATTATGTAATCAGGAATAGATAATTACCCATTGTACATGATTGTGTGTCTACATTTACCCTGAATTTATGTTGGCTAGCAGTAATCTTAGTAACATAAAGTAGAAAGATATGTATACTTGATAACCATGTAGATCGATGACAAAAGTGTGTTGAGGGACTATTAAAAGTGTGGAGTGACAAAAATTTTAAATGTGGGTGTTAAGGATGAGGAAGTGTAAAAAGTGATGATGAAAATGAACCTAGGGCGGAAACACATGTGTAGATGTCATGATGTACTTGTTTTCCATGTCAATGTTGATGTTTGTGATGTTATTGACTATCGATTCCCATATGGAAGGAAATGAAAAAGAGAAGCTAATAAGTAGTCAAATACGCATGTAGATGATCAAAATATGTAAAACGTGTGTAAGGAAAGTATGTATTTTTTTTTTAAATGTACAAAAGGAACATTTTTACCTAATTTTTGATTAGGAAATAGTGTAGAAAAGGATCCTATAGATGATGTCAAAGCACAAGTTTTTCATACGATATAATGCCAATGAAATGGAAGAAGTGTAGGGAGAATAGTCTAGTGTCATCCTCCAACCTTTAACTACTTCCAGTTGTGTAAAAAAAAATTGTAGATGGTGTGTATAAACACATGTGCTAAGGACCCAAGTTTTATTCTAATCCTTGTAAAAGCTGATGTGTATGGATTTCTATAGATTATGTTGAACCACCAATCATTTTGTAATCACCCCCTAGTCTTAGGTATCAAATAAAGGCTTTTGTATTGCCCCCTAGTTTCAAGCATCTAGGAAAGGCTACTGTGCTAAGGACCCAAGTCTAATTCTGAGCCTTGTTTGAAACTATAAGCTATGTTGTACCAATACCGTGTTGTGTAAAATGCTTTATGGGGTGACATATTCACCCAAATGATGCCCCCTTGTTTGGGGTCCATGTGATGTCGCTAAAGGAGTATATGAACAAAAGGGAGATTGACCAATGTGCTAAAACTATGCCCTGCATTGGGAAGGGAATGTTCTTGGTAGATACGAGGGCACACACAAACAAGTGGCTAGGAAAACAAGTGTTGGTACAAGAAATGAAAAAAAATCATATAACATATGAAATGTAATCTAAGCAAACAATGCGTAAGCTAAGACACAATAAGAAGAAAATGGAGACCGTAAAAAGTGGGTTGCAAAAATGGTACATCACTCACAATGTTGCAATAAATTCAAGGTTGTAGTGGTAGTAAACAATCAAAGAACAAGTAAGACAAAGGGAAAATCTTGAAAATAAAAGCATACAATGGCAAACAATGTAATCGACAACCATGGAAGAAAATAGTCCTACAAAAAAAATGTTACACATAAAGCACTTGTTAGGATGTTATAAAGATAAAATTTATGTCAAAGCATGTATAAGATGATAAAGTGGTGTTCTATGAAACAAGATCACCTATAGTGTATGAAAGTGGATGCCCCCAAGAGTCGTTATAGGAATAGTAATAAGTACTACGCCAAGCATCCATACTGCTTGTAATGGATTTTTATAATTTTTGATCACAAATAGAATGTAAGGAGAACACACGTGTGTTTATGATAAAGATAATGACATACAAGATATCTATTTAGCATGTCTAGTAAGATGAACATGTAACAAGTAAATGTAAGCAAGAGTAAATACAACCAAGATATGTAGTATGTTATGGATGAGGCGGAATTGAATGCAGTGTGAATGATAAGGGTAGTGTTCCCCCGAGTGGATGTGTATGTATGCAATGAGGTTCATTTATCTATGTCCCCTCAATAGTCAAGAATGAACTGTAAACGAGAGTGCATTATCAGGAAGTGGTTTGAGCAATTTGTTGTATGTAGAAAGGGGTTGATGAATATAGAGATGATTTGTATGTGACATAGGGATCATAGATGTTGAATGTGTGATGATTTATCCTAAAGCGTATATCACTAGACATGTGAGTAAAATTATAATACACGTGATGATGTAGCATAAATCACATATTAAGAAATATATGAACATGATGATGGTAGAAAATGTGATGATGTAACACAAAGCATATTTCATGAGATATATGGATAAGAGGCTAGAAATTTTTATGATGTAAAAAAAAGTGTATATCACGAAGTGGATGAATAGGATGGTAGAAACCATGATGATGTAGCACAAAGTGTATATCACGGGATGTATGGATAAGAGGCTAGAAAATGTGATGATGTAGCATTAAGTGTATATCATGAAGTGGATGAATAGGATGGTAGAAAACATGATGATGTACCACAAATCATATATCACAAAATGGATGAATAGGATAGTAGAAAACTTGATGATATAACACAAAGCGTATTTTACGAAATGTATGAAGAAGGCACTAATGACGAATGTTGCATAGTGTGATAAAAAGGGTGATTGATTGATTGGGAGGATCAATGTGTGGATTGATATAAGTGTGATAAGGTGAGGTTAAATTTTTATTTGGACCCTCAAAAGTTGAGTATGAACCATTGGACTAGATTGTGTCCTAGGGTAGTGTGTGCAGTGCGTAGAAGATGATGAGTAAAATGTGCAATATGTGTAGTATATGCCATGTGACGTGTAAAGTGTGTAATGTTTATTGTATAATGTGTAGTATGTAATGAAATATGTGTAGATTATATAAGGGTGTAAGTGTATAATAAGTGTGATGTTACAAACCTAGAAAATGTAAAATCTATAATACTATAGTGTGTATAATGTTTACGATGCATAGGTCTATTAAGCATAAAGTGTAGATAATACAGGGTAGATGGAAGATTGTATATGTAGAAAATTGCATGATGTGTGAAGATGTATAATGTGTTGCAAATGTGAAGTATGCAATGTGTGATATGTAATGTGTAGCATGGTGTGTGAGGTTCATGTGTATAGGATGCCCTTAATAGTCAAGTGTGAACCACAACACAAGAGTGTATCATAAGGTAATGATGATACAAGCATGCGTGAAGATGTATAGTATAAATTCAAGGTATGAGATGATGTGAATATAAGAAACGTGTTAATGTTAGGGGGGAATAAGTAAGCATAATGCCCCCAAAGTGTGTGCTAATGAATGAGATTTCCGATAAAAGTAAAAGATGAAGGTCCTCTACCTGATGCTTGCGGTTATGAAAAGTGCATGACTATGTTCTAAGAGTGGTGGTATATGAGATAGACATTGTCATAGTGAATGAAGTATATATGCATGCGACTGATGAGAATATGGAGGGAATATAGGTGTAATTAAATGTTTAGGCAATGTGGACCTATGGGAATTAGAACATGGTGGTGATGGAAACCTACGTGGAATGAAATGAGGTGGTGAAGTATGTCTAGATGCAAGAGTCTTAGCAATTGACCTAGATTGATGTACTAGACTAAAAGGGTGATAGAACCACATAGGTCATGCATGAATAGGTGAGCTAGGAGCACATAGTAATTTAGGTTTTGTTGGTCTGAAAATATGTAGGGAGGGTAGATCTATGGTAGACGAGCCAACAGTGTGCAGGGCATAGCCCCTCTTTGAGACAGAAAAGCAAAACTAGTTTATTGCTATTCTACCAGCATGAATCTGTGCAAGTCCTATAGTATTCTGCCTTCAGGGGTTTGGGATCTCATCCCAGTAGGGGTATTTCTGACTGTGAACAGAAAGTAGAGAAAGGAGGAATAGAGATAGGATAGATCCGAAGGGAGAAAAGAAATGAATTCCAAAGCAGAAAGGTCAGAGGGTTTATGTTTTGGGCTGGTAGTAAACAGAGCCAAACCTACTTGCATAAACGAACAAATAAATACTGATGAGCAAATGACAAAAAATTAGAGATAGATCTAATAGAAAAATGACACAGATCTAACTTAAGAAAGATCTAATGCACATAACACATCCATTGAGCACAAAGTCTTAATTTCTGTATTAATATTTTCTGTTACAAAAAGTACAAAGCCTTTTCCTTCTCACTTCTATTTTTCATCTAAAAAATGTCCACCCCTTTGAATACAACAAGTATCAAAGTATATATAGAAGGAGAAGGAGAAAGAAGGCAAAAAGGAACCAACAACTATTTACAAAATATCTAAAAGTCAACTGTTGACTTTGGGGCAATTTGGTGGATGACAACATCTCATGGTGCAACATGGATGATGTCATCATTTGTGCCAACATACTTTTAAATACTTTACAAAAATGGGAACAATCCTAGGAGGAAGGAGCCTATTCGTCGTCATCCCGCGGCTGGAAAGGAGTATCATGCTTCTGCTCAGGAGAGGAAATGTGAAATTGAGCCCGGTACTCCATGAACTTGCTAATCATCGGTTGAAGTTGATCCTGAGCGGGACCCTTGGTGTGATCTCTGATGACTTCACAAGTCTCCCGTTCATCTCTGAGTCTCTCTGGGAGCTTGAAGTATTCATTACCTGCCTCCATCAGGTATCCAACAAAATCATGGCAGGCCAGAAGGTTGTTGATAGATTCTGCATCAAAAGTGGCTTCTGACCCTAAACCTTGTGACGTGATCTCCTTGAAGAGCCGAATAGTGTCATCTACCTTCCTCAAGGCATATGATGGGGTGAGAAAGCCCAGAGACATCCTTAGGATGATCTGCTCCATTTGATGCATTGCATCCAAGGCTTCCTCCTTGATTTTATCAATTTTCTCCAAGACAAATTCCATCTGGTCAACCTGATAGTCCAAAGCAGTAAGGACTTTGTTGGGTGCTCTTGGGTGATCGAAGATGCCGAATTTTACTAAGTCATTGACCGGGTGGTCAAGAATCTTCTGGAATGTCTCATGTTGTAACCTAGCATGGTCCAACTCTTCAGAGATAAGTCCCGCAATCACCTGGAGTTCCTTATTAGCCTGATCAATATTCTGATACAGCTTTGTGAACTTTACAATTACTTCCTCACTATCCTTGAGGATCTGGTCTCTCCAGGTGGATACTGCCATACCTTGCTCACCAATCTTGGCATACTCATTTATCTTTTCCTGACTAAGGGCCTCAGGAGTTTCGGTGGCAGCTACAGGAGGTGCACTGCCCATTTTTTGCAGGGCTTGGAGAAGATGTTTGTTCTATTCTTTCAGTATCCTCTTCTCTTCCTTTGCTTCTTGAAGCTTTTTGCAAAGGGCATCCACTGCAGATAGGGCCTCTCCCTACAGGATTTCTGAGGATGTTCCCATTGTGACCTGTGTCACTGTATAATCTGTAGGAGACAGATCTTTTTTATCCTTTATTGGATCAGGGTATGTGATCTCCATAACCCTTTCACCTGAAGCACTCTGAGAGAAGTGGGTTATTGGCTTTTTATTCTTAGCTCCTTTTGTTGGGATGACAGAGAAGTCCATAGGTGCAATGGGGAATTTCCTCTTGTGTTGGCTCAGGTGTTTGGAGATCCATTCTGGACTTAAGGGAGTGGGACCAGAGGGAGAAGAGGGAACGGAGGTGGAAGAAGGAGCAGCCACAATGGACATGGGGAAATGTGTCGAGACACTTGGTGGCAGCATTGAAAAAGAATCCAACCCTCCAATGCTCACAGGGGTAGGAGTCACTGTAGGAGAGGAAACCGTGGGGGTGGAAGGGATCTGAGAGATGAGGGAAGAAATGTTGGGGGACAGATCCGTGAGGGAAGAGAAGATGGAGGAAGAGGAAGGGGGAATAGTAGAAGACGGGGGAGAAGACACAACCAAAGGAGTGGTTGCTTGAGTGATCGTGAGGAGGGGAAGGAGGAGCTGGGAGATGGGATGGTGGGAACTTCACTAGTTGTAGTAGTGGTGACATCCTGAGTGGATGTGCCTGTCGGAACAGTTACCGCTTCTTCTTCTGGAGAGATTAGGCTTACTACCTGTTCTTCGGTGGCGGAAGGAGGACTCTTGGGAGTTTCCTCCTGAGCAGTGCTTGATTCTCTTGCTTTATCTTTCCCTTTTCCCTTTGGCAAGTGCTTCGGCCTGGCGGGTGCATTTCCCAAGGGAGACGTGGTAAAGTCCACCCCAAGGTAGATGAGACCATTTTTCCTGCACCAATGCTCTGTACGCTGCAGAGTGCCTTTAACCCTTTCCTCAATAGTCTGAGGTGCCTTTTTTCTATCATATCTCGGAAAATGGCCAATTATCCCCATCCGTATCTAGATAGACCTGATCAACTTCTTGATCAGTCGCTTGGAAACCTTTCAGGACAATGGCCACACCATATTGGATGATCTCTGCCAGGGCCAGGTGGGAGTGATCCTTTCTTCTGAGCTCGACCTCGTGATACAGATTGATATAGATATCCTCGATCTGTGGGACGTGAATCAGATCAAGCTTTTCCCTTGGAAGGAAATTGTGAGGATCAAAGGTTGGCCTTGCCAGGAAATTGTGTTTCAAGTTGAGCAACTCCAGCTCCGTAAACATTTCCCGGGCTTTGCTATGAGAAGTGCAGGTGTACCTACCCACTGTGAGGGGGAAAGGAGTTCCACCCTTCTTTATTTTCAGACACTTCTCGTGGTATGTGATAAGCTGTCTGGACAACTCCAATAGGATCAACTTGGGTCCCGCATACCTCAGTAACTTGGTGGGCTCCCCCAAGAAGTTGGCGGCTCTGAGATAGGTGAAAGTGGGGAATTGCATAAATAACTCCCCCCCCACTTCTCTATGGTAGTAACCACACTCTTGGTCATCTGACTGTGAGTCATATTGGGCCTCAAGAGGCAGATGATGTGGTAGAAGAAGGCATCATTGATCTTGCTGAATTGTGTGATGTTGTTTTCCAGTCTCAACTCTAGATAATACTCATATATTCTTACTTGGGGCCACACCCTGCATCGACTTAGTGCTGGGTAGTCTCTTTCAGAGGCAACAACATATACCACGTAGGAGTTCATGTAGAACCTCCCCATTGTTGAGAGTTGTTGAAGCTTCTCAGAGATAGTGCTACTGATGATCTCCGCCCATTCAAAACATTGATCAGGAACATTTTTACTCATTGTTTCCAAGTATCTGAGCATCCATTTATGAAAGTAATGGGCATTAGGAAGCCCAAAGACCCTACTCAGGAAGGTGATGGTGTCACTCAGCTCTTCTGAGAAGTCGCTGCGATGAATAACTTGTGGCCACCTGGTTATCACCTTCTTGTTTCTTCAGATATACTTCATTCATAAGCTGCATACATTTGTCTTGATTTTCATTCCATGCTTTTATGCAGTCTTCTTGGCTTATTTCCACAAAATTATGGTGGTGGGGGATACCCAACATGATTTCAAAGTGCCGAGCAGTGAGGTTGATTATTACCTCGCCCTTCTCATTTTCGACACATCTTGTGTCCTTATTGTAACAGCAGCCCACCACCATCATGAACTTGTTGTTTACTGTGCTCATGGGAATTCTTGCAGCGAAATTTAAACCACTACGGACCAATTTTTCCATCCATGGACTGCCTATGACCTTCTTGGTTTTTGCCCAGAATATCCTCCATATCAATATGACCAAGTTTTGAATCCCTGATGTCCAGGTCACACTCTGTAAGGGATTCAGGCATCCTGACCCTTTGGTATTTGTACTTCATTTCTTCTTCTGTGAGTTTGGCCTTACCCTTAGACTTGGTTGGCTTCTTACTTGATGAAGACATGTGTGAATCTGAGTTTAGCTGCTGATCTGCAAGAAGAAGCAGGGAAGTCCACTGCAGAAGAGCCATGTTAGCTGTTAAATCATCCATCAAAGCTTTACAGAATGAAAAGTTATCAATTTACAAGCCTTTGGGTGCAAGGCACAATTCTATTGTAGGCTGTAGGGTCAGAAAAGCAAGGTGCACTTCTGGAAAGTGTTGCATGGAAGAAAACATCACAAAAGGGGCACAGGGTGTAGAAAAACTACACACAACATTCAAATGTTGGTGTCATAGGATGTGTGCCTTGTGCCATATGAAGGGTTTTGAATAGGGCACAAATTATTTTGGTGTTGCAAGGCTTCAGGATGCACCATTGGCACAGATATGGTACATGTTGCAAAACATTATGATGTGCCAAAGGGCGCAAGTTCAAAGGGTGCATCATTGAGGTAAGGTGCGCCAGTGTTTTAGCTTTTGGCATGATACGGGAAAGGGCTGCATGACATTCAAATGTAAGTGTAGGCATGGTTGTGCTTACGCCAATGTTAGGTTTTAGGAATTTTTATAAGGCGCGGGAAAGATGCATGTTGCAGGTGGGGACAGTGTGCCCCTTTGGCGTGACTGTGTTTAATGTAACAGCGATGGTGTTTGTGCCAAAGGAAAGCCATGGGTTTGATAACTTTTAGAAACTTCCCTCCTTTGGTAGGATTTTGTGGCTTTTAACTCTTCCAACCCAGATTTTGATAGTGAGGGGAAAAGAGGAAAAGAGGGTCAGAAATTCATTTTGTGACAAGGCCCTCCAGGCTAGCAGATCTGGAAGGAGGGTAAAACCATTGTAAGGTGGGTCGATTTGCAAAAATGGGCTGGAGGTTGTATTACTTCTTAGGTTCATTTTCTTTGTTTTTAATAATAACAACCTCTCAAAAACAACACAAAAACCCCACAACAACAACACAAGAAGAGCAAGGACCACTTACCAGGAATATATAAGATGGAGGAAACGATGTGGGGTCCACGAATATGATGAAAAGTTACACATGGGGCTAATAGGAGCACTGAGAAATGTAGAAGAACAATCTTTTTCACGTTTTTTCAATCATGAAAATGACAGGTCGGATGTGCCTATATATAGCAAAAGGTGTAATAAATGTGCCACCAAATTTTTTGCAAGGTGCACCTAGGTAGACGCCAACATGAAAATATTTGTGCCCTTGGCGCGGATTTGGGACTGTCAACATTACTTTTTTAGCGCTTTGGCACACCATTCAGGGGCACAACATTTTGAATGTCGACAAGATGGCGCATGCGCCTTGGCGCAGGCTTGAAAGGTGCATCATGGGAAGGCACAACATTTGGAATGTCGACACTCCAAAGGATGTGCCAAAGGAATAGAAAGGGGTGCAAATTCATTTGATGTTGCATGAATAAAAACTGCGCCCAACCAAAAAAGAACCAAATGACTAAGTTTGAAAAACTAGATTTTCCAGAAAGGGATTTTATGCCATTCCGAACGTTAAGGGACCTCAACGGGGAACCAAAACAAAATTTTGGTATGGTTACCTGCAAAATTTCCCTCGTCAATTTTATAGGATAACAGCTGGCTCTTTCTGGGGACTATCTTTGAGTGAAGCTTAAGGGTAGAGAATCCCAGATCTACATGTGCCTATCCATTGGGTTACAGAGTCAAAAACAAGGGCGACAAAAAAGGAAAACACACAACCAACAAAAGTAAACACATGACAAAATCAAACACACAACTTAAAGAAAACTGTACAAAGAAGAGAGCAAGCTCTACTTCCTGAATATTTTGAGATGTTACCCGCTATAGGGAAGCGGGAGCTCAATTCCATCCAGATATGAGAGATAGAAGCTATTCTCTCCATTGAGCTACTTGATCTTGAAAGGCCCTCTCCATAGAGAATCAAATTTTCCATGCATGCCCTTTGGCTCTCTTCACTTGTCCCACAAAAGGATGAGATCTCCCACCTGGAAATCCCTCTGCTTAGCCTTTTTATCAAACAGTCTCTTGACTTGAATCTGATGTTCGGTGATCCTGTCGACCACTCTTACTCTCTTTTCTTCAAGTTCTGTTAGATACATGACCCTCTTTTCAAGAGAATTCTGGAAAGTCTCATCTTCGATCGCTCGTGCCAAGCGCAGAGCAGGAAGTTCCACAGAAATGGGAAGCTCAGCATCGATTCCATATAATAATTGAAAAGGTGACATACCGAGAGACCTCTTTGGAGTAATACGGTCTGCCCACAAAGCATCATACAATGACTTGTGCCAGGACCGTTGATTCTCATCGACTAGCTTCCTGTATGATGGTCACTAAGTTCTTATTACTGGATTCTACCTGACCATTTCCCTGGGGGTAATAATCTAAGGCATGGGCCAAGGTTATCCCGTATTCATAGAAAAAACTGATAACTTCCCATGAGGAGAAGTTGGAAGCATTATCAGCAACGATCTTGTGTGGGATGCCAAATCTCACAATGATACTTTCTTTGATGAAGTTACAAACAATTTCAGAGGTGGCATTCTTAACAGGTATGGCCTCCACCCATTTGGTGAAGTAATCTGTTGTTGTTAGGACATAACTATGTCTGGCACTTGATTGGGGATGTAGTGCTCTGATAAAGTCAATTCCCCATTACCTGAATGGTTCATCAATAATGATGGGCCTGAGGGGAAAAGCAACCAATTTTGGTTTGCCAACAAACTGTTGGCAGAGCTCACATTTTGCTACCCAGGTGGCTGTATCCTGAAATAGCGTTGGCTAGTAGTACCTGGCCCAGATGATCTTATGTGCTATCACAGATGAGGAGAAGTGACTGCCATAGGATGAGTCATGAAAACTTTCAAGCAATTTGATCTGCTATGGTTTTTCAACACATCACAAGAAGACGCCATCAATACCGCATTTGTATAAACCGTCATCCCATATGACATATCTGGCTACCCTGAGCTTTACAGTACGCTTCTCCTTTGAAGTTAGATGAGCTGGACACTCACCATAAGTGAGAAAGAAAGTGATATCAGAATACCACTCGTCACTGGTCGCAACAAATAGAACCATAGGTAAAGAATCAGCTTTCTCTAGCTGGCCTTGTGTTTTATTGATGCAATCATCTTTTTCTTTGGGGACCTCTGAATCTTTGTTTTCAGCCATAAGCTGACATAGGCCCTTGCCTCTTACCAGCTTGGTTGGTTTTATGTCTAGATCATACTCTTGGACCTTTGCGATCCAATTCCCTCATAAGCTTCCTAACTCTTGTTGAGTTAAGATAGACTTGACTGCCGTGTCAGGAACCAACACTACTGTATGAGAGTTTAGGATGTAATACCAGAATCTCTTGACTGCTTTGACAATGGCGAATGCATGATTTTCTAACTGAGACATCTTCAATTCATGAGGCTTGAGAGGAGAGCTCATGAACATGATTGGAGATTCAACATCCTCAGAGTTCTTTTGCATTAAGATGGCTGATACAGTATGCTCAGATGCATAACTGTACATGATAAAATCCTTGGAGAAGTCGGGACATACCAGGACTAGTGCATGAGAAACAGAGGCTTTTATATCCTCGAATGACGTCTTTCCTTCTTCGCTCCACCAGAAATTTTGTGACCCTTTCATCATATTTGATATGTGACGAGTCTTCTCAGCAAAGTCAGGAACAAAGCGTCTGAGAAAATTCACTTTTCCAAAGAAGGAGTGAACACCAGTCTTTCTTATAGGTAAGGTAAGGCTCTGAATAGCCTTAACCCTTTCGACATCTATCTTTGTTCCTTCCTTGCTGACAACGTGTCCTAGCAACTTTCCTTCAGTGACCCCAAAAATAGACTTTTTTGGATTTAGGGAGATCCTGTGTTCTCGGCATCTAATCAATACTTGCTCCAAATGATCACAATGATCATTTCACTGTTTAGAGAACATAGTTAAGTCATCTAAATAAACTATGATGACCTTTCCCATCATACCTTTGAATGTGAAGTCCATTGCTCACTGAAAGGTGGCACCAGTGTTGGTCAAGCCAAAAGGCATCCTGTTGTAGGTGAATGTGCCCCAGGGAGTAGTGAATGTTGTTTTGAATTGGTCTTCAGGTGAGACCTCAATCTGATTATAGCCTGAAAAACCATCAAGCATGGACAACATCTCTGAACTAGTTACTGCCTACAAAAATTGATCCATTATGGGCAGCGGGTAGTTATCGTTCAAGGATGCCTGATTCAAATTGTGAAAATCTACGCATATGCATATGTCCCCATTCTTCTTTCATACTGGCACGATGTTTGCAACCCAGGTACTGTGATGGATAGGAAAGATAATCCTTGCATCCAGCATCTTCTGTATTTTTACCTGGATGGTACCCAAGATCTTGGGATTGTAGTGTCTCTGTTTCTGGCGAAAGGGTTTGACATCTTCTTTTAATGGGATGTCATGCTGAACGTCCTTCGGCTTGAAAGACTTTAGATCGGCATAAGACCATGCCAATACGTCCATATATTTCTTCAGCAATTTGAAAAACTTCTTCTTTTCTTCGGGTGTGCAACATTTCCTGATGTTCACAAACTGCGGATGTTCCATAGTACCCAAGTTGACCGGTTCAGTTTCTGGAGAGGAGTTAGGGTCATCTTACTGCTTCTTCTTGACAAAATGATCATGTTTGTCAAACAATCATTCTAGAGAGACTAAACCTTTTGGAATTTTATTTCCCTTGAGCTGACATATGCCATCACCTTCTTTTGATTCATTTGCTTGACCAGTGACAGATTCACGACATGCAGAAGTAGATCCTTCAAAATGAAGCTCACTGAAATTTTCTGCTTTCTCTAGAAAGGCAATAAGTTGATTGTCATTGTTGAATACCTGCCAGTGCTGAGAATTGTCTGGCACGCTTGGGTGGAAGACTACCTCAATGGTATATGTGTCTGTTTTCAACCCTGGGTGAGGGAGCATAAGAGATGTTGAGATGGCTAGTGAATCAGCCATGTCATTCTGAGCTCTTGGAATGGATTTTATTGAGAAGGCATCAAATTCCTCAATGTTGTCCCATACTGCGTTGCGGTAATGCCTGAGCCTTTCATTCTTTACTTGGTATATTCTTTTCACTTGATTAACGATTAGCTCAGCATCACCCTGTACTTTTAGGTTCTTGATTCCCCTTTCTTTTGCAGCTTGCATGCCAAGTAGTAAAGATTCATATTCAGCAGTATTATTTGTATTGAAAAACTGCAACTTGAAAGAGAGAGGAAAAATCTCCTCTTCAGGAGATATTAGCACAGCTCCAGCACCGCATCCGCTAGTTGCACAACTACCATCAAACTGCAGTGTCCATACCTTGTTAAGGTCCTCCTCCTAGATGAGAACATCCATTTTATCAGACTCAGTAGATAAGAAGTAGTTCCCCATCCCTGATGATTCGAAGAGAATTTGGGCTTTGGGGTCGTCAGAATTGGTGACCAAGTACTTCTTTTGTGATTCAGGCTCCAAAGTCTGCATTACACCCTTGACAGGGATTCTGGCCTTGGACCAATCCATATGGATCTCTCCACCAACTTCTCTGCAAAAGCTTCTTCCTAGTAGAATTCCATATGCCGCTGGGATATCAGCAATGAGGATGGTCATCTTTACTCTTTTCTCTGGGAACACCGCAAAGGCGAACTGTGCGTCTTTGATCTGACCAATCAATGGAACCTATTTGGTTTCCATGGAGTAACATCTACCGAAAGGCTTGGTAAGAGTAAGGCCCAAAGCATGGGTGACCTTTGCCGGCATGACATTATCGGAAGCCCCAGAATCAATTATGCAGTTGCTTAGCTTGTGACCATTGATTAGGAGGGAGAGATAAAAAGGTTCAATTTTTCCTGACATGGAAGTCGAGGCAACATTTATGTGAGATGCAGGAGGAGTGGAAAGGATTCCTTTCGGGGAGACATGAGAGGTTATGAAGCTTGGCTTTGGATATATTTGGTCAATCTTACAAGTTTCTTAAGGTTTGAATGAATATATTCAGCCTCAGACATTTGAATCTTGGTCTTTTTAGCGTGATCGATTATGTTGAATGTGACCAAGGGTTGCGTTGATGAGGGAATGAGTCCCTCACTTCATGGACGGAGGGGTAGGGTTACTGGTCTTTATGGGAATAGAAGAAGGCTGATTTGGAGGAGAGATGGGAGGAAAATATTTTTTTGTAAAAGACTTAATAGGAGGTTGAGCAGGAAGAGGATTACCTCTTTTAGCAATGGTTGGAGGCGTGTTTGACACAACCTTCTCTTTTTGTATCCTGGCAGCAACTTCTGCTTCTTTTCCTTGGGAGCGGGTGAAAACAGCATATGACTGTCTGCTTGCATACCCTTGGGTACCCTCTTCTTCATCAGATTCCTCATCTTCAAATTCCATATACCTGATTGTAGAGTTGTCAGTCGGTTCACCGACATCTTGATCATCTTCACCTTGTGATGAAGGTTCTTCATAATTTTACTCCTCTTCTTCGACCTCGACTAGGGCATTGACCGGAGGGGCCTCAAGTGCCAACCGTGGAGTAGTTGCAGGAAAACGTGGCCTTTGTGGGGCATTGTTGGAAGTGAAATTTCTCCGTGGGATATCCCGGTATGAAGTGTTAGGAGAAGCTTGAGCTAATTGCTTCTTCAATGCGAGCAAGTCATTCGCCATCTTCTGGAATGCCGGATCTGATGAAGTGGCTTGAGAAGGGGTTGAAGTTTTAGGCTTGGATGAATCTCATTTTAATTCACCAGATATAAGCAGGTTGTCTTCTATCTGAATGGCTGCAGCTTGAGCGAGAACCAGGGTGGTGATTTGTTTTTGTAAGAGTAAGAAACTTACTCTTGAGCTCATGGAGTTCACAAAGAAACACTTCTGATTTTCTGGTGTTGGTAGCATGGCAGGTGGCACACGGTTAATTAGTGAATTGAAATGAGTGATAAAATCGTGCATGGTTTCATTGACTTCCTTCTTCAGGTGAGTGATCTTTGACAGTAACGCAAATGCGTCTTCTGAAGGCTTATACCTATCTTCAAATGCAGTTCGTAATGTGGCCCAACTGGTGATAGATCCGGCCGGCAAATGTTGGAACCACTCTGTTGCGGGTCCTTGCAAGGTCTCTAGAAAGAGGCGTACTGACACATCTTCATGGGTCACATCTAGGATGCTGCATGACATAATGAATGTAGATATATGTGAATCCGTGCTTTGGTTTCCACTCCCATCAAATCTTGGGAAATTCTTGTGGTTTCCATGAGGGAGTGCGTGAACAAGATGTGGTAATGCAAGAGGGCCCATAAATTTTCCCCATGGTACTGCCATTTGAAAAGCTGGAAAGAGGACGTGAGCTAGGAGTGCGGTTCCGCTGAGCAACAAAGCGCTGCAAAGGGATGTGGAGGCTCCTTGCGAAAAATGGTTCTTTCGTGGAGGCGAGACACTTCTGGCTGACCGATCAGCTGAACTCAATGATGAGAAGCATGCTGGTGTAATACTGAAGTTGTGCCTTTGAAGTAGATCAAAAATAGGATCAACTTCTCCACGAGCTCTCCTGCTATGGGTAAATGGTTCACCTGCCAGCGTATCTTTCAGATCTGCAATGTTTTTAGAGTAGATTTAAAAACTCTTTTTGGTTGTACTTGCTGATTTTCTGATTTTTCTGACAAAAATCAGCAGCATGTACTTTTCTAAATATTTAATTTTATCCCTCTTTTGAAAACCGATTGTGGTTTAATGACAAAGATCAATGAGGATAAAATGATGGTTTAACTTAGTAAGCTGATTTTCAGATCTTAGAGTTGACTTTTTGCAAGGGTTTGAAATTATTTGTAAAACTGTCAGAATCTCAGATCTACGGAAATATACGGGTTTTTGTAAAAACTCAGTGAACTAAAGATCTCTAACTAGCCCAGATCTATGGATCTCTGAAGAAAATTTTCAGTTTGGATCACTTTTGCAAAAATTTTGGATTTTAAGCAAAAAGTTAAGATTTGCAAATAGGTAGTGATTTTTGTAGTTTTATCAATTTTCTTAGTTTCCTTAGCAACCTTAAAAACTGTTAGTGTATTTTAATTGACACAACATTCACATAGATCTGGTTCGATCCCCAGTAGAGTCGCCAAAAACTGTTGGTCTGAAAATCTGTCGGGAGGGCAGATCTATGGATAGATGAGCCAACAATGTGCAGGGCATAGCCCCTCTTTGAGACAGCAAAGTGAAACTGGTTTATTGCTATTCTACAGTAGGAATCTGTGCAAGTCCTATAGTATTCTTCCTTCAGGGGTTTGGGATCTCGTCCCAGTAGGGGTATTTCTGACTATGAATAGAAAGGAACGAAGGGAGGAGAGGAGATAGGATAGATCCAAAGGGAGAAAAGAAATGAATTCCAAAGTAGAAAGGTCAGAGGGTTTATGTTTTGGGCTGGTAGTAAACAGAGCCAAACCTACTTGCATAAATGAACAAAGCAATACTGATGAGAAAATGACAAAAAAGTAGAGATAGATCTAACAGAAAAGCAACACAGATCTAACTTAAGAAAGATCTAATGCACATAACACATCCATTGAGCACAAAGTCTTAATTTCTGTATTAATATTTTCTGTTACAAAAAGTACAAAGCCTTTTCCTTCTCACTTCTATTTTTCATCTAAAAAATGTTCACCCCTTGAATACAACAAGTATCCAAGTATATATAGAAGGAGAAGGAGAAAGAAGGCAAAAAGGAACCAACAACTATTTACAAAATATCTAAAAGTCAACTGTTGACTTTGGGGCAATTTAGTGGATGACAACATCTCATGGTGCAACATGGATGATGTCATCATTTGTGCCAACATACTTTTAAATACTTTACAAAAATGGGAACAATCCTAGGAGGAAGGAGCCTATTCGTCGTCGTCCCGCGGCTGGAAAGGAGTATCTTGTTTCTTCTCAGGAGAGGAAATGTGAAATTGAGCACGATACTCCATGAACTTGCTAATCATCGGTTGAAGTTGATCCTGAGCAGGACCCTTGGTGTGATCACCGATGACCTCGCAAGTCTCCTGTTCATCTCTGAGTCTCTCTAGGAGCTTGAAGTATTCATTACCTGCCTCCATCAGGTATCCAACAAAATCATGGTAGGCTAGAAGGTTGTTGATAGATTCTTCGTCAAAAGTGGCTTCTGACCCTAAACCTTGTGACGTGATCTCCTTGAAGAGCCGAATAGTTTCATCTACCTTCCTCAAGGCGTATGATGGGGTGAGCAAGCCCGGAGACATCCTTAGGATGATCTGCTCCATTTGATGCATTACATCCAAGGCTTCCTCCTTGATTTTATCAATTTTCTCCAAGACAAATTCCATCTGGTCAACCCGATAGTCCAAAGCAGCAAGGACTTTGTTGGGTGCTCTTGGGTGATCAAAGATGCCAAATTTTACTAAGTCATCGACTGGGTAGTCAAGCATCTTCTGGAATGTCTCATGTTGTAACCTGGCATGGTCCAACTCTTCAGAGATAGGTCCTGCAATCGCCTGGAGTTCCTTATTAGCCTGATCAATATTCTGATACAACTCTGTGAACTTTACAATCACTTCCTCACTATCCTTGAGGATCTGGTCTCTCCAGGTGGATACTGCCATACCTTTCTCACCAATCTTGGTGTACTCATTTATCTTTTCCTGACTAAGGGCCTCAGGAGTTTTGGTGGCAGCTACAGGAGGTGCACTGCCCATTTTCTACAGGGCTTGGAGAAGATGTTTGTTCTATTCTTTCAGTATCCTCTTCTCTTCCTTTGCTTCCTGAAGATTTTTGCAAAGGGCATCCACTGCACAGATAGGGCCTCTCCCTGCAGGATTTCTGAGGATGTTCCCATTGTGACCTGTGTCACTGTATAATCTGTAGGAGACAGATCTTTTTTATCCTTTGTGGGATCAGGGTATGTGATCTCCATAACCCTTTCACCTGAAAGTGCTCTTGAGAGAAGTGGGTTATTTCCTTTTTCTTCTTAACACCCTTAGTTAGAATGATGGATAAGTCTATAGGTGTAATGGGGATTTTCCTCTTGTGTTGGCTCATCTGTTTCGAGATCCATTCTAGACTTAAGGGAGTGTGACCAGAGGGAGAAGATGGAAATGGGGAGGTGGAAGAAGGAGCAACTATAGTGGACATGGGGAAATGTGTCGAGACACTTGGTGGTAGCATTGAAAAAGAAGGAAACCCTCCAATGCTCATAGGGGTAGGAGTCACTGTAGGAGAGGAAACCATGGGGTGGAAGGGATCTAAGAGATGAGGGAAGAAATGTTGGGGGACAGATCCGCAAGGGAAGTGAAGATGGAGAAAGAGGAAGGGGGAACAGTAGAAGAAGGGGGAGAAGACACAACCAAAGGAGTGGTTGCTTGAGTGATGTGAGGAGGGGAAGGAGGAGCAGGAGATGGGATGGTGGGAACTTCAGTAGTTATAGCAGTGGCAACATCCTGAGTGGATGTGCCCATTGGAACACTTACCGCCTCCTCTTCTTCAGGGAGATCAGGCTTACTACCTATTCCTCCATGGTGGTAGAAGGAGGACTCTCAGGAGATTTGCTCCTGAGTAGTGCTTGATTCTCCCTCTTCGTCTTTCCCTTTTCCCTTTGGTAAGTGCTTTGGCTTAGCAAGTGCATCACCCAAAGGAGTCGTGGTGAAGTCTACCCTGAGGTAGATGAGGTCGGTTTTCCTACACCAATGCTCTATGCACTATAGAATTCCTTTAACCCTTTCCTCAATAGTCTGAGGTGCCTTTGTTCTATCTAATCTCAGCAAATGGCCAATTTTCCCCGTCTGTATCTAGATATACCTGATCAACTTCTTGATAAGTCACTTGGAAACCTTTCAGGACAATGGCCACACCATATTGGATGATCTTTGCCAGGGCCAGGCGAGAGTGATCCTTTTTTCTGAGCTTGACCTCGTGATATAGATCGATATAGATATCCTCGATCTATGGTATGTGAATCGGATCAAGCTTTTCCCTTGGAAGGAAATTGCGAGGATCAAAGGTTGGCCGTGCCAAGAAATTATGTTTCAAGTTGTGTAACTCTAGCTCTGCAAACATTTCCTAGGATTTTCCATAAGAAGTGCAGGTGTACCTGCCCACTGTGAGGGGGAAAGGAGTTCCACCCTTCTTTCTTTTTAGACACTTCTTGTGGTATGTGATAAGCTATCTAGACAGCTCCAATAGGATCAACTTGGGTCCCGCATACCTCGGTAACTTGGTGGGATCCCCCAAGAAGTTGGCGGCTATTGAGATAGGTGAAAGTGGGGAATTGCGTAAATAACACCCCCCACTTCTTTGTGGTAGTAACCACACTCTTGGTCATCTGTGAGTCATATTGGGCCTCAAGAGGCAGATGATGCCATAGAAGAAGGCATCATTGATCTTGCTGAATTGTGTGATGCTATTTTCCAGTCTCAACTCTAGATAATACTCATATATTTTTACTTGGGGCCACACCCTGCATCGACTTAGTGCTGGGTAGTCTCTTTCAGAGGCAACAACGTATACCATGTAGGAGTTCATGTAGAACCTCCCCGTTGTTGAGAGTTGTTGAAGCTACTCGGAGATGGTGCTGCTGATAATCTCCGCCCATTCAAAACGTTGATCAGGAACATTTTTTCCTCATTGTTTCCAAGTATCTTAGCATCCATTTGTGAAAGTAATGGGCATCAGGAAGCCCAAACACCCTGCTCAGGAAGGTGATGGTGTCACTCAGCTCTTCTGAGAAGTCGTTGCTGATGAATAACTTGCGGCTACCTAGTTATCACCTTCTTGTTTTTAAGATATACTTCATTCATAAGTTACATGCATTTGTCTTCATTTTCATTCCATGCTTTTATGTAGTCTTCTTAGCTTATTTCCACAAAATGCTAGTGGTGGGGGATACCCAACATTATTTCAAAGTGTCAGGAAGTGAGGTTGATTATTACCTTGCCCTTCTCATTTTCGACACATCTTGTGTCCTTATTGTAACAGTGGCCCACCACCATCATGAACTCATTGTTTACTGTGCTCACAGGAATTCCTGCAACGAAATGTAAACCACTACTGACCAATTTTTCCATCCATGGACTTCCCATGACCTTCTTGGTTCTTGCCCTAAACTCCTCCATATCAATATGACCAAGTTTTGAATCCTTGATGTCCAAGTCACATTCTGCAAAGGATTCAGGCATCTTGACCCTTTGGTATTTGTACTTCATTTCTTCTTCTATGAGTTTGGCCTTACCCTTAGACTTGGTTAGCTTCTTACTTGGTGAAGATATGTGCAAATTTGAGTTCAGCTACTGATCTGCAAGAAGAATAAGGGAAGTCCATCTGCAGAAGAGCCATGTTAGCTGTTAAATAGTTCATCAAAGCTTTACAGAATGAAAATTATATTAATTTACAAAGCCCCTGGATGTAAGGAATAATTCTATTGTAGGCTTTGCAAGGTCAGAAAATTAAGGCTGCACTTCTAGGAGGAGTGTTACATGGAAGAAAACAAGTGCACAAAAGGGGTGCAGGGCACATAAATGACTACACACAACATTCGGATGTTGGTGTCATAGGATATGTGCTTACGCCATATGAAGGGTTTTAACTAGGTGCAGATTTATTTGATGTTGCAAGGGATCAGGGTGCACCTTTAGCTGCATATATGGGTATATGTTGCAAATCATTACGATACGTAAAATGGCGTAGGTTCAAAGGGTGCATCATTGATGTTAAGGCGCATGTAAGTGTTTGAGTTATTGGCGTGGTGTGAGAAAGGTCTACATGAAATTCAGATGTAGGTGTATATGTAGAGTTATGCTTGCACCTATGTTAGGTTTTTAGGAATTTTTATAAGGCACAGGAAAGGTCGCATGTTTCATGTGGGGATAGTGCACCTCTTTGGCACGATCTATTTTTAGTGTAATAGTTATGGCATTTAAACCAAAGAAAAAATAGTGGTTTTGATGATTCTTTAGAATTTTCCCTCTTTTGATAGGATTTTGTTGTTTTTAACACTTCCAACACATTTTTTTGACAGTGAGGGGGATGGAGGAAAAGAGGGCTCAGGGATTCACTTTTGAGATAAGGCCTTCCTAGGTTTATCAGATCTGGAAGGAGGGTAAGACTCATTTTGAGAAGTGGGTTGATTTGCAAAAATGGGCTAGGTGTTGTATTATTTCCTTAGGTTCATTCATTCTTTGTTTTTAATAATAAAAACCTCTAAACAACAACATAAAAACCCCACAACAACAACCACAAGAAAAGTAAGGGCCACTTACCAGGAATATATAAGGTGGAGGAAATGATGTGGGGTCCATGAATGCGATGGAAAAGAGACACACGGCGTTGATGGGAGCACTGATCAGGTGTAGAGGAATCAACCTTTTTCCACATTTTTTAGTCGTGAAAATGATAGGGTCGAATGCACCTATTTATAGAAAAAGGTGCAATAAATGCACCACCAAACTTTTTACAAGGCACACCCATGTAGATGCCAACAAGAAAATATTTATTCCCTAGGAATGGATTTGGGACTGTTAACATTGTTTCTTTAGCACTTTGACACACCATTCAGGGGTGTAACATTTTTAATGTCGACAATGAGGGTGCACATCTACAATTTGTCACAGGCTTGAAAGGTGCATCATGGGAAGGTACAACATTTTGAATATCGACACTCTAAAGGATGTTGCACCAAAGTAAAGGATGGGGTTGTATGGTTTCTTTTTATGTTGCGTGAATAACAAGTGTGCCCAACCAAAAAAGGACCAAATGACTAAGTTTGTAACACTAGATTCTCCAAAAAGGGATTTTATTCCTTTCCAAACATTAAGCGACCTCAACATGGAATCAAAACAAAAAAGTGGTATGGTTACCTACAAAATTTCCCTCGTCAATTTTATAGGATAACAAGTTCGATGGATCCCGGGGAGCTAGATGGAATAGGTGATGCACTAGCAACCACGAGAAGAGATGGTGACCATAGAGTAGTTGGAGGCATCCCAGTAATAGAAATGACTTGATTGTATTGAATGAATTTTATGTGAAAATGATTCATAGAGATGATGGACTTGAACATGCAAATCTGATTGATGCCTAAGAGTATTTCACACTCATAGATCGCTTGTATAATAAGGAAGGGTACAAACATAGTGAGAGGATCAACTATAACTTTGAGTTTGACATAACCATAGGAATTTTTCATTGGATATTAAATTTGTGAAATCAGATATCCAATAACAACAAGGAGTGGGATAAAACAAGCACTAATGGGCCATGAAAGATTAACCTTGGTGTTATTAATAGGGATATATCCGATAGAGGCACCAATGTAAAAGTGATTAGTAGATAATGTCACGTGATAATCACGGTCAGAGAAATAAATGATTGGAGGAAACATTTCTATATTTGTAACTAAGAAATAAAGAGCCCCTGATGTAGGAGGAGGCACTGCATGATATTTATGATTAGCCGAGGAATAAAACACTTTCTAGTCATGTTTTAGAAGGGCATTATTGAATATCTTGAGATTATGATTGTCATTAGTAGGTGAACAAGTCATAGGCTCCGAAAAATAAAATTTATTATTGTCGATCAGATCTTGAATAAGATTGCAAAGTTTAAAGCGATGATTTGTAGAATGCCCTACGCATTGATGATTTCCGAAATGGAAGTTTTTATTATAGTTACGACATTTTGAGTGAGATGGATCTAATTGGAGTGGAGAAGGAAGTGTGATGAGATTACCTTCGATAATCCGTAGGAGTAAAATATTTGGAAGGACAGTTAACTTTATGTATACACGCTGAGGTGGTTGCGATTGAGGCTCCTTGATGGTTGATATTGCATTGATGATGACTTTTGCATTAGTTAGTTTGGTTAGTAATGGTTAGAATTTTGAATTACTTTGATAATGTATAGAAGATGGAACTTGCTCTTCATATTTAAGTTTTTGTATAGATAATAGTTTAGTTTCATGAATCTTGAGATTATGGCATAGTTTATCGAAAGAAGGAAATGTCTCAAAGAGAAAACTCTCCTAGAGAGGTGGTAATACACTCTGAGTGAATAAGTCCTAAAGCTCAGAGTCCGCAAGCATATTTTACATCTTAGCTAAGTTATTTTTTTAGTATAAGATGTAATTTGTGAAGTTTTTATTAGATACTTTGTTTAAGTTGTATGAGTTATTCATATGAGATCTTAGAAATGATGTTGATAGAAAAGTGAGTGAGAAAATCATTAGCTAGATGCACGAATGATGTTACTAAGTGGATAGGTAGGTCATAGAACCAATGCATAGCATAATCATGGAGACTACGGGGAAAAATTTTAGCCAAGAGGATATGATCATGCACAAAATCTAGACAAGCCATATGGAAGGTTCGAAGATGCTCTTATGGGTCACAATACCCATTAAAGATAAGAAGCTTGGGGTGATGAAACTAGGAGGAAGCAAGTAAGCGGAGATGGCTGGTGCAAATGGAGTGTATAATAATAAAGAGGAATCCAAAGATGGAGACGCACGAGAAGTAGTGTATTTTAATTGACAAATTTGTGCTTGGAAGTCTTGATAGAGGGAGGCTAAATCTTGAGTCCCAACAAAAGATACTTTCCACCTGAGAGAAACAAGAGGCCAAGTTAAGTGGTTAGTGGTAGTAGGAAAAGAAACAGGGATGGTAAAAATGGGTGGTAGAGTAGAAGCAGGTTGTTGAGCACCAATGGAAGTGGCAATGGAAGCAGAAGCAACAAGCTCTGCCAGATTAGTGGCCTCCTCACGAGAACGATGTAAGAGAAAGTTTAGATCTTGGGGATGCTCAACGATATGATCATTAAGGGATTTAATATGGTATTTATTAAATTCTTCATAAGATTTATCCATAGTGATGAGAGTATGAGAGTTCTATTTATGGAAGGCAGATTAGAAGATCAGGTTCACCAAAATGATTAAGTTAAAATGTAATTTATATAGCTAATCTAAATGCTATAAAAACAGTAAATAAATGAAAATGAAATACATGAATTACACCTAAGAAACTAAGCAATAAATAATGAAACCCTAATTGTAAAGAGAGGGTAAAAAGATTTAGCTGATTCACATAGTTCTGGAGAATGCACAAAGTTTTAAACTTGGAAGATGCGAAACATAGACAGTCACACTGGAACAAATAAAAATGTAGATCCAAGGAGATAGGATGAACTGGGGTGCCTAGAAAAGGACAGGGTTGCCCGTGGGCACCCTAGACCTATTTATGGGCATTTGGGTGTGTTACAATACA